>JAYESA010000066.1:217500-535000 GCA_036927795.1 Iris macrosiphon | reverse complement strand
TCTCCCCCTCCTTCCTCCGCCCCGTCCAGCTCCCTCCTCCGCCCCGACAGCAGACCCAGCGCAGCCGCAACCGCTGCCGACCGGCCCCTACTCCTCCCAGCGCTCCGCCACCACCGGCCGCGTCCCAGCAAGCCGGCGAACCGCCCCCGCCTCCCCGGCGTTCCTCCGGCCGGTCCGCCGCCGAAAACCCCCAAATCAGCAACCCTAACCCTAGCTTTTCCTGTTCTTCGTGTCGTGTCGGACACGACACGGACACGGAAATTTTTACCCTGTATCTCCGTTTTCGATTCTGTAAATTTCTACGCGAAGCCTGTATGATCCTCTCGGTGTCCGGACAAACTGTTCGGGGCATCGCGTCCTGTGGTGATCGCACACCGCGATCCAAAAATAGGAAAAACCAGACCTTGTTTCACCCCGGAACTGAGTGCGCCCCGCCAAACGGGACGACCTGGTCGTGTGCGGTCTTCACAGATACGTGCGCATCGTCGATACGGACGTGTGAGATTTCGTGGAAGCTGATTCGGGTGTGCGTGCACACCGAAATCAACGCGTATCCGCGGACATCGCCCCGTATCCGCCTTTTCTGCAATTTGCCCTAACTTCTTGTACACTCGTCAGATCGAGACGAAACTTGTGCCATCGGACTCGTAGCGATACGCTGGTCCTGTGGGTCAAGTTTGGTTCGATTCTGAGGACGTTGACGAAATCGCGTGTCGTGGGCCCCACAGGCCCCGCTCGACGGGCGATTTTGTGTTCGGCTCATCGGAATCTAAATCTGGAAGTTCCGTTGGTTTCGTATCAGCGTTCCTGACCTGTTGACACTAAGTTTGGTGAATTTGGAGATCTTTGACCCGGACACGTTTTTCGGTGCAAAGCGGGCCCACCGGCGGACCCCGTTTTGACCCGAAATTACCGTTTTTGCCCTTGTCTCCAAATTGAACCCAAGGACATGCGTTTCTAGCTATTTGACATCTTCTGAGCATGATGGTAATGTCTATTTCAGCTTTTGGACTCATCTCTAGAATTTTTCCCCAAGAACCAAATTAATCAGATCCAAACAACAGGCAAGTACCTGCACTTCAAGTTTAATCTTTATATTTGTGATAGTTAATTCCCTGCTCTACTAGTACCCTTGATGATTACACATAGTGCTAGAATACTGGATTTTATGTCTTGGATACTGTATTTCATGTCTTGTTTTTCATGTCGGGTGGGAGAATACTAGAAGGCATGTAGTTTACCCTTTCCCCTGCCCTGTTTAATAGCAGTTGGTACGCGACTGTACCTCAGCCGGATCTCGATTTTCCCTGTTTAATAGCCGTTTATGACGGCCGAATTAGCCTTATAAACCCCTACATGCCAACTATGTATTCTAAAAACACGTGTTCACACACAATAGTTCTTGTCGTGTTGCAGTTCTTGTTGCCTGGTTATAGTTACATTCCCTGTCACATTTATTCCTGTTTTACTCTTATTCCTGGTTTAGAGAAATTAATCATGTTTCACTTATAGCCCTGATTTACAGCATTAATTCTCAGTTAATCTTACTATTCATTATGCATACTCTGATTATGATACTTAGCCAGTCTTTTCCTACTTGTCACCAATATTTAGTTTAATCTTGAATGTGCATTGTGTACTTTGCTCCTTTCCTGACTGGATCCGTTGTTTTAGGCGATGATGAGAACTATGCCCCCACCTATTTATGGCCCCTATGAGTTAGCAGGTGACACTTTGAGGAGCCGGTTCCCACTCAGGAGACTACCTTTGAGGAGGAGTAGCCAGTTAGTTATTATTTTATTTCCTTTCAGCATAAACTCGGGTTTGTCCCCGATTTATCTTCTGGCTTGTATTAACTGTGGATTGGTTGTCACAGATTAAATATTATGAAATCTTAGTATTCCTATTTCCTGTGATTATTCTTACATGTTCATTATTGTGGATGAGATAGATACTTATTGACCCCAGAAATGACCTAGACAGCGTACTACCGCCGACACTGCGGCGTAGGCTGGACGTGCCCACGCACTCGTACCCGAATAACCGGGTGCGGGTCATGACAATAAATATTCTAAACCCAAAAATAGGTCTCACAGGGGTGTGGGCTGGGTCGAACATGGGTCCACTAGGGTCTGACATGGGTCCAGGCTAGCCAAAATCCTAAAACAATCAATATAAAAATAATACAACCACTAATTAAATATAAATACAATTAATTATAAATAATACACAATTAACTAAATTAAAATAAAAAAATATTCGGCTCTGGAAATGGGGTGGTGACAAGCCTATCCTCCTTAGAAAATTTTGTTCTCAAAATTTAAAGTCAATTGCACTCCCTCTAGGTCAAACCCCCAACAATCACAGTCAAGAAATTCTACCTAAACAACATGCAAGATCATGGTCCTACTGGTCGTGTTATCACAGTCTCAATCAGGGTTACTACACTATCCATCACAGCACAAAGAAAGTCTAACAGGTACTAATGAAACATACCACAAGGAATAGAAATGGACAGGAAGAAGAACAAAGAGACAGACCTGCTAACCCGACACCCGTAGCATCGGCCTCCTCGACCGTCAATGCATAAGTCCAGCCCTGCTGGGGTGTATCCCTCTTCTGGTGCAGGGCATAATGCTGTGCCAAAGGTGGCCTAGCTCCAACTCTCTGATCTTGTGCTCCACCAAATGGAGGTGCAATGGGTCAATCTCGCATCTGGTAAGCAGCGGATCCACAGAACAAACACACCTTCAACCTCCTCCTACAAACATCCCAAGTGTGTCCTGCCTTCCTGCAGTAGGCACAAGTGGGCACCCTCTGATCCTGACCCTGCTGCGCTGCCTTCTGCACATAGGGACGCTTAGCCGGTCCCGCGCTGCCACTCGCACTGCCTGAATCATCCCTGCCTCTCTTGGACTTGAGCTCCAAGTCATCCTCTGCTCTCTGAGCATCTCCTACTATCTGCTCGAAAGTCGCCTCACGGTCGCTCCTGGTCAAAACTTGACCTCCATGACTAAGCCCTTGCGAAACTTTTTCGCCTTTGCTGCCTCACTCAATCCCTCTACAAATCTGCCCAGACGGCAGAACTCCGCTGCGTACTCGTCCACCGTCATGCTCCCTTGGACGAGTGCCTCAAACTGGCTCTCCAAAGCACTGAGCGCCACATCTGAGAAAAACTTCTCCTTAAAAAGCCTCTTGAAAGCCTCCCAAGTAAGCCCTGGTGCCGTGATCCTCGTATCTGTACGATACCATGTCAAGGCGAGGTCGAACATCTGACTGCCCGCCGCCTCTATCTGCATGCTGTCTGGAATCTGTGCCAGCCTAAAGATGCCCTCGATCTGCTCTATCCAGTCATCCGCGTACATGATCCCTTCTGTACCCTGGAACTCCTTGGGCTGCATCCTCTGGAAGTCAATGATGCTACCCGGCCTCGGACGCTGAATCTGATCTGCCTGTGGCTGAATCTGTGCCACCCTATCCACTGCCGTCATGGCCACCTGGTGGGCGTTCTCAATGCCCAGTCTCATCACATCCACCTGACGGTGCTGCGCGTCTATTATCTCCCTGAAGAACGTAAACAACTGCACGGCATCTACTGGAGCAGGAAGTGGTGGAGGAACCACCGAAACGACTGGGGTAGTCCTCGGATCGATATGTGAAGGAGGATCCCCGAGAGAAACAGATGCTCCCTCAACCGCAGGAGTGGTGAGTGGAGCGGTAGCAGCTACCTGAATATGAGCTGGATGAGAGGTAGCAGACCTCTCAGTGGCAACTGCTGGAACGGTACGATGGGATCGTGTCTTCGGAGGCATCCTGAACACAGATCAAAAGAAGTCAATACGGCGCAAGATACGATATCATCAAGGAAGGACGGTAATATTTCAAAATAAGCAATTTCAGAATAATTAGATTAGAATTGTTCCTAGTCGTGATTGAGTACACTCTCATCCTAGATCCTAGATCCTATAGCAGGCTCGCAGCAGTACAACTAAGTTGTTGTACCACCACGATGTCGCACTAATTGGGAATCGAGACCTGCATGGGCCGCCACCAAAAACGTGTCACGACCCGCACCCGAAAAATCGGGCATGAGTCATGGGTACGTCCAGCCTACGCCGCAGCATCGGCGGTAGAACGCTGTCTAGGCCAACTATCTAGATAACAATCTCACGCAATCAATATATAAACCTGTCAAGATCTCAACTCCAAACGGAGGAGCAATATCATAATGATAATCAAGTACTCAATCACGAATCTAAGCACGATAAGATAACACAAAAAACTAACAGCTATAAAGTCTAACCAACAACAACCACAACATCAATAATAATAATACAACATCCTGAATCAAATATAATACAAGGTCTCAATCCAAAACCAGAGACAAATCCGGTGCTAAAGCTAATAAAACAACAATAAGGTCCTAGTGATCCCGGCTACCAACCCGAAAATTACTCCTAAACTAGAGGGTCCCTGTCTGCACCATCGACAGGCTGAGGTCCATAAAATGTCGGACACCAATCCTCCGGATACTCTGAAAAAAATATGTCCAGTCAGGACTGGAGCAAGTACATCTCTAATAGCAGTTTCAGTTAAATGATAAAAACTATAAAGCAGTTATAGCAAGTAGCAAGAAGAATGAAATAAGTATGAGACAAGAAATATATATATCACTGGTGCATAAAGGTAAAGATGCAAAAATATCAGAAATAAGATAGTAATGACTGCAAGATACAAGAAATCTACACTAAGAGTAAGTCTGTGCACATGAACGTGTAGTGAGTCTAGCATAAAATATATATAGTGAGTCAAGTCCAGAAACTATAAGTGAGACCAGCAAGAAATGCAATAGAGTCCAGACTATAAAGAATAAACTCGGTGTCTTTGAAATACTTATTTTGACATGTAAACGGCTAGGGGTAAGTACGGCTCACCGCGCACTGGGTGCGCGGCTGCTATCATTCCAGATTAGACCAGAGGGAGTGATTCCTGATGATTCCAGATGGGAATGTTTACATGTCTACTCGAGTATTTTCCCGCCCCGACTAATATAAGTGAATCCAAGACCCGACACGTAAATCAAGATGAGTCCAGCCTAAAACATGAGTGATGCCTGTAGTGATGCCAGTAGTGATTCCAGAATAGAGGCCAGAAACATGAAAAATACGTGTCACAAGTAAATGAATCCAAAAATATCAGTCTGTATCCCATGTTGTGCCAGAAAAATCAGATGATACTATACTAGAAGCTGAATCATAATAATCATCAGATAATGAAAACTATCAGAGAATGTACTCGCCTGACGTCCTGAGCAACTGGCGATCCAACCGGTGTCGCAAGGACCTATTGCGAAAAGCAAAGTTAAACAGGGTTCTAATGAGTTAAACAGATATAAAATAACTAAAAAATAGGCTTCTAGGGTCGTTCTAGGTCAAACGGGTCAAACCGGTGAAATATGGGTCAAAAAGTCAACTCTGGGTCCAAAAAGTCAACTCTTGGTCAAATCTAGGTCAAAAGTTGACTTTGGCGGTCAACCGAGTCAACTACGGTCAAGTCTAGGTCAAACTAGGGTGCCCCTAAAATTTTAGGTCAAAACTAGGTCATTAAGCTAATAAACTCTCAAACTCGTCTCCTTGAGATACCAGGATACCATCGGTATCCGATACCTCACCCTACGCTATACGCCCCGCCTATACCCGCTAAAACCTATGCTAGCACGCGTAAATATATACACATATACATAAAAACCTATCTCTAAACTCAAACCTAGGCAATTGCTCAAAAATCCCGCTCGAAACACAATACCTTGGATATCTTAAGGTATTGAGATACCTCGGTATCTTAAGGTATTGAGATACTGCTCTAAACTCAATCCTACTACCCCTCTAGCTAACTAACTATGCATAAACATATATACCTAGCTATAATCTAGGCTAAAATATATATATCTAATACATATAGGCATATACCTAGGTATCTACATATATATATCTCACATACACACATATACACATACCTTATACCTTACCTTACCTATACATATATATATATATCTAGCTATAATATATATCTAGCTATATACCTATCTATCTATCAATCTATATCTTATCTATCTATCTATCTATCTATCTATCTATCTATCTAGGTATATATCTAGCTATAGGTAGATAGTTAGATAAATAGATAGGTATATATATATATATATATATATATATATATATATATATATATATATATATATATATATATATATATATATATATATATATATATATATATATATAATACCTAGCTATCTATCGATCCATCTATCTAACTATCTATAGATATATCTATCTAATCTATCTAACTACCTATCTATCTTATTATCTATCTATCTATCTAATAATCTAACTATCTATCTATATCTATATATCTAACTATCTAATACCTATCTATCTATTTAGTTATCTATCTATCAAACTACCTATTTATCTAAGTATCTATTTATATCCACATATCCATCAATCTATCTAACTATATATCTATCTATTTACCTAACTATCTATCAATCAATCTAACTAGTTATCTATATATATATATATACCACTCTCTCTCCCTCGCTCTGCTGCTACCCGATACGCCGCGAACATCTGCTGCTACGCGCTGCAGGGAGGGATGCTGCTGCTGCTGCTGTTCATACTGCTGCTGCTGCTGTGCGCACTGCACAGCAGCGCATTCGCTGCGGCACGCGCCCTCTGCCACACGCACACACACAGACACGCCCACACACACACACACACACATATATATATATATATATATATACATATATATATATATATATACATATATATATATATATATACATATATATATATATATACACATATATACATATATATATACACACAACTCTATATATTTATATATATACACATACACTAACATATCTACTAACACACACATTTATACATATAGACACGTATATATATATATATATATATATATATATATATATATAAACACACATATATCAATATATATATACACACACTAATATATATATATATACATATATACACACACACACACACACACAAACATATATATATATATATATATATATATATATATATATATATATATATATATATATATATATATATATATATACACTCACTCACACACACTCACTCTCACACATACTCTCACACACACTAAAACACACACAACTACACACACAAAAACATATATATAAACACACATACAAATATATATATATATATATATATATATATATATATATATATATATATAAACACAACACACAACAACGCACACAACACTCCACCAACACGCGCCCAATGACCCCGACACGCACAAACACCTATAAATATATAAAATATAATCCGAGAATTCTAGCACACACTCCCCGAAGCTAATCCAACGCGCGCACAAGCCCGAAACTAAGAAACCACGCCGAAATGGCCGTTCGGTCATTTCGACGAACACGTGGTGTGCGGTTCGAAAAACCTCCTGAAATGCACACCAAACCAACTCGAAATCGGCCCAAAATTTTCCCACGGGTTCTAAACAATGTCTATATCCTAGAAAAAATGCTATCCCGTCGATTCTAGGCCCGTGGTGAAAACGCGCACGCACTTAGAACCGGCGACGACGAAAACCCCAAATTTGCCCGAAACGTCCGTTTCTCTGCGACACGGCTTCCCATGTCCGAACGGAGACACGCACTCACCCTCAAGACACCCGACAACGTCTACCTAAGTCTGTCTAACCTAGGGCATCATCCAAAATTGGGCCAAATTCGGATTCCACCCGAAATTGACACAAAACCTAGTGCTAAAGTCTCCAAACACTACCAAACTAGTTCCAACTTCCTCCCACGGGTAGCCCTAAGGTCTAGGAATGTTCTAAACTACTAATTACACTATATAAAAGTAATTACAAGGGGAAAAATCAGGGTTTACCTCTTGGAAGTTGGAATCCCAAGCCAAAGTCTCCAAAAAGCTCCAAATCCACCAAACCAAGCTTCCAAGCTCCCAAATCTTGCTCCAACACCAAATCTAAGCTCTACCCACCTAGGTTGGGGAAGAATGTAGGGTTAGGATTCACATAAATAAGAAGGAATGGAAGAAAGAAGGAAGAAAAATGAAGAGAACTTACTTGGAAGAAGGAAGGAAGAAGAAAGAAGAAGTGGAGAAGAAGAAGAAGTGAAGAAGAAGAAGAATATGAAGAAGTGGGGGCTGGGCTGCTGGAAATGCACGGGCAGGGGCTGGGAATAGGGGCCACACACCTAATAAAGGGTTCCACTAATGACCAAAAGTCCAAAATGCCCTCCTAACTTGGATTTTGGGTTTCGGGGTTCCAAAAGCACTCAAACTAACTCCAAATCTCTCCAACTAACCCACTAAAAATATAATAAATATTCTAAACCCAAAAATAGGTCTCACAGGGGTGTGGGCTGGGTCGGACATGGGTCCACTAGGGTCTGACATGGGTCCAGGCTAGCCAAAATCCTAAAATAATCAATATAAAAATAATACAACCACTAATTAAATATAAATACAATTAATTATAAATAATACATAATTAACTAAATTAAAATAAAAAAATACCCGGCTCTGGAAATGGGGTAGTGATAAAATAACCTCATGTCACTAGCACATGTCTCAAGTCCTGTCCTAAAATAGAAGCCGAAATCCTCGAATATCTCAAGTGAGGCTTCTGTACATGAGAGTCGTATATAGTGTCCTCAGGTAATTAGTGTAAGTGTTGCACGTATACGATATACGATGATAATGCAATCTAACGATACCCGACTCCACGCACGGAAGTCGGCACCCGAATATGAATTAGACGCAAAGTATCGTTATGGTCCTAGGGTTACAATAAATTACATGTATTAAAATATAAACTATAAACTGCAGTTAAAATTAAGCACAATTTACTGAGACTAAGGCAAGGTACACTTGCCTGCTGCATGATGCTACGTTGTAGCAGAACCAAAGTTCACGTTCGATGGTGCTGCGACACCCACGTCCCTTGCCACCATTACTTAAATTGATTATAATTCTACCATTATTTATTTTATGTAAAATTATAGAGTCGATATACACACATCAACATAGTAGCAACGTTCGTGCCAATAATTCCAACAGTCGCACAGTTTAGTTAACGTGCCAACAACCACGTACCATACTAGTATTTACAATTTTGTAAGGGCCTCATACATTGATATACCACGCATACGTATAGGCTTTTACATGTGATTAAACAACGTAATTCTACACGTACGTAGGTAGTGTTCAATGTCGCAAAACGCTATACAACGCTAACCGACTAATTTAGCATGCATGGAATAATTTTATTTCACTAATTAACATCTTAAAATACGAAAATAAATAGGATTAATATTCTAAAATTTATTTTATTTATTAATAAAAATTTATGCACACCTTTAAATATATTCAAGCTTATGTGCATGTAATAAACTACAGATAGACATCATTACCATGCATGAACTCTACCCTTCTTTAGTTCATCAACTAAGTCTCCAAATATATATTTCAATACATATATAATTCTAATTTTTAATAATAATATTCTAAAATTAATTTAAATATAATGAATAACACATTCTTTCATAGCACAATAATATAACATGTATACTAGTTTACCAATATTATCCATACAACATACCTATCAATTATTTATACTTTAAAACACTAAAATATATATTTTAATACGTATAATATTCTAATTAATACACATATAATTCTGGAATTTATTTTATAATGGTAAAAAACTCATTTTTAATAATATAATATCAATAAAATATTCCTACAATTACACTATTACTATCCATGCAACTCTCATCCATTCTCTATAATTTTAACCCACAAAATACATATTTTAATATGTATATATATTGAAATTATAATTAAAATTTTGAAATAATTAACTACAAAATTCTAAAATTAAAACAAATATAGTGCAACAACTCATTACATATTCAATACAAACATATGCAAGTATTATAGTTATGTAGGTTTGTGCAAGATTAACCACAAGGGAATGGTGATTCATGGAGTGTACAAGGATGGTTTCATGGATCATCTTCAATCCAAATAACATGAAAGAATGAGAGGATGGAAAAAGTTACCAAGAACTTGATGTTGGTGATGGTTGGTTGAACTCCGGCGATATTTTCGACTTCAAGGAGGGGTTGCACTACCACTAGGTCGTCCTTGCTCCAAGGAGGTGGAGGAGGAGAGAACCATGAGGGAGAGAGAAATAGAAGAGGGAGAGAATATAGGAGGTTCAATTTGGGGATAAAGGTGTGGCCGAATGGTTGGGGGTTACACTTCTTATGAGTTAACTACATGTAGTAATGGATGAAAGGTGAAAGGTGAAAGGTTGGGGGTTTCATGTTAAACCCAAAGGTCAATAAGAAGTGTTACATAGAGACTCTACCCTATGTATTGGCTGCGGGTTGTCCCCCCCCCCCCCACCTCCTCCATATATGTACACATGGTTCAATATAAGTTAACATAGTCCAAAGGTTTATGCTATTTTGGATAAAAGCTGAATTTAAATTTAAATGAGGTAGAAATATGATTTGGTGTGGGGATAAATTATGTTTGGTGTGTAGAAAGATGAGGGATGGGTGCGTGGTATTATGTATGAGTTAGTCAAGTTAGTTTGAGGCTTCAAGTTGGGGATTCGGGCTCGGTCAGGTGCAATTAATCAAAAAGGGTCATTTTTGACTAATTAAAACGCATGGTATTTCTATATTATTTTTGGAGCCTATGGGGACTCAAATAAATGTGACACCAATGTCATATGCATAGTTGGTCGTGTTAGGCTATGGGTTATAAAAGTCAGTGTCAAAATTTGGGTTCATGTTGCTCGTCTAAATTGACCGCAACGAAAAAGTGTCCAAGTGTCATATTTTGGGTCAAAAAGTGTCGCGGTTGTTGTGCGACCAAAACAAAGTATAGGTTTGTAAAATTATGAGTGACATATGTGTCATGAGCCTAATTTAGCTCGACTAAGCCTATTATGAAAAGTTGGTTGAAAAGAAAAAGCTAGTGTTGTATTCCTGGCATTAAGACTACACTAAAGAATTTCTAAATTATAGAAATTATTTTAATAATTTATAATCAAAATAAAATTACCAAAATATTCTTATCAAAATTTTAGGGGATTTACAATCTACCCTCCTTAAAAGAATTACGTCCTCGTAATTAAGAATTAAACCACTTAGGAATTTATAAAGACATGGTAATCTAAGGGTAGTTCTTAGTTCATACATGCATCCTCGAACAAGTGAGGATAACGCTGGCGTATGACATCCTCTCGCTCCCAAGTGGATTCGCCTGGGAAGTGATGTTTCCAAACTACCCGAACCAGTCTGATCGTCTGACTCCGTAATATCTTCTCACAAATGTAAAATATCCCAACTGACTACTCCTTATACCTCAAGCTCGGTCCCACTGCAATCTCAGAATAATCGACTACGTGACTTGGGTCAGTCACGTACTTTCTTAGCTGTGAGACATGGAATACATCATGCACTCCCTCTAGAGATGGGAGTAATGCAAGACAGTACGCTACCTCACCAATACGCTCCAAAATATCAAACGACCCAATGTACCTTGGGCTCAGCTTACCTCTGGTCCCGAATCGAATAATACCTCGAGTATGTGAGATCCTCAAAATACATGTTCGCCTTCCTTGAACTCCAAAGGTCGGCGGTGTGTGTCAGTCCAATGCTTTTGTCTGTCCTGAGCTGCACGAAGATGACTCAAAATTTGCTTTACCTTCTCAATTGTCTGCATCACTAACTCTGGATCGAGTATCTAACGCTCGCCAATATCACTCCAATATATCGGTGACCTGCACTTTTTGTCGTACATCGCCTCAAAATGTGCCATCTGGATGCTCGTCTGGTATCTATTATTGTTAGAGAACTCCACCAAATGCAAATTGTCTTCCCAAGACCCTTCGAAGTCTAACATACATGACCTCAACATATCCTCTAGGATCTGAATCGTGCTCTTCGACTGACCGACTGTCTGTGGATAGTAAGCAATGCTGAACTTGAGTCGGGTGCCAAGACTCTCCTGCATGCTCCGCAAAAAATAGGATGTGAATCTTGAGTCACGATCTAACACAATACTAACCGGTACTCCATGTAACCTTATAATCTGTCATATATACATGTCGGCTAGAATCTCTATGGACTGCCCAACTCTGAACGACAAAAAATATGCCAATTTGGTGAGTCGATCCACAATAACCCAAACTGTTTCCTTTCCACTAGGGCTTATTGGAAATCATGTAACGAAATCCATAGTAATATGTTCCCACTTCCATTCGGGTATGTGAAGTGGCTGAAATATACCAGCGATTCTCTGATGCTCGACCTTAACCTATTGACAGACCAAATATTTTGCCAAAATCGCACAATCTCTCTCTTCATCCCATGCCACCAATAGTACTGCCTCAAATTTTGGTACATCTTCGTATCTCCCGGGTGAATAAAGTATATGGAGCTATGTGCTTCAGACATCAACTCATATCTCAACTCCCCATTCGAAATATATAGGCAATTTTTGCACCTTAACATCCCATCATCATAGATCCGAACTCCCGTCTGCATGCCGACTTTCGTCTTCTATTTAAGTCTTCGGAACCTAGCATCTGTAGGCAATGCCGCCTTAATCCTCTCCACTAGTGATGACTTAACCTCAAGATTAACCAACTGCCCATTCTGCCCTGACAAAATAACCTCCATCCCGAGCTCCTGTAGGTCCTCTAATAGCTTGGGCTGTGTCGTTAAGAAATAAGTTGTGGGCTTTCTGCTGAGTGCATCTGCTACAACGTTCGCCTTGTCCGGATGGTACTGCAAATCTATATCAAAATCGACCATCAACTCTAACCATCGCCTCTGTCTCATGTTGAGCTCTTTCTGAGTATAGACATACTTCAGACTCTTGTGATCAGTGAAATTTTTTACCCTCTCTCCATAAAGATAGTGCCTCCATATCTTGAATACAAATATTACTTCAGCTAGCTCGATATCATGCGTCGGGTATTTCTTCTCATGAACCTTTAGCTACCTCGATGAATAAGCGATAACTTTGCCATGCTGCATTAAAACATATCCCAGTCTACTGCATGAAGCATCACTATAAACTATGTATCCTCCTGATCCTGAAGGAAGAGTCGAGGCCGGTGTTGTCGTTAATCGTCTTTTCAACTCCTCAAAGGCCTTCTGGCAATCCTCCGTCCATGCAAACTCATGGTCCTTACGCGTCAACCGCATCATAGGCTCTGTAATCCTTGAGAAGTTCTCCACGAACCTCCGATAATATTCAGCAAGTCCGAGAAAACTTCTCACCTCCGCAACTGATGCAGGTGTGGGCCAAGTTTCTATTGCAGAAACCTTTTTCGGATCAACTAAAAGTCTCCCGAGATGATATGTCCCAGAAAAGGCATCCTATCCAGACAAAACTCATATTTGCTAAGCTTGGCGTACAGCCTTTCTGTAAACTCCCTCGACCAGATTTCAGTATTTTAATATTATTTTTAGTTAATTAGAAATAGTGCAACTTTTTAAATTTATTTATTATATATTCTATTGATTGTGCACCTGTTTATTACACAATAAATTAGGGCACCACACTAGCTGTTAACCCTAAACTAATTTCACATCCCTGCCCTAGACTTGCTAGACTACATTTTCTGTATTTTTAGCAACTCCCAGAAACCTCGTTTTGTGCTTCGTTTAGTCGCACAAATATCGTTACAAACGTACGTATTTAATCCCTATTTAATTTTCTTCTCTTTACCCACCTCTGTACCCTAGAGATTTGAGGACCAGTAGGCACATGTTTTGCCCAACCAAAAATACGATAATATTCTACACTAATTGTATTACAATTATCGTATTGACACCGTAGAAAAATTATGACCCTAATTGCCCTTAAATAATTAATGAACACCGTGCGCAGTATTTATTAAATAATAAATACGGTGACCCGTATCACCTAAGAAATCAGACCCTGCACCTGCCCAGACTCACCCCACACAGTCCAAAACATTCTCCCCAGCTTTTCCCCTCAATTCTGTGAATTTTGGTAAATTTTAGAACCAGGTGATTTTTCAGACAAATTGCATAATTGCGCAAATTCCCAATTTCTGGACTTTTATGCAAATTGTGAAAAGTTAGGGTTTTTATGCAAAAATGCATGTTAGATGGCATTACCCTATTGGCTAGACAATAGGTGGCATGGGACCCACAGAAAAATCTGCTGAAAATATCCCAAAAATCCAAATTACCAAAATACCCCCAAAGTTCTACATATTTACGAAATTGCCATTATCCTAAAATCTATATAAACCCTAAACACCCCCCCCTTCTCTCTCATTCCCAGGCTCCCCTCGGCCAGCTCCGGCCACCGCCCACCGCCGGACCACCCCCACTCGACTCGCCCCTCCCTAGGCCACCCTCCGGCCAACTGCCGCCCACCCTGGCCTCCGCCTCCGCCTCCGCCTCCGGCAACGACCACAGACCCCCTCCCCTCCCTGCCCGACAGCAGCCTCCCCGACCTCCGACCGCCCACCACCGCCTCCCTAGCCGTCGCCGACCACCGCCACCACCCCCACTCGCTTCGCCGTGACTTCCTCTCTCCAACCACCACCGCCCCGTTCCCCCACGACTAAAATACGTATGGGACACCCACCTCTTTACCATGTGCCGCACTCGACGGAGTGATACGGATGATATATGTATATAATCATGTGACCATTCTCATCGTAGATGGAAAATTGTATAGTGCCCTTGAACGGGGGCATATGTGGCATATACTAGCCTGTCACTACAGATTGGTAAATTACGTCAGCATATGTCTAGCCACACATTTCCCATACGTACTAGGTTGTCTCAAATTATATTTTACCTAGATGGTTATCACCCTGTATTTATTTTATTCAGTAATTTTTATTCAGTATTTACATACATGGCATGTTGTTTTCCTGTATCTTGTTACGTCCCTCTGAGGACCTGGTTCCCTGCCAGGTTTAGCTGAGACACTCTACCCCACAGTACCTGGACTTGGACAGGAGTCTGGACATGCCCTTGAGATGGAGTCAGAGGAGATGACGTCAGAGTCTACCTGAGTACACAGGAGTTGGAGCTATATATTTTGAGGATGTTGTGCTAGTTTATTTTATTTCACTTCTGCTTACTTTTTGTAGTGGGATTGTTCCCACCTGACTTTATCTGGGTTGTATATGACATTTCAGATATAGCATCTATATATTCAGCATTTTTCCTGTCATTCTTGTGGATGAGATAGATTTACCTGTATTTAGACTTGTAGTATTTTAGGACAGCGTAGCACATCACTTCGGGTCCATTAAATTGGGTAATCCCTTAGTGACGTGTCAGCTGGCCAGTGACACGTGGCCTAGTTCCGTATATTTTTGGGACTGGGGCGTGACACGGTTTTAGTGGTGGCCCATGCAGGTCGAGTTAATTGCTAATAACATGATATCATGTTCAGCAAACCTGCAATAGGATAGGAATACTAGGTCTCATCCACACTAACTTCATCCATAAATATTGCATCCTGCTTGATTATCATCTATTAAGTCCTTCGTACTTTTCAAAAAAATTCTATTCTTTTCAGAAATATGGACATACCCGGGGAAACTGCGATTAATGGAACTGACCAAGCAACAGACCTCTCGCCAGATGTCCAAGGGACACCAACCCCGAGAGACCAATCTCCGAGAAGGATGCTGGTCAATCCAACAACCTCGTACCTTCACCAGGATCCGACCCAGGAAGCAACACCAGTCCAGCAAGAAGGGCAAACTTCTCAGGCACCAACACTGCAGGCCGAGATACCTTTGTCTCCACCTCCAGTTCTCGCAGCCCTGATACCACAACTTGAGGTACAATCTCAGATGTTCCAAGCCATGTTGCAGGCTCAGTTGCAACAGAATGAAGTCCTGAGACAATGCCTAATGACGGTTCTGGAGAGGACAACTGCCCCAGTACCAGCCCCTGTCCAACCAGCTAGCACTGTTCGAGGCTTTAGCCGGATGAGCCCGAGAACCTTTAAGGGCAATGAAACTCCGGAAGAGATCTCAGACTGGATCTCCAACACGGAAATACTGCTAGAAGGTTCCCAACTTCACCCCGATCTATGGATAACTGCAGTAAGGACCCTACTCCTCGGTAACGCTCATCACTGGTGGTAATCTATCGAGCGCAGCACCGGCAAGAACTATACTTGGGAACAATTTTTGGAATATTTTAATGCAAAATATTTCCCAGCCATGGTCAGAGATGAACTGTACTTCCAGTTCCTGCATTTGGAACAAGGGAATATGACCGTCGACGCCTATGATGCAGAATTCAGTCGACTAAGTCAATTCGGTGCCATCCTAATACCAACCGAGCTGAAGAAGGCCCTAAAGTTCCATCACGGCCTTACCCCCGAACTCCAAGGGTATACTACGGCACAGTCAAGGATTTCATACGAAGAAGTTCTTTCAGAGGCAAGGATACAAGAAGCCATTGGCCGAGAAGCAAGATGCTCAAATCCAACCATATCAGCCATAGACCAGACAGGAGCAGGAGGACCAATCCGTCACCTGGGAAATCAGGCACAACACAAGACAGGGCCATATCAATACAAGGAACTTCCGACTTGTCACTATTGTGGCAGGAAAGGACATTATGCCAAAAACTGCCGAAGGAAGTATAGACTATGCTTGATATGTGGAGATAATCAACATAGGGCCAGAGACTGCCCACAACACAGAGAAGCAACACTTCGAACTGGGCAAGGACCAGCAGCACCAGCCCAGAGAATGCAACCTCCTACTAGAGGTCAGCATTCCCCAGTATCTGGAAGATTTCAGAAGGGACCACCCTTAGTCACCCAAGACACGCAGTACTGCCTAGCCAGACAACAAATCGGTAGACAAAGGCACGAGCAGGCCTTTGCACTAGCTGTAGTTGCAGAAGAACCGGAAGGTGAAACCATTTCAGGTATCATTATAGTCGCATTATTACCAGCAAACTGTATATTTGATTCTAGAGCTACACTATTTTTCACATCTAGTAGTTTCGTACCCATGCAAATAGCCAGGTTTACCAGAAAAGGCATTGTTCCAGTTACCAACATTACTAAAGCATGCTAGTAGTCATGTATAGTAGCGTAATGAGGACGCGATTCTCGATACTTTCAATACCAAACTTCGACGTTGACTTAGACTTGGACTGGCTAAGCCAAGTACAAATACTATTCTAGACTACAGGAAGAGAAGTGTCATCCTTAGACCACCAAGATATCAGGATTAAGCAAACACATCTAGGTAGATTGCTAGACGTTGATTGTTAGGCTCAAAACATGTGAATGTAGTAATAGCTGAATACTACAGGTAGTTTCCAAATTAGATTTGATATACATGACTTATTAAGGGTAGTCAGTAACTTCTAGTCTTGTGTTTTCACCAATAGATTAATTTCAGCTAGTATCAGGAATAGATCAATTAGATTGAAGAAGAGAGGGTAGACAGATGTTAGTCTTGAGAAAAACATCAGAAAAACTACCAATAATATGCGACCTGTTGTAAATCTGGTGATACCCATATAAATCTGGATAAAGGGTACACATAGAGTAGAATAGGAAGACATATGTTTTCACCTACCCGAGAACTATCAGACTTGGAAGAAATGGAAAACTAAGCTCGAGGTACGTCATACCCTTCGATGTGTTGGAACGCATCAAAGAAGTTGTTTACATGATAGCATTACCTCAGACATTGGAAGAAGTACATGACATCTTCCACATATTCCAATTAAAGAGATACGCTCTGGATACAAGTCATGTGCTTAAATGCGGACAACCTATAGTGTATATTAAGGTTGTAGAACTTAGAAAACCACACCTCTTTTGGGTCAACTAGCAACCTAGACTAGAAGTTAGAGATTATAGAATCTTGTCTTTTTGTGAATTTGAATTGTTTTGTACTTCTCATATCCTAATCTAGCGTACTTATATACTACCTTAAATTATACTCTGCTATTATAGCCTAGTTTTGCAAGCTTATTCTTTATCAAGCTTGTTCATTAATTATGTATTATTGGAGTACTACACTAATACATTTCAGAATCAGTGTATGACGGTCTGATCAACCATAATACACTTGGTTCGCCTTTCGCATAACTACTTTACGTGGATTGAGATATATATAGTGATTAGTAGACAGATGTACTTACCCTCTGCGCGTATCGTATCCGCTACATAACTGTGCTAATACGAATATGTGAATAGGGATTAACCAGAATAGCATTTCCATCCACAACTGCCTTGAAAATTCCTATTGAATTCTTTAAACGCCTTGAATCTCCATACTTCTAATCCATTACCCCCTTGAACTCTTGATTACTGTTTTCCGTCTTTCCTTATTTCGGAAAGAAGAAACCTCGTATATAGTATAAATATGAAGTGTATTGTTTCCATAGCCATTTATATAGTTTCTTGGGGAATTACCAAACCCTATTAATAGATTAGATTGCAGTTTAATACTGTTCTTATTTTCTTAGAATGACTTCCGTTACCTACCATACGTTGTATTACGTTCCTCTAGTTCATATTGCATGAAAACATCATGCACCAGGCAAATCAACCTGGGAACGTGTAGAGGATATCCGATAATGTTTCCCCCATCTATTTCCAGATCAGGGTATGTCCAAAATATTTCAAATCAAATCTTCAGCTATGTCTATGTCCTCATATGTCCTTAATCAATCTTTCGTTCTCAATATATGTTTATTTTTATTTCGAGGACGAAATATTCTAAGGAGGGTAGATTGTAAACTTCCTCGACCAGATTTCAGTATTTTAATATTATTTTTAGTTAATTAGAAATAGTGCAACTTTTTAAATTTATTTATTATATATTCTATTGATTGTGCACCTGTTTATTACACAATAAATTAGGGCACCACACTAGCTGTTAACCCTAAACTAATTTTATATCCCTGCCCTAGACTTGCTAGACTACATTTTCTGTATTTTTAGCAACTCCCAGAAACCTCGTTTTGTGCTTCGTTTTAGTCGCACAAATATCGTTACAAACGTACGTATTTAATCCCTATTTAATTTTCTGCTCTTTACCCACCTCTGTACCCTAGAGATTTGAGGACCAGTAGGCACCTGTTTTGCCCAACCAAAAATACGATAATATTCTACACTAATTGTATTACAATTATCGTATTGACACCGTAGAAAAATTATGACCCTAATTGCCCTTAAATAATTAATGAACACCGTGCGCAGTATTTATTAAATAATAAATACGGTGACCCGTATCACCTAAGAAATCAGACCCTGCACCTGCCCAGACTCACCCCACACAGTCCAAAACATTCTCTCCAGCTTTTCCCCTCAATTCTGTGAATTTTGGTAAATTTTAGAACCAGGTGATTTTTCAGACAAATTGCATAATTGCGCAAATTCCCAATTTCTGGACTTTTATGCAAATTGTGAAAAGTTAGGGTTTTTATGCAAAAATGCATGTTAGATGGCATTACCCTATTGGCTAGACAATAGGTGGCATGGGACCCACAGAAAAATCTGCTGAAAATATCCCAAAAATCCAAATTACCAAAATACCCCCAAAGTTCTACATATTTACGAAATTGCCATTATCCTAAAATCTACATAAACCCTAAACACCCCCCCTTCTCTCTCATTCCCAGGCTTCCCTCGGCCAGCTCCGGCCACCGCCCACCGCCGGACCACCCCCACTCGACTCGCCCCTCCCTAGGCCACCCTCCGGCCAACTGCCGCCCACCCTGGCCTCCGCCTCCGCCTCCGGCAACGACCACAGACCCCCTCCCCTCCCTGCCCGACAGCAGCCTCCCCGACCTCCGACCGCCCACCACCGCCTCCCTAGCCGTCGCCGACCACCGCCACCACCCCCACTCGCTTCGCCGTGACTTCCTCTCTCCAACCACCACCGCCCCGTTCCCCCACGACCGCCTCCGCCGCCGGCAGCTCCCCCGCAAGCCTCCTCCCTCAAACTGCACAGCGACTCCTCCCTCCCCTCCGACCGTCTCCCACCGCTTCTCCGGCAGTCTCCGACCTCCGCCACCACCACCAATCTCTCCGCCACCCTCCCCTCCTTCGATCCCTCCGCCTTGCCGGCCGTCTCCGCCGCTGCTTCGTCGCCGGCAGCTGCCACAAGCAGCTGCTGCTGCTACTGCTGCCAGCAGCTACTGCTACTGCCGTTGCTCCTCCGGCCGGCCGCCGTCGACTCCGCCGCCGACCTCCCGCCGACGACTCGCCGTGGACCCCACCTGCCACCTCGTCAGGTATAAATACGCTATTATATACGTATTTATATATATATATATATGTATATGTATGTATATATGTATAAATATTATGTATGTATGTATGTATATATGTATATATATATATGTATATATATGTATATCTATATATATATATATGTTTATATATATAATAAAATATATACTGAATATATACAGTATACTGTATATATTATTATTATTATTATATATATATGTATTTAATATATGTATATACTTATATCTATATATATATTTATATATATGTATTATTAAATGTATATATATGTTTAAACATATATGTATGTTTATATATATATATATTAATATATATAATATATATTATATTAATGATATACTGTAAATATACAATAAATATATTCTATATATATTATTATTATTGTATATTATATGTAAATATGTATATATATGTATGTATATTTATTTGTATATACCTATATAACATATTACTTATATATGAATGTAATAATTATATACCTATGTATGTATATATGCAATTTCATTTCTATTTTACTTATAAGTATATATATATATATATATATATATATATATATATATATATATATATATATACATTTATATATATATAGTTAAATATAACACATTATGTATATGTTATTACTACTATATTTATAGTATATATATGTATATATATACTATACATTTTCTTTTTATTATTATTCAAATGCACTTATTCCATTTATTATACATATAATATTATTATATATAACAGTGGTCACATATAGACCCTGATATTATTAAATATAATATTTGCTGGATAGTACAGCATTTATATATGTATTTATATTTCCTGCACTGTCCTTCAAATTATTATATTATTATAACAGTGGATATACCCTGCTATTATATTATATTATTATATATAAACAGTGGATAAACCCTGCTAAATATTATATTACTATATATAAAGCAGTGGATATACCCTGCTAATATTTGCTGGATAATACAGCCTATATATATATTTATAAATTCCTGCATTTTCTTTCCTGTATATTATATATATATATGCTATGTATATGCATACTATTATATCTACTACATATCTATATATATACTCTATATATAAATATGTATACCATATATATTATATATAGGACTATATATATATATATTATGTATTATCTGTTACATAGGTGTATATATGTGTTATGTACCCTCGTATTAAATGTTGTATTTACGAACCCTGTCTATTTTTAACAGAAAATATCTCCAGCGCAGTTAGTGACCCCCTGTCACAAAAACCCACATCAGGTTATCAATACAATCAGGGAGTAGGCAAGTATACCTTGCCAAGTACTGTTTAAATTCTCAATAATGTTATATGCTCTTGTTTCTGTATTTCATATATCATGATTACCTGAGACTGTCTTGGGTACAGTCAGTTGATATGTTGACATTTAAAATAATATTATGGACTCACCAACAATTATGAGAGTATCCTAATATTCTCCTAGACCCTATCACGGGAACACGCAACATGGTTGCAATGCATATTGGGATGCGAGCTGCGTATTTGATTTGCTACCAATACGTGTGACCCGCATCACGGATTAGAATAATTTAGGAAATGTACGACTTGACATTTAGTTACATTGGGCGGGGAGAACGACTAAAATACGTATGGGACACCCACCTCTTTACCATGTGCCGCACTCGACGGAGTGATACGGATGATATATGTATATAATCATGTGACCATTCTCATCGTAGATGGAAAATTGTATAGTGCCCTTGAACGGGGGCATATGTGGCATATACTAGCCTGTCACTACAGATTGGTGAATTACGTCAGCATATGTCTAGCCACACATTTCCCATACGTACTAGGTTGTCTCAAATTGCATTTCACCTAGATGGTTAGCACCCTGTATTTATTTTATTCAGTAATTTTTATTCAGTATTTACATACATGGCATATTGTTTTCCTGTATCTTGTTACATTCCTCTGAGGACCTGGTTCCCTGCCAGGTTTAGCTGAGACACTCTACCCCACAGTACCTGGACTTGGACAGGAGTCTGGACATGCCCTTGAGATGGAGTCAGAGGAGATGACGTCAGAGTCTACCTGAGTACACAGGAGTTGGAGCTACATATTTTGAGGATGTTGTGCTAGTTTATTTTATTTCACTTCTGCTTACTTTTTGTAGTGGGATTGTTCCCACCTGACTTTATCTAGGTTGTATATGACATTTCAGATATAGCATCTATATATTCAGCATTTTTCCTGTCATTCTTGTGGATGAGATAGATTTACCTGTATTTAGACTTGTAGTATTTTAGGACAGCGTAGCATATCACTTCGGGTCCATTAAATTGGGTAATCCCTTAGTGACGTGTCAGCTGGCCAGTGACACGTGGCCTAGTTCCGTATATTTTTGGGACTGGGGCATGACACTTTCCTGTCTCAGCGTCTCCAGCATGATTCTGAGATGCTCCTCATGCTCTTTGTGGCTCTTGGAGTATACCAAGATGTCATCAATAAACATAACCATGAACTTGTCCAAGTACTGATGGAAGACTCTGTTCATCAGACTCATAAACACAGCTGGCACGTTGGTTAAACCAAATGACATAACTAAGAACTCATAGTGTCCGTACTTGGTCTTGAAGGTTGTCTTTGGTATATCTTCCTTTCGCACTCTAATCTGATGGTAGCTGGATCTGAGGTCGATCTTTGAGAATATAAAGTCACCACTCAACTGATCGAACAAATCATCAATTCACGGCAGGGGATACCTGTTCTTGATAGTTACGGTATTCAGTACCCTGTAGTCAATAGATAGGAGTATCATCCCATCCTTCTTCAGCACAAATAGTATGGGTGCTCCCCATGGTGAAATACTGGGCCGAATAAAAATCCTAGAAGATCATCAACTTGCTTCTTCAATTCCACTAACTCCTTAGGTACTAGCCAGTACATTGATGAAGTTATAGGCTCTACTCCTGTAGTCAAGTCTATGGTGAATTCTATTTTCCGATCAGGTGGTACGCCTGGAAGATCATCGAAAAATACATCCATAAATTCTACTACAACTCTTGGGTACTCGGGCTCCCCTTCTACAGAGAGTGCCTTAAGTGTAGGCTGAACACCTTGCTCTTTGGCTCCCTGAAGAAACTCAAACTCCAGATAACCAGACGGTCTAAATATAACCTGTCCATATCGGCAATCTAGAGTCACGTGGTACCGACTCTTCCAGTCCATACCAAGTACAACATCATAATCCGACATAAAAAAGATCAAAAATTGAGCTCACATCTCTCGTCCACAGACTACTACCGAACAAGATCTACAAATATCACTAACTGGGATAATTTTACCTTCCGCAAGAATTCTCATAGTCTTCAGAAGGGGTGCGGTAGCTACTTTATGTGTGGCTACGAAGCTAGCAGCTATGAAAGAATATGATGCTCCTGAATCGAATAAAGTTATAACAGGTAATGAATCTACTAATATGGTACCTACAATGACCTCTCCTGCAGTAGCTGCCTCCTCAATAGTCATGGCAAAAGCCTGTCCTCGTCCCTGGGCTGGTCTTCTCTGCTGCCGAGCATGCTGGAATAGTGCTGCCTGTGGTGCCAAAGGTGGCCTCGGCTGATACTCACTTGGAGCTGGTGGTCTGACTCTCATGCTCCCGTATGTGGTGCTCCCAGTGTTGGATAAGCTGGCCTATGTGGCAGCTGGGCGGGTCTTAGTGCTGGTAAGGCTGGTCGGTGAATCATAGGTGCCCTCATATATTCACGTGCTGAGTGCTGTCCTGATACGCAAACTAAGCATAATCCCAACTTACGTCTGCACTCGCTCTCAATATGACCTCGGTTGCCACAATATTGATATATTGGCGGTGCCTGCAAGACTGCTCTAGGTGGCTGGTGCATGCGAGGTCTCTTTGTAGCTCCTCCCTAGGGTACTCTGGCTGGTGCTAGTGGGTGCGGCCGTTTCTGGCTGGACTCTCTCCGGTTGACGTGCTCCATGCGTCGCACTGCGACAAGGACGTTAGTGTATAAATTAGGTACAACAAAGTCGATCAATCTCTGTAGCTCAAAGCTAAGTCCATCAAAGAACTTCTCCGCCTTCTCCTTTTCTGTCGGAATCAGAGTAGGGGCGAAGCGACTCAAACGAATAAACTTCGCATTGTACTCTTCTATTGTCATATTGCCTTGAGTGAGTCGGTTGAACTTATTCCTAAGTTTCGCTCTGGCAATGGTTGGAATGTACATCTCCTGGGTGAGTCTAGAGAACTCCTCCCAAGTGACTCGGTCTGAGCCTAGCCGACTCTCCTCGGATAGCCGCTAATTATGTGCATTGCTTGTCAACTGCATATTGATAATAATTATTCAACGCTCTCTAGGAAGCTCAGCAGCTTTCAATTGAAGTTGTGTGTTTGTGAGCCACTCATGAACTTCAGTGGGATCCTCCTTGCCTGAAAAGGTACGTGGCTTCAACTGACAAAAATCAGTGATAGATCCCGTGGATGGCTGTCTAGCTGGTGGGGTCGCCTGCTCCAGTGCGGTCACTATATTGTTCCCCAGGTTATCTGCCTGGTGTTGCTGAACCTCTTACTGAATCTATTGTTGAGCTTGCATTATTGCATAGAATATCTGAAATAGATGTTGTCTGTCCATAGGTTGCCCTGGCAGAAAAACTGGCATCGGTAGAGTAAACTGTGGCGGTGGTGGAATATCGTCTCGCCGGAACCTCGAGGCGTCTGGATCAGCCGGGTTGCTTTGTTGAGTGGATGGATCTTCATCCAATGGTGTCACCCCGTTGTCATAAGTAATTATCGTACCCGGTGGGGTTCTTATGGTAGTATCGTCACTAGTTCATGGATCCATTACCCTGCACATAAAATAAACTATGAGAGTCGCACAGAGGAATCAATGCATGATGCAAGTTAAGAAATTATTTTAAATTCAATATAGAGATCAAGAACAGGTCAACGAGTGGATGAGATCCTCTAATTTATTCTATCATAATTTATCGGCTTGCTCGGTTCTTGTAATTGGAATTTGAAGCAATATATTGAAGACATGCATGGGCCACCATAAAAACTATGTCACGCTCCAGTCCCAAAATACCGAGGGACTAGCCACGTGACAATGGTCAGCACAACTCCAATGGACAAACCTAATTTAATGGATCCGTTAGAGTGTAATTAAGCTGTAATATAGATAAATAAAGTCTACTACTCCTGTCACAGTATATAATCTAAATTAATCTCATCCATAGACAGTAATCATAATACAAGGAGATAGAACAGTCAAGAAAACAAAAAAGAAAACTGTCCATCATCAAGTCCAAATAAGTAGTGTCTAGGGGAACAACCCGTCACAATAAAGAAAAGAGAATAACACAAAATACAGTCCAAATATGAAATAACACTGCATAAATAACTAAATAAGTAACTGAGTACTCAAGAGAAATCCTTTGGCACAACCTCGTCCTCTGATGCCAATACCGCTCCAACGTCAGCTCATGTCCCGTATACCTCAGGGTAATCCTACTCTATTATACCTGGGGACATAATCCGGATCCAGGTCCTCTGGAGACATAGCAAGGTACAAGAATAATTCAAGCCAAAGTACAGTAAATAACATAAGTATGCTCAGGGTATCTAACATAATCCATATAAGTGAAATGCAAATGAGAACGTACTCGTCCACTAAACCACCAAGTTTCATACCTATACTAGGAGTACTAGTGATATTAATAGTAATAGTAGTAGGTACGTACAAGCTGCGTCAAGGTTCATGCAGTACTATAATACTTGTAGAGTTTGGTAGACCAGCGGTACGGTAAGTTCTCCCCAACCCCATGTATCTCACGTCTCATGTCACGAAATACAAGACAATCACTATCCATGTCTCAAGTCCAGGTGTAAATAACCTCATGTCACTAGCACATGTCTCAAGTCCTGTCCCAAAATAGAAGCCGAAATCTTCGAATATCTCAAGTGAGGCTTCTGTACATGAGAGTCGTGTATAGTGTCCTAAGGTAATTAGTGCAAGTGTTACACGTATATGGTATACGATGATAATGTAATCTAACGATACCCGACTCCGCGCACGGAAGTCGGCACCCGAATATGATTCAGACGCAAAGTATCGTCACGGTCCTAGGGTCACAATAAATTATACGTATTAAAATATAAACTATAAACTGCAGTTAAAATTAAGCAAAATTTACTGAGACCAAGGCAAGGTACACTTGCCTGCTGTCATGCCCCAGTCCCAAAAGTACGTAGGACTAGGAACACGTAAGCATGCCAGCCGCATGTATATGGCAACTCCAATATATGGAAACCAAAATCCACACGTATGCTGTAATATGAAAATTAATCCACAAGTGGTATAAACATATGTCACAAGTCACAGGGTATAATCTAAATCTCATCCATGAAATCAAATATAAATAAATAACCAGTATCTATGAAACTAGATCTCAATATAAGTATCTAAGGATGATAGTTGGATGGAAACAAATCCACTATCAACTTGAATGTAAGAGCAAATAAAAAATAAGTACAACACAACAAACCCCATATAAGAATACCAGCTAGCAATCACGGGCTCGAAGAGAGGATATCCACAAAGCATATATATAACCATCCAATCTGCCCTCCTGTAAATACTCAAGAACAGATACACCTGGCAGAGGACCAGGTCCTCAGAGGGACGTAACAAGATACAGAAAGCGAGCCAACTTGAATACAGTAAACATGCATATAATTTGAAAATAAATAAGTACGCTGTACAAGACAATCTATATGAATGCAAATGAGGATAATTTTTTGACGTATGGGCAAGGGTAGGCTACTCGATCTACCTCACAACTCACACACCCGTCAGTGGACATCAGAAATTGACATACCTCGGGGGTAGCGACCAACGAGACTCCAGAAATTGATATACCGCGGGGGTAGCGACCAGCGCGACACACACCCGTAGTGCGAGCTATATACTACGGTTTACCAGAGTGGTTAAAAGCCCATATGCCTAATGATTGTCCTCTATGATACTAAGTGTCAAGTGTGTGTCAACATATCTAATATATAGTAATGACTAAAAGAAACTACACATGCAGTAAATAAACAAAAATATAATAAATATACAGAAATATACTAAGCATGCAAAATACTGTAAATAATTTGGCAAGGTATCTTGTCTGATCTGAAAAAGAATGAAGTCCCAACTCAAGGCGTCGTCCGATCTACCCGTCACATAAATTAAACAAGTTAGGTTACAAAAGTGGGTGAATAGGTTCCTCCATTTTAATCTATTTTAATTCTGAATAAAATAACCTAAAATAGTATTTTAATCTTATTATAATCTGATTTTATTATTAAGCTCTAATTTTGGTCCAAAAAAAGTCAACTTTAAGGATTTGTGATCCGTGGCACGCAAATCGAGACAATCCGTTGACCAAAAAGTCAACCGACTCAAATCCTGAATTTATGTATGGAATTCTATATATTTTAATGCTACATGAACACTGAAATAGACGGTTTCATAAAATCACAAATCAGTAAAGAGTTATGGCCACAAGGACGCACATATGACAGTTTTCGGTGGTTTTCTATTTACGTCTACGTTGCACAAATTTTACAGTAGAATAAAATTATATTTTAAATTCTGTAAAAATACTTTTCTGGAATTTCATCATGTCAGCTTTTCAAAACTTCAAACGGTTTGTAATTCCGAGTTCGGGATCTCCAGAAATCTCGAAAATACCAAAACGCGTCTGATTTCGGACAACTGACACTTTTAGAATTTTCTGCAAAAATAGGTTCTAAAATTATTAAAATAATTTATATATTCAGAAAACTAACCTTGATATGGTTCTAACAAAAAAACTGGAGCACGTTTGGAGTCCAGAGCTAGAAGATATCGTCTTTTTAAGTCGTCATAACTACTAGAAAATGAGGCTGAATTTATGACGAATTTTGACTATTTTTGGACGAAAAAGAGGTGAATTTGGGAAAAAAAATATGAAGGATGAGATATTTATAATGTTGGACACTACTTAATTAAATACGACTAGGATTGGTTAATTTGGATAGGATTATGATGAATTAAATAAGGATAGGATATGCATGAAGTTGCTTTCCTAGTAGGTTCAGGATTTGAATTAATTTAAAATAGAGTTTGAATTTATCTCAATAATTTATAATCTTAAATATAATCAAATATAATACAAATAATTTATAAAATCTTATTAATATCTATTAACACTAAATTAGCATCTATCTAATATTAAGACTATATATATATATCCAAATAAATCCTAAATAATTTTAAAAATCTAAATACATTTCTTAAAATTCTAAATAAATTACAGAAAAATATAATTAAATATTTTAAACTAAAATAAATATTTGGTAGGAAAAACATGCAAGTATGGTCGTATAGTAAATCATAGAAGTCCTAAAAATTTACGTTTTCTATGTTTTAATTACCTAAAAATTCTAGAAAAATCTCTAAAAATCTAAAATAGCCTAAAAATGATTCTAAATAAATATTTATATAAGTAAATATATAAGAAATTTATTTTCTAATTAACTAAGAGAATACTCTAAAGAAATTCAATATTTAAAATAATCTATAATAAATATAATAATATAAAATACACACAAAATACCTATTTTGGGTGAGGGGGTTTACAATCTACCCAACTTACAAAAATTTCGTCCTCGAAATTGACACTAACCCATATTCATAATAATTACTATAGCTATTACACTACATACCTATCTAGCAGTGCTTCCTAAAAGTCATGGTCTGTCATTCTAACACTTCTCATTTATTATCCATACACTATCATATTATCCTCTAACTCGTCTACACTACCCAACTTACAAAAGTTCTACTAGTAGTCACAGTCTCTTGAGGCTATTGTCTAGGTTGTAAGACGAATATATTTATTGGGTCGAGAATCTTGGGATACTTGTCTTGAATCTCACAACCATGATTTTTCTTTGTAACCGTCAAGTATCGTAGTCTAATACTGCCATGCCACATGACCAATATGTCTGCAAATACTTCGACTACTTTACTACAACGGTCTAGCTGCAGCTGTCGCTACTTTGCCAGCGATTTGTCATAGTTGTCAGTTCGTAACAAGTGTCTTCAATTCTTTCCTAGGCATAGTCTAAGTTTTTTTTTTGGCAACAGTTAAAGTCTTGACTAACTTATAAAACTATTAAAAGTATAAACTAGTTCAAACAGTCTAACAAATTCCTATTAGCCTAAGGGATGCTATACATGGTTTTTTTTAAATAATAAGAGGATACAGATATTGCTATAGGTCATATACATAAGGGTTATTATTAAGAACTCATCCTTTAGTTGTTAATCATTTACTAAATCATTTATGTTTTTAACTAACAAAATAAGGGTGAGGTTGAAGTAAATCAACAATCTATGATGGCACGAAGGACGCAACTATGATAGGAAGATTTAAGCACGAGATAAGGAATGGAGATGGAAGAGAAGATGGGCTACCCCAAGGGGCGAGATGGTGATAGAAAAAGAATACTACTGTTGCTACTCGCGTCATCTATTAGCATCGCGTGTATGCCATCTGGGTAAAATATCAGTATATCCTCATAACTGCTAAACCAACACCTATATAATTCTACGTCTACTATGCACCTAAGATCTCGTGTCATAAAGGGGGTCATGAGTATGCAATGACACATATAACTAAGGTCGTACCTGTATCTACGGCTTCTTGTGGCCGCGCCCTCTTGTTTGTCATCATGAGTGCTTGGCCTATGGGGTATATCTAGTACTATTCGTGTATCAAACTTATACTAAGCACGAACGTTCGTCTTTCCGAAATAGGGAAAGACGGAGAGCAATAATAAAGAATTCAAGGTGAAGGTGATAGAATACAAGTACGAGGTTCAAAGAGATTAAAGAATTCGAAAAGAGAGTTGTCAGGGCAGTTGTGGATTAAAATCTTATTTTGGTAATTTTCTATTTACATGCTTGTATCAGTACAGTTACGTAGCCGATACGATATGTCAGACATATCTAGGGGCAAGTATATTCGTCTACTACCATATATCTCAATCCACGTAAAGTAGTCATGCGAAGAGCAAACCAAGCGTACTAAGGTTAGCTAGACCTTAATACACCGATTCTGATTAGGCAATTGTATCATTGTGTGCATCCAATAATACATATGTCATGAGCAAGCTCGATGAAAGAATAAGCTTGCAAAAACTAGGCTATAATAGCAGCATAAGTCAAGGTAGTACATAAAATATAAGTACGCTAGATTATGATGAGAGAAGTTACAAAATAATCCAAGTTCACAAAGAAGATAAGACTCTTACAATCTCTACAGTTGTCATACTAACTCCTTGTCTAAGTCGATAGTCGACCAAATAGGGGTATGGGCTTCTAGGTTCTACAGTCTGATTAAACACTATTTTCTTATGCTAGCACACAGTTAACATCATTCGGCTATACTTCAATAATAGGTCAAAAGACTAAGTGATACTATGTTGTGAGGTATACTACCCAACTTATAACAATAAACTAGTACTGTAATTGCCTTAAGGATACCGTAGAAACTTCTGTTAAGGTCTACGAGAAGGGGGTCTTGGTATTCATTAGGGTATCCTCTTATATTACATAGGTCATGGTCGTCTTAAGTCTTAGTCACAGTGCTTATAGAGCAAGTGTCAATAGTAAGAATGGAAAGTTACTGGCCTTCGAGGAAAAAGGGGATATAACTCGTATCGAGGTGTGGTACCAGTTACGCAATTTAAAACTAAGAGATAAGCACCAGGTCTCAATATACAAGAATAGCTTAAACCATCAAGTTCTAACTACTAAGCACAAAATTTCAAAATTTAACATTAACAACTAGAATCCCAGCAACTATATGTCCTTAACACAGAATAAATCACCTGGCCTACAATCAGAAGTGTCAGATGGCACGAGTTGAAAGATAAAGAATAGAGGAACAAAATTTAGTCGTCGTGCAATTAACGAATGTTAAGGTCGCAGAGGAACAACATATGAAATTAAAATAGGGGCTCTAGATAGCATCATGGTTTTCTAAGGGAAAGTGGTATGCTAGTTGCTATGTTCGAGGTATGATCAAGAAAAAGTGTTAATTACATTCCTCTAGGCTTCCTAAGGTGCTGTCTACTAATAATAAGAAAATGATCTAAGTTTATAGTTTCCCAATACTATCTAACTATGAAGGTTAGGTTCAGTCATAATATCAATTTTGGTTTTCTATTGGTTCCTCAATACTAGGGTCAAACATTATGGTAAAACTTCTAACTAACTCTCGTAACGTCTATACTACTCTCAAGTCTTCATAATACATCAAGGGATAATGGTAAACCAATCTATATATAAGGAATTCTAGGGTTCACTAGATATTCTAAACTTAGTGGTGTGTCGATATTCTCGTTGTACTCTTAATAGGTGTGCTACCATAATTATCATCCTAATAACAGGGGTTCCTATATTCTAGCAGAAGGCTATACTCAAAGAACTATTAGGGAAGTACATGAATCAAGCAGGATGCAATTATTCAGATAGAATGGATTGGAAGAAGAGTGAATCATAGTCAATTGTGGATGAGATCCTATACTCTATTCCAAGGTGCAGGCTTGTTCGGTACAATAACGTAACCGAGACAATATGCTCTCGACCTGCATGGGCCATCACAAAAATATGTAATGCTCTAGTCCCAAAAGTACATAGGACTAGGAACACGTAAGCATGCCAGCCGCATGGATATGGCAACTCCAATATATGGAAACCAAAATCCACACATATGCTGTAATATGAAAATTAATCCACAAGTGGTATAAACATATGTCACAAGTCACAGGGTATAATCTTAATCTCATCTACGAAATCAAATATAAATAAATAACCAGTATCTATGAAACTAGATCTAAATATAAGTATCTAAGGATGATAGTTGGATGGAAATAAATCCACTACCAACTCGAATATAAGAGCAAATACAAAATAAGTACAACACAACAAACCCCATATAAGAATACCAGCTAGCAATCACGGGCTCGAAGAGAGGACATCCACGAAGCATATATATAACCATCCAATCTGCGCTCCTGTAAATACTCAAGAACAGATACACCTGGCAGAGGACCAGGTCCTCAGAGGGACGTAACAAGATACAGAAAGTGAGCCAACTTGAATACAGTAAACATGCATATAATTTGAAAATAAATAAGTACGCTGTACAAGACAATCTATATGAATGCAAATGAGGACAACTTTTCGACGTATGGGCAAGGGTAGGCTACTCGATCTATCTCACAACTCACACACCCGTCAGTGGACATCAGAAATCGACATACCGCGGGGGTAGCGACCAGCGAGACTCCAGAAATCGATATACCGCGGGGGTAGCGACCAGCGCGACACACGCCCGTAGTGCGAACTATATACTACGGTTTACCAGAGTGGTTAAAAGCCCATACGCCTAATGATTGTCCTCTATGATACTAAGTGTCAAGTGTGTGTCAACATATCTAATATATAGTAATGACTGAAAGGAACTACACATGCAGTAAATAAACAGAAATGCAATAAATATACATAAATATACTAAGCATGCAAAATACTATAAAAAATTTGGCAAGATATCTTGCCTGATCTAAAAAAGAATGAAGTCCCAACTCAAGGCGTCGTCCGATCTACCCGTCACATAAATTAAACAAGTTAGGTTACAAAAGTGGGTGAATAGGTTCCTCCATTTTAATCTATTTTAATTCTAAACAAAATAACCTAAAATAGTATTTTAATCTTATTATAATCTGATTTTATTGTTAAGCTCTAATTTTGGTCCAAAGAAAGTCAACTTTAAGGATTTGTGATCCGTGGCACGCAAATCGAGGCAATCCGTTGACCAAAAAGTCAACCGACTCAAATCCTGAATTTGTGTATGGAATTCTATATATTTTAATGCTACATGAAAACTGGAATAGACGGTTTCATAAAATCACAAGTCAGTAAAGAGTTATGGCCACAAGGGCGCACATATGACAGTTTTTGGTGGTTTCCTATTTACGTCTACATTGCACAAATTTTACAGTAGAATAAACTTATATTTTAAATTCTGTAAAAATACTTTTATGGAAGTTCATCATGTCAGCTTTTCGAAACTTCAAACGGTTTGTAATTCCGAGTTCGAAATCTTCAGAAATCTCAAAAATACCAAAACGCGTCTGATTTCGGACAACTGACACTTTTAGAATTTTCTGGAAAAATAGGTTCTGAAATTATTAAAATAATTTATATATTCAAAAAACTAACCTTGATATGGTTCTAATAAAAAAAACTAGAGCACGTTTGGAGTCCGGAGCTAGGAGATATCGTCTTTTTAAGTCGTCATAACTACTAAAAATGAGGCTGAATTTATGACGAATTTTGACTATTTTTGGACGAAAAAGAGGTGAATTTGGGAAAAAAAAAAATGAAGGATGAGATATTTATAATTTTGGACACTACTTAATTAAATACGACTAGGATTGGTTAATTTGGATAAGATTATGATGAATTTAAATAAGGATAGGATATGCATGAAGTTGTCTTCCTAGTAGGTTCAGGATTTGAATTAATTTAAAATAGAGTTTGAATTTATCTCAATAATTTATAATCTTAAATATAATTAAAGATAATACAAATAATTTATAAAATCTTATTAATATCTATTAACACTAAATTAGCATCTATCTAATATTAAGACTATATATATCCAAATAAATCCTAAATAATTTTAAAAATCTAAATAAATTTCTTAAAATTCTAAATAAATTACAGAAAAATATAATTAAATATTTTAAACTAAAATAAATATTTGGTAGGAACAACATGCAAGTATGGTCGTATAGTAAATCATAGAAGTCCTAAAAATTTATGTTTCCTATATTTTAATTACCTAAAAATTCTAGAAAAATCTTCAAAAATCTAAAATAGTCTAAAAATGATTCTAAATAAATATTTATATAAGTAAATATATCAAGAAATTTTTTTTCTAATTAACTAAGAGAATACTCTAAAGAAATTCAATATTTAAAATAATCTATAATAAATATAATAATATAAAATACACACAAAATACCTATTTTGGGTGAGGGGGTTTACACCTGCTACCTTCGTATATGTACCGAAGGATGAGAGATCCAAACTTGGGCCGAAGACGAGGCGATACATTTTTGTCGGTTACGATCAGGATGAGTTTGGCTATAGACTCTACGATCCAGTAAAAAAAAAGCTCTACAGAAGCAGGGATGTGGTATTCATCAAGGATCAGACCATGACCAATACTCAGGATTCTGAGAGGCCTTCTAAGGCTGAGGAATTGTCTGAGTTAGAGTCATTTTGCTCCGAACAGTTTCTAGAGGACATCGCAGAGGATCCAGTTATAGAAGAGCTAGTACATGAAGTTGCTCCCAACCATGATCATCAGCCTGCTGATGGTGGTCAGTGTGATCTTCATGAGGATGAGCATACCGAGAAGGCAGTTTCAGAGGAGGAGGCTGTTGGTATACAGCCAGCACCAGTGGTTCCATTGAGGATGAGCAATAGAGAGCATCGACCATCTACGAGATACTCACAGGGTGAGTATGTGCTGCTGACTGATGATGGAGAACCCATAAGTTTTACAGAGGCTATGAAAGATGAAACACAGGCAGGAGTGGATGGAGGCCATTCATGTCACACCCAGTTCCAAAATACGTAGGACTAGGAATACGTAACATGCCCAGCCGTATGTATACGAACTCCAATATATGGAAATCATATACACACGTACGCTGTATATGAATATACAATCCATCAGTGGTAATATAATGTCATAACAAGTCACACAACATCTATGTCTCATTCACAGCACAAATAATCAGTAGGAATAAAAGCTGAATAATAACTGGATATCCAAAATGAGTATCAAGTCTGGTAGTCGGGTGGAAACAAATCCACAACAAAATGACTATTTTGATATAGCAAAATATCTAAACAATGTCAATAAATCACAGATACTCTGAGGATAGGATCTCCTCAGTCAGGTACGTAGAGTCAGGTCCAGGTCCGTACTCCTGTGGGTACTCCTGCTCGTCCATATCTGGAAAGGAACCAGGTCCTCAGAGGGACGTAACAAGATACATATAAATATGCTAATAAAGTACTGAAATAAAAACATCCACTGGGTCGCCTATCCGTCTAAGTGTATGCAATTTGAGAACAACTTTCCAACACGTGGGCTATCTGGCCAAATAATGGGATTGGCATGATTCTCTCAGAAAATTAGGGGCCTAAAAGCATGTCGTCTTATGAACGACAGAGGTTGCCAGTAATATATAGTGGTCATCATCACCCGTTTCTCCGGTGGAGAATCCGGGCGTACAGGAGAAAAGTGCATAGGAGCCCAAACGCTTTACTTATTGTTCTCCCCACCCCATGCTCTAAGCATGCCATATCCATGACATGATACAACCTCTAAATAACTGCCAGGTCTACTAGCATACAAAGTTTCTATTAGCAGTCATTCCTAACGCACGGCTCTTACGTACAGGTGGCCAACCCAATACGTAGTCCGGGATCTATATGAGACTCACAACTCGTGTAAAAACTTGTGTCACGGCCAATGAATCCAAATAATACTCCATAATACTGGGGTAGTCTCATGAACAAGGTCCAATGCAAAACATAAGTAAAACAGAGTCATGCAGCATTTGGAATGTAAATAGTAGTACTGTGGCAAGGTATACTTGCCGAGCAATGTTCCGTATAGTGCAAGCGTCCACAATAGTATTAAATTGAAGGAGTGAGAGTTTATAGTTATATATAAAAAATAAGAGACGGTGGAAGTTACTTAATGCTTAAGGAATTACTGCTGCTGCTATTTTCTTTTCATTGGTTTTGGTGTGCGGTTGAGAAGATTTTTAAGGAGTGGTGGAATGAGAAACTTACACGTGTGGAAAGCGAAGCAAAATTGGGCTTTGCTTCTGCTGCTGATATTTTCTTCTCCTAAATGGTGTATGGTTTGGGTTTTACGCGTGGTGAAAGGAAGAGTTTACGCAGGGTGAAATAAGCTGCTGTAGTTTACGCGGGATAAAATATACGCGGTGTGGTTGAGCGGTTTGTCTGTTTTACGCGGGGTGAGCTGTTATTTCCTTATTTTATGCGCGGTTTGGGTCTGATAGGAATTTCTATTTTTTTCTTTTTCTTTATTAATAAATCTATTTCTTCTATTTAGCTTATTAATACTATAATAAATAATTAAATAATAATAAAAATATGGTTTTCAGAATTAGGGATTTTACATTCTACCCAACTTATAAAAATTTTGTCCTCGAAATTAAAACTAAGCCATGGTAGAAGTTAAGGATGGTATAGATGTAGATTAACAAAGTTAAATTTATACCTTGGTCAATGAATAGGTTCAGAAAATGTTGGCGCATATCATCCTCGCGCACCCAAGTAGATTCTCTTGGCGAACCATGATTCCATGCAACTCGAACCAAGGGAATAGACTGATTTCTTAATACTTTCTCTCTATGATCAAGGATTCCCACGGGTTGCTCTTGATATGATAAGCTTGGCCCAATGGTAATTTCTGAATGGTCGAGAACATGACTTATGTCTGCCACATATCGCCGGAGTTGTGATACATAGAATACGTCATGTACTCCCTCAAGTGAAGGTGGTACCGCAAGTCGGTATGCTACTTCTCCCACTCTCTCTAGCACATCAAACGGTCCAATATATCTTGGACTCAACTTGTCGCGCCCTCCGAATCGAATAGTGCCTCTGGTAGGTGATATCCTTAAGAAGACATGATCACCCTCTTTAAACTCCAAGGGACGACGATGATGGTCTGCCCATTGTTTCTGCCTGTCTTGCGCTGCTCGCAAGTGTCCTTGTATCTTCTTAGCTGTCTCAACGATGTTGACCACTAACTCTGATCCCAGAATCTGGCGTTCTCCCACGTCACTCCAACACACAGGAGACCTACACTTCCTTCCATACAATACTTCAAATAGAGCCATCTGGATGCTTGCCTGATAGCTATTGTTGTAAGAAAACTCCACAAGATGTAGGTGGTCCTCCCATGATCCTCCAAAGTCTAACATACAAACCCTCAACATATCCTCTAATGTCTGAATAGTACGTTCTGACTGTCCGTCTGTTTGCGGGTGATAAGATGTACTGAATTTCAGACGAGTTCCAAGGCTTTCTTGCATGCTTCTCCAAAAATATAATGTAAAGCGTGAATCTCTGTCTGACACAATGCTGACTGGTACACCGTACAATCTTACGATCTGCCTCATATATAAGTCAGCCAAAGCTTCTGTATATTGGCCAACTCTGAAAGGTAGAAAATGGGCTGACTTGGTGAGTCGGTCCACTATTACCCATACCGCATCTCTTCCACTGGGACTCCTGAGAAAACCCGTAACGAAGTCCATAGTGATGTGTTCCCACTTCCACTCAGGAATCGGGAGCGGTTGCAACAACCCTGCTGTTCTCTGGTGCTCCGCCTTTACTTGCTGACATATTAAACATTTAGCTACAAAGCGAGCTATCTCTCTTTTCATTCCATGCCACCAAAAATATTGTCTTAAGTCACGATACATTTTAGTGCCCCCAGGATGAATAGAATATATTGAACTATGAGCTTCTGTTATTAGCTCCTGTCGAATTTCTCCATTTGAAACATAAAGACGATCACCACATCGTAATGTCCCATCATCATGGATGTGCAGTCTTGTCTGCTCTCCGGCCTCTGTCCTTTCCTTTAATCTTCTGAGGTAGGCAATGTTGTCTTGATTCTATCTGCTAGTAATGATTGAACTTGTAAGTTGGCTAATGTCCTGTCTGCTCCGGGAAATATTACTTCAATGCCAAGATTTTGCAAGTCCTTTAATAATTCTTTCTGTGTTGTCAAAAAGTAAGCTACTGGTTTCTGGCTTAATGCGTCTGCTACAACATTAGCCTTGCCTGGGTGATAATGTAGCTCTATCTCAAAATATTTCATCAACTCGAGCCATCGACGTTGCCTCATATTTAACTCCTTCTGTGTGAAGACATACTTGAGACTTTTGTGGTCTGTATATATTTCTACGCGTTCCCCATATAAGTAATATCTCCATAACTTTAGAGAAAATACAACGGCTGCAAGTTCCAAGTCATGAGTTAGATAATTCTTCTCATGTACTCATAATTGCCTAGATGCATATGCAATTACCTTGCCATGCTGCATCAATACACATCCCAAGCCTTTTCCTGATGCATCATTGTAGATCACATAACCTCCTGATCTTGATAGAATAGTTAGCACCGGTGCTGAAGTCAGTCGTTTCTTCAATTCCTCAAAAGCGTCTTGACATTCGTTGATCCATATGAACTCTTGATCTTTGCATGTCAACCGAGTCATAGGTGTTTCTATTCTTGAGAAGTTCTCCATGAACCATCGGTAATATCCCGCAAGTCCAAGAAAACTTCTCACCTCCGCTGCTGATTTAGGAACGGGCCATGTCTCAACTACCGAGATCTTTTCTGGATCAACAGAAATACCATCTCCTGTAATGACATGCCCAAGAAATAAAACCCTGTCCAAGAAGAACTCACATTTACTGAGTTTCGCATATAACTGCTCTCTTCTCAAGGTCTCTAGGACAATTCGCGAGTGCTTCTCGTGTTCCTCGTAGCTCTTTGAATAGACAAGTATATCATCTATGAAGACAACCACGAACTGGTCCAAATGTTGATGGAAGACTCGATTCATTAAGTCCATAAAGATAGCTGGAGCATTGGTCAATCCAAATGGCATGACCAAAAACTCGTAGTGCCCATATCTTGTTCGGAATACGGTCTTCGGGATATCCTCCTTCCGTACTTTCACCTGGTGATATCCCGATCTCAAATCTATCTTTGAGAATATCTTGGCTCCACTAAGTTGATCGAATAAGTAATCAATGCGTGGTAGTGGATATTTATTCTTCACTGTTACTGTATTCAAGGCTCTATAGTCAATGCACATACGCACTGACCCATCCTTCTTGGGTACAAACAACATTGGGGCTCCCCAGGGTGATGCACTTTGTCGAATGAAACCTTTCTCTTCTAGTTCTTTCAACTGTGTCTTTAGTTCATCCATCTCCTTCTTCGCCAGTCTATAAACATGTGATGCTATGGGTGCTGCTCCCGGTGTTAATTCAATTGAAAATTCTACGTCTCTATCTGGGGGTAGTCCTGGTAATTCTTCTGGAAAGACGTCTGGGAATTCTAAAATAATAGGATGATAGACAACATCGTCCATCGCGAGCTGCATACCATCAAGGATTTCGGTGGATCCTCGTGCAAACTCAAGTTCAGGCTGACCTGGTACCTTAAAAAGAATGCTTCCTCCCAAGCAATCAAAGAAAGCATGGTACTTGCTTAGCCAGTCCATTCCAAGCACACTATCAAAAGTAGGCATAGGAAGGACTAAGAGTCGGACATTCATTTCTCTGCCATGTATCACTATAGGACACAATCTACAAATTCTACTAACAGGTACAACTCCTCCCCCGGTAAGAATTCTAATACAACTAGGTAAGGGTATAGAGGTAATGTTGTGTTTGGCAATAAAACTAGATGATATGAATGAGTGGGTGGCTCCCGTATCAAACAATGTCATAGCAGGAGAAGTAAAAGCAAGAGTGATACCTGCTATGACATCAATCTCCTGATTCATGTCATCCACTTCCATTGCAAAAGCTTGTCCATTCCTCTGTGGTTGTCCCTGTCTAGCCCTCTTGAATTGATCCTCCTGTGCAGGTAGTGGTGGTCCTCGCTGAAATCCCCCTGCTGCTGGAGGTCGAGGTGCTCCTGGTCTCATCATTTGCTGGGCCAGCTTGGGTGCTGGAAGTACTAGTCTCTGTGCTGGCGGTAGAAGTGTCGATGCTTGTTGCATAGGATAGTCCTTCAATATATGTTGTCCGGAACCACATCTCATACACTGTCCCAAGCGGACTCAACAGTCCCTTGAGATGTGCCCGCGTCTTTCATAATAATTGCATTGAGGTTTCTCTGGGATCTGGTACGGTCCTGCTTTGTATTGGTACTGTTGTTGCTGAGCTAAAGGACGTCTAATAGGTCCTCCTTGTTGTATTCTTACCGGTCCTAGTTGTGTCCTCGGCTGGCCTCATTTTCCTCGACTGATAGTTTCTTGCAATCTGTCCTTTGTCAGTAACTCGGCATAAGAGATTCGGGACTGTGAGCTTGTATAATGTTGGAGCTCCTGAGTCAGTCTACGATGAAACCTCTTAGCCTTGGCCAAGTCATATGGTAACAAGGCAGCGCCATATTTACTTAGGCGACTAAACTCAGCATCATACTCATCCACTGTTCGGTTTTTCTGCTCCAGGTGGAGAAACTGATCGTATAATGCATCTCTGATGGTGTCTAAGAAGTACTTTCTTTCAAAGCACTCTAGAAATTGCTCCCATGTCTGGTATGTGCCCAACTGGCGCTCCATGTATTCCCACCAGTGATGAGCATTACCATCTAGAAGCGTTCTCACACCTGTCATCCACAGCTCTGTAGGTAGCTGCGATGCTTCTAATAACTTCCGAGTGTGAGTGATCCAGTTGGTAGTTTCTTCTGGGCTCTCAATGCCTTTGTACGGCCTCAGACCCATTTGTACAAAGTCCTTTACTGAACCAACTCTAGCTCGAGGTACTGAAGCTAGTACTTGAGCTGGCACAGTAGCCTTTGCAGCCATCATTTCAAGTGCTGCTAGGAACTCTTTTCTTTGTTCTGCTGCTTGCTGTCTCTGCTCTGCAGCTAGTGTGGCGGCCTGTTGTTGCTGTTCCTTCATTATCATCTGGAAGAGTTGGAACAGTTGAGCCTGACCATCCTGCGATGTCGATGATACTGGAAGGTTCCCATTAGGTGGAACAGGAAGGTCAGATGGGATTGGATTATGAATCTGTCCATCTGGTCCTGAAAGTCTAGGATTCGTTGAGGTTCCTTCTTGAGTCTGACCATTGACTCCAGGTGTTGTGTCACCATCGGTGACAGTACATCCTTTCTGCATATCCATCTCTCTGCAGGTGATGTACACAACGTTTAGAAGAAGTACAGAACTCAAACAGAGATGTAAAATTTGTTGGTGTAAAACATGGTTTAAGAAATATTCGCGTAAAGCAGAGAAGCGTAAGGTAAGATTTTAGGATTGTCTATGTAAAACAGAGTTTCAAAGAAGTCAGCGTAAAATAGAGTTTCAAATTGTCTGGGAAAAAGTCTGCGTAAAAGTTTTCGTGCGTAAAGTCTCGCTATACTCTCGGCGTAAAGCTTTGCGCGAAAGGTCTATGCGTAAAATCTGATGCATAAACTCTGCGCGAAAAAAAAACTAACATACGTTGTAGCGTAAAGTTGTTCGAGGAATTTTTTTTCCTCCGACGAATTTGTCAGTCAATCAGTGATCCTGACATCTGACAAAAGTACTGCACGATGATCGAGAGGACGGCTGTGATGATGGTTTTGCACAGAGACCCAAGTTTGTCGTTTATTGATATATTTAATACAAAGTCATTTTTACGCTTCCAAAGAGGAAAAAAAGTTGGGGCTTCTGCATACGCTATCTACAGGAATGAGTTTTATGCTCAAGATGAGACAAAATCAGACGCTATGTCAAAAAGTTGTTTATGTACAGGGCTCGAGGCATATCTCTGTATTTAATGCAAGAGATTCAGTTCTAACTGGTTATGATAGGGAAAGCTAAGACTGTGCCAAATACGCTCATATCACTATCCCTATACTTTACGCCTAATTGGTTATTCTACGTAGGAATCATCAAGTTTTACGCAGGGACAGTTACTTACGTGATTTGTATAACATGTTATACGCAGGTTTAGAAAGACTAAGGGAACATGGTTAGTAGTTGTTTATAATTGTAGCGTAAAGTTGGCATAACTATAGCGTAAAATAAAAAATCTTCTGTAGCTTAAGTAGGTAATCATAACTTGGCTTTTTATGCCAACAAGACAGTCAGTTGGCTTTTTACGCCAACCGGGGTAAGGGTCTTCGGCGTAAACTAAATATAGGATGGTGGAAAAGAATAATGAGGTTTCTGTCAAGTATGGATGAGATCCTTATACTCTATCCCTATACGCAGGCTTGTTTGGTACAATTACGTAACCAAGATAATTTATTTGGACCTGCATGGGCCACCACCAAAAATATGTCACGCCCCAGTTCCAAAATACGTAGGACTATTAATACGTAACACGCCCAGCCGTATGTATACGAACTCCAATATATGGAAATCATATACACACGTACGCTGTATATGAATATACAATCCATCAGTGGTAATATAATGTCATAACAAGTCACACAACATCTATGTCTCATCCACAACATAAATAATCAGTAGGAATAAAAGCTGAATAATAACTGGATATCCAAAATGATTATCAAGTCTGGTAGTCGGGTGGAAACAAATCCACTACAAAATGACTATTCTGATGTAGCAAAATATCTAAACAATGTCAATAAATCACAGATACTCTGAGGGTAGGATCTCCTCAGTCAGGTACGTAGAGTCAGGTCCAGGTCCGTACTCCTGTGGGTACTCCTGCTCGTCCATATCTGGAAAGGAACCATGTCCTCAGAGGGACGTAACAAGATACATATAAACATGCCAATAAAGTACTGAAATAAAAATATCTACTCGGTCGCCTATCCGTCTAAGTGTATATAATTTGAGAACAACTTTCCAACACGTAGGCTATCTGGCCAAATAATGGGATTGGCATAATTCTCTTGGAAAATCAGGGGCCTAAAAGCATATCGTCTTATGAACGGCAGAGGCCGCCAGTAATATATAGTGGTCATCATCACTCGTTTCTCCGATGGAGAATCCGGGCGTACAGGAGAAAAAGTGCATAGGAGCCCAAACGCTTTACTTATTATTCTTCCCACCCCATGCTCTAAGCATGCCATATCCATGACACGATACAACCTCTAAATAACTGCCAGGTCTACTAGCATACAAAGTTTCTATTAGCAGTCATTCCTAACGCGCGGCTCTTACTTACAGGCGGCCAACCCAATACGTAGTCCGGGATCTATATGAGACTCATAACTCGTGTAAAAACTTGTGTCACGACCAATGAATCCAAATAATACTCCATAATATTGGGGTGGTCTCATGAACAAGGTCCAATACAAAACATAAGTAAAACAGAGTCATGCAGCATTTGGAATATAAATAGTAGTACTGTGGCAAGGTATACTTGCCGAGCAATGTTCCGTATAGTGCAAGCGTCCACAATAGTGTTAAATTGAAGGAGTGAGAGTTTATGGTTATATATAGAAAATAAGAGGCAGTGGAAGTTACTTAATGCTTAAGGAATTACTGCTGCTGTTTTCTTTTCATTGATTTTGGTATGCGGTTGAGGAGATTTTTAAGGAGTGGTGGAATGAGAAACTTACACGTGTGGAAAGCAAAGCAAAATTGGGCTTTGCTTCTGCTGCTGATATTTTCTTCTCCTAAATGGTGTATGGTTTGGGTTTTACGCGTGGTGAAAGGAAGAGTTTACGCGGGGTGAAATAAGCGGTGTTTTAGTTAATACTGCTGCTGTAGTTTACGCGGGGTAAAATATACGTGGTGTGGTTGAGCGGTTTGTCTATTTTACGCGGGGTGAGCTGCTATTTCCTTATTTTACGCGCGGTTTGGGTCTGATAGGAATTTCTATTTTTTTATTCTTTTCTTTTTCTTTATTAATAAAATCTATTTCTTCTATTTAGCTTATTAATACTATAATAAATAATAAAATAATAATAAAAATACGGTTTTTAGAATTAGGGGTTTTACAATGCAGGAGAAGATAAGTTCCTTAGAGGCAAACTCTACTATGATCTGGTGCGGTTACCAAAGGGCAAGAAGGCTTTGAAGAATCGATGGGTATTTAGAGTGAAGCAGACAAATGATGCTACTCGTCCTCGATACAAAGCGAGGCTGGTAGTTAAAGGCTACGGTCAGTGAAAATGCGTAGATTATGATGAGATCTTTTCGTCAGTCGTCAAACAGTCGTCTATTCGGGTGGTGCTAGCATTGGCAGCCATTTTCGACTTGGAGGTCGAGCAAATGGACGTGAAGATGGTATTTCACCGCGGTGATCTTGAGGAGGAGTTGTACATGGAGCAGCCAGAGGTATTCTGTGAGAAGGGCAAGTCACACTTGGTCTGCCAGTTGAGGAAGAGCTTGTATGGTCTGAAGCAGGCTCCAAGGCAGTGGTACAGAAAGTTTGAGTCATTTATGGGGAGCATGGTTACGCACGGACGACGTCGGACCACTGTGTATTTGTGAGGTACTTTGCCGATGATGATTTCATCACTTTACTGCTCTATGTTGATGATATGCTATTGGTGGTTCGAAATGCCACTAGATAGCATAGTTGAAGTGCCAATTGGGCACGACCTTCTCTATGAAGGATTTTGGTGTAGCAAAGACTATTCATCGGATGAAGATCAACCGAGAGAGAGAGAGAGAGAGAGAGAGTCCAAGCTGCTACAGTTGCCCTAAAAGATGTACATTTGTCACCCTCACTTTTTCAACTAGGGGTAGTTTGGTAATATGACATGGGTAAATAATTTTAGGAATAAATATTAATATTAGTGTGTTATAGTAATTATTTGATGATTGTATTAATTTTTAATTATTAGTGAGTTATAGATTAAATGTGACATGTATTAATTATTTTGTTAGAGGCTAGTCCAATAATTAGACTTGTCATGACAACTAATGAGCCTACCTTGGATCCAAACTCATTAGACCCATCCTCATTAATTAATTAGGGGGATTAGCTTAATTAGAATTAGTTAGAAGCTTTCCAAAATAGCCCTTCCCCAATCCTATTCATAATTGGATGGAGAGGGACAATTTGGATCATGCATGCGACTTGGAAAAAGGGGAAGGGGGCCGGCCACTATTAGAGGGGGCTCTCCTCTCTCCTCTCATTTGTATTCATTTAGATCTAGAAATTAGATCCCCAATTTTTTATCATTTTCTTCATTGAATTCCTACTCAATTTACCTCCATTTCTTTCTTAAATTCATCACTTTTGGAGCTTTAGAGCTTGGAGAAGCAAGGAGCACAAGGAGGAGGAGCTTCGGAACTAGAGATCATGTTTGGAGCATGTTTAATTGTATTTTTATTGGAAACCTATATCCCAATTGATAATTCATGAATTTCTCCTTTCATTGTAGCTTCTTAATCATGCATTTAATCCCTAGGAATTACCCCATGACATAGTACTACCTACTATAGGAACAAGTTCTAGGCTAATTGGTTATGTATTGTGAGTTCTATGTAGTGATTTGTGTGCATGTTAGAGAAATTATGAGATTGACACATCAATATTGTGTCATGAGACCAATTAAATCTAATTAGACTTAGATCGGGATTATGGGACTAGGTACGTGTCCACAAATGGATACGTATAGGCTGTATCATGGTATTTTATAATACGGTGCGACACAGAGCCTATTTTTGGTGTTTTGTGTGAATACTCTTCAACACCTATTGTAATTAGTTATAATAGATGTATTATTATGTAATTGGTATGCGGGAAGAATTATTATGGAGAATTGGAGTTTTTGTCTCGTTGTTTGGATGCATATCATAGGTATCCTAAGTTTGCACTCTAGGTGTTTGTGTTAATGTCTTATATATACATATATATATATATATACATATATATATAAAGGTTTGAGGAGGGAGTAGTAATCATAGTTAGCAAGTAGGATTTGTCAGTTAGTTGATTTAGATAGTAATTAATTAATTAATTAGATAACTGTTAGCGTTAAGTCAGTTGGTTAGCTAGCTAGGAGTATTTTCTTGTACCAGTCAGTGAAGGTAGCAGTTAGTATAAATTAGTAACCATTCATATATGTTATTAGTTACATCAGTTGGTGTTATATATTAGTAGTTGGCATTAGTTTAGTAGTTGGTTCAGCATCCAAGTACCAGATTAGAGTGTCAGTCCAGGATACATTAGCACTGGACTAGATAAGTTAGTAATATAGTTAATGTTGGAGCTTATTAGTTAAGATTAGGGTGATGCTTGTATCAGTTTTTGTAGTTGGGTGGTGTATCAGTTATAGGTAGTTAAGTGATGGGATTAGTTGGTAGGTTGGTTTTAGTTAAGTGTATTAGTTAGAGATAAATATACTAAGTTTCAATTAGTATAAGCTGTAGTTATAACCATTAGTTGGAGTTACGAGATTAGTTAATAAGGTTAGTAGTTATTGACCAAATTAGGCCTATTAACCTAGTGAGAACCTAGTCATGGCTTGGAAGAGCATCCATAATGCATTATAGTTCATTATCACTTGGTATCACCCATTCTAACATGACTTTCATATCTAGCTACGTGTGACACCAGCTTGGACATCGAGTGACAGCTTTTGCTCTGGACTAGAGGTGAGTACCAACTATGCCCCCTGTGCGCTCTCTTCCATATAGTAGAGTCCGGACCTCCTGCTTCCTCTGGAAATTACCATCGAACCTCTGAAAAGCTTTTACTGACTGTTCCTGAAGAGATTGAAGAAACTATCGTCATCCAACCTTCCAACCGACACCAGGTTGAAACGGATATCAGGGACATGACGAACATCTTTCATAACAAAAAATGCACCCATCTTTGTCCTCAAATGCACATCTCCAATGTTAACTTCCTTCGACACATCTCCATTTTTTATCTTCAATACTCCACAGTCGCCTGTTGTGTAAGTAGCAAATAGTGCCCTATTGTGAGATACGTGCGCTGAAGCACCTGAGTCCACCATCCAAGAGTTGTCATCTCAGGCGAGGTTCATAACTACCTCATCACCTACAATGATCAGATCACCTCCATGTATCGAGGCCGCCGCTGTAGTATTCCCGTCCTGCTTCCCCTTGTCGCCCTTCTTCTCTCTCTTCTAAGCAAAACAGTTCTGCTTGATATGACCCTTCTTGCCACAATGGTAACACTCTGAGTTCTCGTACCGACCCTTGGACCTTTCCATGCTTTTGTCTCTGCCACTGCCTGGATCCCTGCTTTTACCTCTTTCATGGCTCTTTGAAATAAGTGCCTCTGAGTGGGATATGGCTGAAGTGGCCTGAGAACGTCTCATTATCTCTTCATTCAGTACCCCGCTTTTGGCAAACTCCAGACTGACCACTCCTTTCGGAACAGAAACAATCGTAGTCACTCGTACGATCTCCCACGAGTCTGCTAATGTACACAACAGCCATAGTCCCTGAACCACATTGTCAAACTTGACTTCCATCGAGGATAGCTGGTCAACCATGTCCTGGAACTCACTCAAATAATTCGTAATGGACGCCCCATCTTTGTACCACATATCCATCATCATCCGAATCAGGAATAATTTATTTACCCCAAACTTCTTCACATACAAAGATTCCAACTTATCCCACAATATCCTCGTGTGCTCAATATTGGCAACGTGGTTGTATACATTCTCGTCAACAAACTGCCTGATGTACCCACACACCTGTATATGTTCGAACTTTCAGTTCTCTTCGGATTTGTCACTGGGCCTCTTGGAAGCAAATATCGGCATATGCAGATTCTTGACAAATAGCATATCCTTTATCTTGTTCTTTCAGTAGTGATAGTTGGTATCGTTCATGTTTATCATGCGCACCAGCGTCACGTCCATCTCTCCTTCCTGGTTTGCTTGTCAACTCCTGACACCCTTATAAAATTTTAGAAATTGGATCTGATACCACATTGTTGGGAACGAAACGTGAAAATTGTTCCCCAAACCAGAGAGTACCTGTGAGAGAACCGAGCAAAATACACAAACCAAAAAATACCAAACATAAATCGCAGACACAGAGATTTTTACGTAAAAAATTTAGATAAAAAAAAACCACGGGATGATCGGAGTCCAACCCTGAAGAACCTCCACTAATGGAATAAAGAGATTACACCCTCTACAAGCTCCTCACCGATCCAACACAGATTACCGTAACTCTTTGGAACAGAAAATAGATTACAACCATGAAGAAAAAAGACAATGAGAAATACCCCAAATTGATCTCCTTCTCCGAAATGGCCTCAAATCCTTCTTTCTCCTCTCCAAAGTTGCAATGACACTTTTGCTACATTTTTTCTCTCTCTTATTTTTTTTTCATGTTGTTGTATATTGCATGAGCCTTTATATAAACCCTTGCAATGATTAGGGTTTCCATATGGAAATCTATATATGGAAGTCAAAAATATTATAGAAATCCAATTACATTCAACCATATATTTAATGGAAATTAAATCATAAATTGGAAATCTAATTATATGAAAAGTTAATATATGAAAGATCCAATCATAAATATATAATTGAAGTCAAAGATGAAAATCTAATATAATATTTGCTTACCATAAATATTCTAATATACGACGCTCGATGTACTTACCGAGTTTTTTGGACACAAGGATGGCGCTCGTCGCACTCTGTGGTATTCTCCACATAGGTTGAGAATTTCACCCACTCCAATATTATGTGTAGACAGAGTCTGCGCACGTAGGGTCTTTACTGGACCATGCATGGACATGGCCTCCCTTTCATCATCAATGACACTCGGGTAGACACCGCGAGGTTTGGGGAGCCAAGTCTTCCGAGACTCCTTGGGATTTGTCGCCCGTGGTGAAGGGCTTGAGCTATCCCCCGAGAGCATCACTTCGAAAGCTTGTTGGTCGAATTGCACGACCAACATCTTCAGCATAGTGTCGATCTTCATAACGTCGGATTGCACCACCGTCTTCTCATCAGTGGAGAAGGAGGTCCCCAGCTGAGTCACCATTTTTGTTTTGGCTTACAAAAACGAAAATATTTGTTTTGCCTACGAAGAATCCTAAATACAGAAGGAATTTAAATACAAGCAAGAGTAAGAAAATATTCTGGGGAGTGGTAGCGGTGGCGATTAAGTCTACGGTCGATTTATCTACTCCGTTGACGATCTGGTACAAAGATGGAAAAAACTTTCCAACTCTAGCTCACAAACACTGGCCTTCTTAAGACGGAGTATTTTCCATCTTTCGACCTTTCGACCTTTCAAAATAGCACAAATCCCGAGGTATTTATAGGCAAAACTGCCATAATGGGACTCTTGCACGGGGAATAGGCAAAACTCACTATTTTTGCCTTTATGCGTCACTTTTGGGTGCCTGTGTAGAATCACTGCATGCGCCAGCTTCGAGCTGTGTGACACGTGTCACCCATTACGAGGAATAAAATCAATAAAGCTACCATCGTGATTTGCTCTGACAGCTGTGCACCTGACCAATTGACAGCCTGAGCCACGACTTTGGCGGATATGCATCACACCAAGGAAATAACACGTGGCAGCCTACGCTGTAGCCGAGTCCTGCAAATTGTAGTCGTTGCCTCTGTGCCACTACTCTAACGTTTGTGCATCATGATAGGAAGAGGACACGTGGCGACCAATGCTGCGGCCTTGTCCTGCCAAATCTCTAGGAATCGTAATCGTCAGGTACATTTCACGAACAGTCTATCAATCTTTGTCATTTAATGCTCTACTCGACAATTGTTCATCTTGGACAATTGTTAGCCTATGTCATGCTTTTGCCCTAGATCTTGTCAAGAAAGGGGACAAGTGGCAGCTTGCACCACTTTTTTATTGCCTTCTGAGAAGAAGTCATCATTGCACTGATGTTAGTGCTATCTTTTTCTTATTTCACGCGACTGTTACGTGCAAGGAGGCGCGGAGCACTATCAGTCATCAGTTTTTATCATTTAATGCTCTGCCAACATTGATTTGACATTACATCCGTGTAGGACGATGGCGTAGGCATCCCATCGATCAAGATGCGCAGGGTCTTTAGGTGGACTTGGTGGCATAGGTAGCCTAAGAGCATTGTCTGCGCAACCCTTGGCGTAGGTCCTCTTAAGCTTGATTAGTGCAGAGCACATTTAGTTGTCATAGGGTCATGCTGGCGTAGAATTTTTTTTCCCGCTTCTACACTAAATAAACACAACAAAATAAGAACAAAATCTTTTCTATTCATAATTACAACGGTTACAATAGATTTCAATAGTCAACTGTTACATAACAACTTGGCTTACAACTTTTATAATGAACATAATTATAATGACTTTGTTCCATATATTACATCATTTTATACAAAAACATAGACGTGATGCGTCTTATAGCCAGTCCGGTAAGCAAGCACAAGTACCAGTTCCATCAGGAAAGAGAGGCTAAGTGCTTCTCTGGAAAGACGCACGAGTCCGATTTTTCCTCTTTCCGGATGGTAAATATTTCTCAGAACATGGAGTATGAATCAAACCCATGTTTGGAGTTTTTTAATTTTTTTTGATAAATGATTGGCTACCAACAGTTCATCACGGAAGAAAGGACTCGCCGAGCCGGGATCACTAACTAATACTAATATAATAGAAAATAACTGTCTTTTCTGTACACTTTTTTCGATTCCGCTGAGATATATTTTACATCCCAGAGGGGCTATTTCTTTGGCTCTCGAGGATGAGGGTCTTCCATCGCCTTAGAAATCTAACACCTGTGGACAATCTGGTGTGGGTCAATATATTGGATAATGCACTGGTGAGAAACAAGGCAACACTTCTGAAAGCAGTCACTAAGTATTTATATGAGAAATATTGCTTTTAATAGTGATCTTGTTATCTTTTTCTACGTTTATTTCATGCCATGTACAGAAGTAAGAATCATATTCCAACTTAAAACATAATCAAGAGCCACATTTTATTCTTTCATTCATGCAACCAGTAGGGACAATTTCACGCACGATATCTATTTCTTCTAACGTAACATGCACATCATATTTCTGAACCCATATAACTTTCTTTTCTAAGGACATATTAGTAGCTTTCAGTGAACACAATTCTTCTTATGATCAGGACACATCATTTTATTTTAAACGAGATTCTTACTTAAGAGCAGTTCTTGATAGGAAAACATAAGCAATAGAAACATCACTTGTACATTGATTCTTACCCACGGTTGACAATCCATCCCTTCAATAATAAGGATTAGAACAATTTACATATTACAATAAGTTTCATGTCCGTCTCTGCATCAAATTATTAGGCTTCCAAGAAGGATATCCTAGCTTGCGACCTAACTACATGATGATCCATAGGTAACTTTTTATGATTAACAGCTTTGACTCACGGTTCAGTTATGCACCAAATAAGCACATATTAGTAGCTGTGACACACGGTTCAGCACCAAGTGCACTGCAACTCAACATATTGTAAGTGCCACTTTTACACTTTCAAAGAGTTACTTCTATCCAAACAGCCCCCTGACGCAACCTCTAACTTTCCATGGATACATTATATATATATATATATATATATATATATATATATATATATATATATATATATATATATATATATATATATATATATATATGTGTGTGTGTGTGGGGGGGGGGATGGGGGGGAATAAAAAATCCTGGGATTAAGGTGGGTCCTCTCCTATAAACTTGGGATCCAAACAAGGCATTTTTTAAAGATAATTGGTAAAGGCACACCATAAGTTACTTAGGACAACTTAAGTCTTGGTGCTAGTTCAGTCTGAAGAAACTTTTACTCAGGACATCAAAAAATTTATTATAGGCTGCACACCCCTCAATTCCCCCAAACCCAAGGGCATACAACACGTTAGAGGGCTCGCGCGGGGGACGCGACGCGATGGCTGGGGCGGGCGGCCAACGGACGTGTCATGTCCCACTCCCATAATATCGGGTATGAATTATGAGCGCTCCCAGCCTATACTGTTGTTAACAATGGTAGTCAGTTGTTGTAAACCTCAGTAGTCTCTAAATACAACACAATTATTGATTTTCTCATCACCGCACTAAAATAAGTAAAAATATCCAAGCACAATCGTACATCACCATAGTCCACTATATCGTTTTAGCATATCATACATCTCAACTTTCCGGAGGAACTACTACATCTCTAGAACAGTCTCTAAGTCCTGAGCAGTATCCTCGATAGCATCTGATGTTATCTCAGCCCGTGGCCAAAGAATCTAGGGTAGAGGTCACCTGCAACGTATCCAATCAGGAAATGAGCAAAGTACAACCCTACGAATGAACTCAATACTAAGTAAAACTGTAATGTAATGTAACAAGTGATAAAATGACCAATCTGTAATATTGTACAATAGTATAATGACTAAAATAATAAAACACAATCATATAATAGTGAATAAAATATCAGTCTAATATGTGACCGGCTGGTAAGTACAATGGCATAATAGATTATGGTACGGCTTAGCCACACGTGCATGATGTGCGACTAAGCTATTCACAATATTAAACTAATGAGGATTGGTCACATATAGTATAGATACTTCTATGTCCCGATAATGCAATCATAATACAATCAAGATACAATCAATGTATAATAACTCGTGTCTAACAAGTGTCTAATATGAATGCAATGCAATAATACAAAGTAAAAGATTAATCATAGTGTACTTAATGCAATACAAAGTAAAAGATCAATCGTAGTGTACTTGCCTCAGGTCCAAAGCTGTTGGAGTTGCGCCTAATACAACCTATTCAAAATCAACTGTTGCGGGGTCACCCAGACACCAAACGAATTCACAAAAGATCAGAGAATCGATCAAGATTGATCAAAATAGCACAAAAATGACTCTAGAAGAACATACATGGTGCTGGAACCTCGTATTGCTACGTTCGACTGATCGAACTGGCCCAAATACTTCCAGAATATGTCGAACTCCTCTGAGAACTAGTGTCAAGCATCTGATATATGATCTTAAATTTGATCTGAATAAGTGAGATGGAGATGTTCTTAACCGATCAAAATAGAAAAATAATACTCAAAAGAAAGGATCGCGCATCTTACCGTGTCAGAGAGCTTCGAGCTCAAATTGATGGAGTTTCGAGTATACTCAATTGTCAAAGGATCTCTTGAGATATATAAGATCAATATCATATCAATATTTCGAAGGAAACGAGATCAACAGATCAAAAAGAAGGAATCAAGGACTCACCTGGTCGAGTATTCGTCAACGCAGCCGTTGTTGAACTTACAGCGACGAGATCGATGTGTTAGTTATGCTTGAGCAAAAGCTCAACTTCCTTTTTTTCTTTAGTCCCACATCGGATGGACCACCCCTCCCTTGTATGTATATATTAGTTCTTTTTCATTGCTCTCTTAAAGATATTGTGTGGGGACCCCTTGGGCCATACGCGCGCGCCGCCGCCTGGCCCTGCTCTGTTCGGTTCGGTTCGGCACGCGTAACGTGTGCGAGTACGTGCCTATACTTGCGGGCGCCGAATGCCGATCCAATTTCCTCTTCGGGTTCGAGCTGGGATCCAAAAATCTTTTTCCTCCTCTTTAATTTTTGAACCTTTTGACTCATTCAAATTTTGAACGTTGAGGCTTTATGTCCAGGTTCATTGAACTTAGTGACAGCTTCTGCAACAGCTCATTTGACAGCTTTTCTCCATATTTTTTTCCTTTTGTAATTGCTCCTTAATGGCCTGTTTATGAGCCATTTAGTGTCATATCCAGTGGCTGTGTCTTGGCACTGCCTATATATTATTGTCTCTTCCTCCTTCATCTTTTACAGAAAATTATTCTACGTGAAACCTCTCTCTCTCTCTCTCTCTCTCTCTCAAACAATATTCTGTTCTCTAAATCCTTGCTCTGGGCAGGGCTATGTTCGGTCTCTCTCTTCGAGTTGTGTGCAACGAAGAGAATCCGGTAGTCAGGGGGTTTTACCACTAGGAGCTTCCGAGATACGTCTGCACATAGACCTCGGATCAACTCTTAGGGCAGTGCTTCGTGCACGACTTCCCCGGAGGCATGTAAATTTTTTTTACTTTCTTTGTTCTCTTATCAATCTCTGAATATATATATATATATATATATATATATATATATATATATATATATATATATATATATATATATATTAACAACAATCTAAGAGTTGAATATGATTTCCTGTTAGTTAAAATAATTGTTAATCATAGAATAACAAGTTCATTGTTCTTTAATTTGGTTATCTGCAATAAAATTATTTCTATTATAGCAATAAAATTATTTCTACAGTAGCAATAAAATAACAAGTTCATAGTTTCTTATTCTGGTTGTTTGCAATAAAATTATTTCTAGCAATAAAATTATTTCTGCTGTAGCTTAGTTGCTTAATCTTGTTGTTTGCAACTATATTGTTCATAATTGTTTAAAGACACTATAGCAATTTTGTGACTAGCAAATAATTAAATAATTTTAGTAATTTTTATTTGAATAAGATTCTGAAATAACTTGTATTATTTTTTAATTTTAATTATAATTGAACAATTTTTTACATATCAAGTTGTTTAAATACCTTGCCTTGTGAAAATAGTGTTTGAGCATATGTCTACTGTATCTTAGAATAATAGAAATTATTTTCTAAAAGTAAATAAATAGTTAAAGTGAAACTGCAAATTCCTTTGAGTCTTAATTCTAGAAGTAGAGATAAATTTGAGAATAAGCCGAAAGGGTCCTTCTGTCAACCGGGTGTAAATAGCCCTAAGCGATACGGTATTTAAGTGTCTTCGGACCACCGCTAGCTGGGAACCGGCCCCTACAGCTAACCAAAGTTAATCTACACTTGATAGACTAAAGATTTTAAGATTGATTAGCAAAATTACTTGAACTATTTTCTAAATTATTGGACATTATTATTGAGTAAATACATATCTTTCAATTTCAATTTTTTCTCAATAGCAATCACGACTGGCAAGGATGAGACTTTCACTGCTAAACATGCTAAGTTCAACGGGACCTACTTTAAGAGATGACAGAGTCAAATAAAGTTTTGGCTCACAACTTTAGGGCTGATCCCAGCCATTGATGGTTCCACATCCATCATAAATGATTCTGATGACACCGAGTCTGACGTAGGAGTGTCCAAATTCATCAGCTCCTCTAAACCCAAAACACCTAAGGAAATAGACTACCACTGCTTTCATAGAATTCTAAGCGCTTTGTCTGAATCATTATATGACATATTCTTTGAATATAAGAGTGCTAAAGAACTTTGGGAAGCTTTGGAAGATGAATATAGCTGTGATGATGCTGGAATCGAAAGATTCAATTCCTCCTCATTCAACAGATACTTTATGGTAGATAATAAACCCATGAATAACCAAATACACAAATTCCAAGAATATCTTAGGCATATTCAAGCCAAAGGTACTTTTTTCTACTGAGTATAAAATAGCCTGTTTGGTAGACAAACTTTCTCCTTCTTGGTCTGATGTTAAGAATGATCTTATTCATACACAAGGTGACCTTACCTTTGCTCAAGTACTAAAGAGAATTAGAAGAGAAGAAAAAATTAGGCTAAGGCCTAACCCTAAGTCTGAGTCTAAAGCTAAGGTAAAACTAATAGAATCCCAAGGCAAACCCAAGCCTCATCATCACCATAAACCCAAAAGAAACCTCTTCAAGAAGAAGCAGAACCCTCAGCCTCACCACCAAAACCATCACCACAATAAACCAAGAAACTTCGGTCAAACTCAAGATCAGAAGAGATTTTGTTTTGTGTATGGTAAAACAAATCATATAGCCACCAACTGTTTCCATAGGAAGAAGGAAGCTGTCCAGACTTCTTACAAAGGAAAATGTCCAGCCAAACCAGAAGCAAACATGCTTCTCAATGACTCTTCTAGTTCCTTCAGGTCTGTAAGCTATCAACCCTTAGTCAATATTTTTTTACCATTTTGGCGATTGGTGGTTGGATTCTGGAGCTAATGTTCATATTTTCTTTTATCGCTCCTGTTTTTTAAACTATCAGGAATAAGGTGAAGGAGGTGTAACTATAGGAGATGGCTCAGCGGCACAGATTATAGGAAAATAAAGAAAGATCTAAAAATGACATCAGGAAAATTTTTGACTCTTCATGATGTATTACATGTGCTATCTATCAGAAGAAATTTAGTTAGTGGGTCTCTTCTTGTAGCTTCAGGATACAAGATTGTTATGGAAGCAAATAAAGTAGTATTTTCTAAGAATGACTCTTTTATTGGAAAATGATTTGTAAGAGATGGTCTTTTTATTTTGAGTACCGTGAATAAAATTTTAGATCCTTCCTTTGTTGTTTCAAATGTAGAATATTCAAATGTGTGGCACAGTAGATTAGGTCATGTGAATCTAGGTTCCCTAAGAAGGATGATGAACTTAGATCTTATTCCTAAGACTCCAATAGATGATAAACACAAGTGTGAGATCTGTGTTTAAGCCAAACACACTAGGCAAACTTTCAAATCTGTAGAAAGAAACTCTGACCTTCTAGAGCTAGTTCATAGTGATGTGTGTGATTCAAATAGGGTTTTGAGCCGAGGAGGTAGAAAATACTTTATTACCTTTATAGATGATCATTCAAAGTATTGTTATACATATCTTCTCAAAACCAAAGATGAAGTTCTAGACAGATTTAAGGTCTATAAATCTGAAGCTGAGAACCAGTTAGAGAGAAAGATTAAGATTCTTAGATCAGATCGTGGTGGAGAGTATACATCAAATAATATGACCAATTTCTGTAAATAACACGAAATAATCCATGAGGTAACTGCTTCATATTTACCACAGTCCAACGGAGTTGCTAAAAGGAAGAATCGTACTCTGTTAGACATGGTGAATGACATGATCCTAAGCTCAGGTGCTCCCGATAATTTATAGAGAGAAGCACTATTATCGGCCTGTTACATCCTTAATAGGATTTCTAGTAAGTCTAATGATAAGACTCCCTATGAATTATGGTAAGGTAGATCTCCTAGGATCCATTATCTCAAAGTTTGGGATGTCTGGCTAAAGTAGGAATTCCTGAACCTAAAAAGAGGAAGATTGGACCTAAGACTGTAGATGCTGTATTCATAGGATATGCCCCAGATAGCAATGCCAATAGATTTTTTGTTACTCACTCAGAAGTAAATGAAATATCTAACAATACTATTATAGAAGCAAGAGATACAGTTTACTTTGAGAATATATATCCTTTCAAAGATAGAATTTCTTTCTCTCCCTTCAACTCCTCTCTTGCTCCGTCCACTAGCTTTAATGTTCAAATATCTAGTTTACTACCTGAACATAATATAGAAACTAGAAGGAGTAAAAGAGAAAGAATTGAAAAGAACTTAGGAGAAGGTTTCTTTACCTTTTTGATAGAGGGTGATCCCTCAACTTATGAAGAAGTAATATCTTCTCCTGATGCCCCTTTCTGGAAAGAAACCATTAACAATGAGTATAACTCCATCATGGAGAACAACACTTGGTTTCTAACAGACCTTCCTTTAGGTAGTAAACCCATAGATTTTAAGTGGATATTCAAAAAGAAATACAAGGCTAGATTAGTAGCCAAAGATTTTAACCAGAAAAAGGGACTAGATTATTTTGATACCTACTCTCCTGTAGCTAGGATCACCTCTATTAGAACCCTTCTAGCCTTAACATCCATTCATAATATGTTAATCCATCAAATGGATGTAAAGACATCATTTCTAAATGGGGACCTAGAGGAAGAAATCTACATGGAGCAACCTGAAGGTTTCATTACTAAAGGCCAAGAAAAAAAAGTTTGTAGATTAGTTAAATCTTTTTATGGCCTAAAACAAGCTCCAAAGCAATAGCACAACAAATTTGACATGGTCATCTCAGAATATGGTTTCGTGCCAAATGAGTATGACAAATATATATACTCCAAATTTTTAGATGAAAGTTGTGTCATATTATGTTTGTATGTAGATGCCATCCTTATTTTTGGATCATCACTAGAATTGATTACTGATACCAAGGACTATTTATCCAGCCAGTTTGATATGAAAGATCTAGGTGAAGCCAACTTGATTCTAGGCATGCAATTGTCCAAATACAAGGAGGGCTATACTCTATCCTTAGCACACTCTATCGAGAAAATACTAAGAAAATTTGATTATTTTGATAAAAAACCTGCCCTTACTCCTTATGACAGTAGTGTTATTCTCAAGAAGAATGAGGGTTCTCCCATGGAGCAACACAGATATTCTCAGATGATAGGTTCTCTTATTTTTATATCAAACAAGACCAGACCTAATATTGTATTTGCTATTGGGAGACTAAGTAGATATACTAGTAACCTAAATCAGTTACATTGGACAGCATTAGAAAGAGTATTTAGATATCTTAGGGGTACTCTAAATTATATGCTGCACTATACTAGACACCCTGATATCATAGAAGGTTATTCAAATGCAAACTGGGTAACTAACTCACATAATGTAAAATCCACTACTGGATATGTTTTCACTCTAGGAGGAGCTACAATCTCCTGGGGCTCATGCAAACAAACTATCATAGCTAGGAGTACAATAGACTCCGAAATGATAGCCTTGGATACTACATGCACAAAAGCCGAATGGCTAAGAAACCTTATTATGCATATACCTGTTTCTATTAGTCATGTTCCTGCAATTTCTATAAACTGTGATAATAAATCTGTTATGGAACTACTAAAGCATGATTTTGTGAATGCTAAGATGAACAGGCACCTGCAGCTGCGCTTCAAGTCTATAAAGAGTCTATTGGGCAAATATGTGGTTCTTGACTATATAAAGTCAGAAAAGAACCTTGCAGACCACTTGACGAAGGGTCTGTCTAGGACTTTGATCCTAGAATCATCGAGGGGGATGGGTTAAACCCATAAAGTAAAGTCACCAGCAGTGGAAATCCAACCGAGTCTGACTGGAGATCCCAAGAAGCCGGTTCAATGGATATGAACAAGCTGGACTTAGGTGACTTTTATGAAACACTGACCCGTGATTAAAATCTTATTCTATAATGCCCAAGTGGCTATACACGCGTAAAATGATTCCCCATCCCTATGGTGACAGTGTTCTTGAGTGATATGGTTAGGATGAGTTTTAAAACTCTTAATAGGTCCAAGCTGATATGCGGGATTGAAACCTATCACCAACCCTTAAGGACTTACCTATATGAGAGGTCGTGAAGGCCGCGACTATGGGACAGGGCGATCCCAGACAACTCTCATGAATTTGGATAAGTGCGCATGGCCAAACAAAAAGTGCCACATGTTAGACCCGGAACCTCTAGCGTACTATACGTGCTATTTTTCTGAATCTGGTAAAAGAAGTCTGATTCAAGGCATAGTCCATCAAGTACTTCTTTAAACAAAGACAATAGTCACTAAGTGAGATTCAAGGCTGTAGTCCATCTCATATATGCATAGTATATACCTGCCCAGAAACTCTTTCTTTTAATTTCTTTGTACTTCTATTTCGGAACTTGACCTTGGGGGGGGGGGGGGAATTGTTAGCTATGCTTGAGCAAAAGCTCAACTTCCCTTTTTCTTTTAGTCCCACATCGGATAGACCACCCCTCCCTTGTATGTATATATTAGTTCTTCTTCATTGCTCTCTTAAAGATGTTGTGTGGGGACCCCTTGGGCCACACGCGCGCGCAGCAGCCGCCCGGCTCGGTTCGGTTCGACGCGCATAACGGGTGCGTGTACGTGCCCACACCTGCGGGCGCCGAATGCCGATCCAATTTTCTCTTCGGGTTCGGGCTGGGATCCAAAAATCTTTTTGCTCCTCTTTAATTTTTGAACCTTTTGACTCATTCAAATTTTGAACGTTGAGGCTCTATGTCCAGGTTCATTGAACCTAGTGACAGCTTCTGCAACAGCTCATTTGACAGCTTTTCTCTACATTTCTTTTCTTTTGTAATTGTTCCTTAATGGCCTATTTATAAGCCATTTAGTGTCCTGTCCAGTGACTGTGTCTTGGAACTGCCTATATATTGTTGTCTTCTCCTTCTTCATCTTTTACAGAAAATCCTTCTACGTGAAACTTCTCTCTCTCTCAAACAACATTCTGTTCTCTAAATCCTTGCTCTGGGCAGAGCTAAGTTCGGTCTCTCGCTCCTAGTTGTGTGCAACGAAGAGAATCCGGTAGTCATGGGATTTTATCACTAGGAGCTTCCGAGAAACGTCTGCACATAGACCTCGGATCAACTCTTAGGGCAGTGCTTCGTGCACGACTTCCCCAGAGTCCGGTAACAATTTTTTACTTTCTTTGTTCTCTTATCAATCTCTCTCTCTCTCTCTCTCTCTCTCTATATATATATATATATATATATATATATATATATATATATATATATATATATATATATATTAACAACAGATGCTCCACCGGTGGAGGAATGTAGAGACGCGGTGGAGGAAAGAGGACCTCTAATGGCGTTGACATTAAAGTGCCGAGGGAGAACCTGCACCGGAGGAGCTTGGTTGTGCTCAATGGAGATGATCGCCGGAGGACTTCAAACCGTCGAGCTCGTTTATTGACGAAGGACGCTCGATCTCTCGACCGATCGGAGAAGATGATCGGCTTCGTTAATCGCCGCCGGAGCAAGGTCGAACGTCGGCGGAGAAACAAAGTCGCGGTGGAGGAAGGCCACGCCATTGGAGCATTCGTAGCGAGCTCGATCGCCATGGCCGATTGATCCAAGAGCTCGAGAGCTCGGTGATGGTGGAAAAGAATTAGAGAACATAGCTCCTGGTTGGGTTTTGATCCAATAGAGGTTGGGGAGGGCTGCACAGTAATGGACTGAATGCTGAATAGTTGGAATGGTCATTCCAATGAAAATTAGGGGTTATTTATAGGTGTAGAGAGAAGGATCTAGAAATAGGTTGTTAGGGTAGTTGGAAGTTAGTTAAGAATTAGTATCTAGGTTCAATGAATCTTTAATTGACACATATCAATTAAAATATCCAAAAAATATCTTAAGCCCAATTGATTAGAATACGCTCCCCTCCATGCCATATGATAATAGTAATACTAATAATACTATAACTATTTTACAATAAATATTATTTATAAAAATTACTATTTAATAATTAACAATAGAATTATTACTACAATAATAAAACTAATATTAGGATTTATGAAAAAAATTATATAATAAATTTTAAGATTGATTTGTTTTTTAGGTTTTCAGAAACAGTGGTTACAGGACGGACGGAGGTTTTCGTACAGGGACGTGACAACGGACTAAGGTCGTTTGCGGTGGAATGAACGTGCGGCCAGCAGAAGGGCTAAGGGCTCGCGCGGGGACGCGACGTCGAGCTGAGGCCTTTCGCGGAGGAATGGGCATGTTGCCAGCGGACTAGCGGAGGGCTCGCACGGGGACACGACGACGGGCTGAGGGCGTGTGGCCAACGAATGGGCGGAGGGTTTGCGCAGAGACGCAACAACGGGCTGTGACATCCTTCTCGCGGCGAGGCTCAGGGATGGGCTGCTGTTGTCGAGGAGGAAGAAGAAGAGCATGCTGGAGCTCAAATTTTTTGGGATGAATGTTTGGTGTGAGGACTGACAAATTTTTGACAGTCCTAAAGATGATATATTGCCAAAAAAATTAACAGTTCTTTAGAAAGAACTGTTAAATTTTTTGACAGTACTAAAGATAACATAATATTTATTTTTTGGACTGTCAAAATTTTTACAGTACAGTATATTAGTAGAAATGTCAAATATTTTAACGGTCCTAACAAATATTGGCGAGTAAGTTTTTTTCGGTAACAAACAGGCAAATGAAAAAAATTTGCAGTGTGGTAAGTTGACTTTTGTAGTGCCTTTGCAATCATCGTTTTTAAGCTTCCATGCCCTTTCGTTCTCGAGTTCTTGGTGCTTGACGAAGCGGGAACCCAAACATACTGAAACCACCACCACCACCACCACCATCAGTGGCAGCGCCAGCGGGGGACAATGTCGAACAAGCTAATCAGCGAAATGGGTCTTCCAAAACCCATCTCCAATGTCTTCACCGCCCGTAATCTCCTAACTGCCAAAGTATATGCTCACTCAAACTCTCTCTCTCTCTCTCTCTCTCTCTCTCTCTCTCTCAATCTCTCTCTCATCCCAAATTAGGGTTTTCCTCCGCAGGACGTCCTCTCCGTCCCCGAGCTCGACCTCATGACCCTCCTCGACGCAGGCCTCGACGTGGTCTCCTCCGCCGTCGCCCGCATCAGCGAGCTCGCCTGCCCTCCCCATCAGACAGTAATATCCCCCGAAACTGATAAAATCCTTATCAATCTACACTTTCATCAGTTTGTTCATTCACTCCAATGGCAGTTAGGTTTCACTTTAAGTAAATGGCAAGGGATCCAGCCGATGTCTAGTCCAGATGGCTCAAGCAGCTATAATTAGCTAAAATGAAGTGGAGACAGTCTGAGAAATTACTTGTTCTCCACTTCATTAAGTTTAGATGTAGAAATTAGTCTAGTTTGCTCTTGTACATTTTGTTTTTAGGGATTTTTTTGACTTTTATCCCACTTACTAATATTGTTTTGTACTTTCCCCTAAAATAATATGTTTATTAGACTTACATCACACTTTTCTCGTGGACAACACTCATTTGACCGTAAAATTTTCTATTTTCTCTATTTTACGTTGTCCCCAGGTTCAAAAAATTTAAAATACTAGTAGTATACGATCAAAAAGTCATCCAATGATGTCATGAACTCTTAGGAAGAGGGATAAAAATAATCACGTGCAGCTCACGTTGATCGTATAATACTCGTATTTTGAAATTTTTGAACATTGAGACAACGTAAATGGAGAAAAGAGAGACTTTTACGGTCAAATGAGCGTTGACCGTGAGAAAAGTGGGATGTAAGTTAAATAAATACATTATTTTAGGGGTAAGTACAAAATATATTAGTAAGTGGGACGGAAGTCAAAAATTTCCTTGTTTTTATGCCAAATCGAGATTCAATTAAATTAGGGTTTGATCCCTCAGTTCTTGTCAAATTTTTGTTGCAGATTCCCAGTTGGAGCTCAAATCATCGAAAATTCCTCGTATTCACCACCAATTCATGCTCATTCGAGCTTCGGAGCTCATCAATTATCTCCTTTCCCTTATAGTGGTGACTATTGTTCCCTTCTTTATCACACATGAAGCCAAAATCTTGGTTCATTATGAATATTGTAGGTTTTTCTTTCCCTACTGATTTCTTCTAATGACATTAGGTTTGGAAAGAGGAGCTAGAATAATATTTTCGAAACCATGAGATGACCTTCCTGACATCTGCGAGAAGTTCTGACCATGTGGAGAAAGTGCGTTTGGAGCACAAAAACTTCCTACATTATACCTATAGCGATATTGGGGTCTTATTGTCCTTGTCCAGGTTTTCTGTAGCTTGATTCTAGTTCAGGTTTCCATTGGCAGAAACTATATTCTTGACTTTGCTGACGAAAGTCCCTTTCTTTGCTGATTTCATTCGGTTTCCATTAGTTTTGAGGACTCGACCTTGATTCTTCCCCAAATTGGAAATTAGAAGATTGGGTAGCAAAAAATAGGGGTTTGAACTTTGAAAACCCATGGAATGACGGTTCGAAATTGAGTTGGATTTCCATCTCTTTTCCATGAATCTTCTTCAAACTCTCTTATATTCCTTGCTCTTCTCAATCTTTCTATCATCAAATTCATTTTATTACTAAGAATGGATCTTGCTATCAAGTGAAGAGAATTTACCATCAAGTGAAGGAAACTTCAGATCCAGATCCCTATATTGTTGTTCTTGATGCGGAAACTCTAACCCTTGCTAATTGTCTCTTCCTTGAGTCTTCAAAGCTTTGCTACTTGCATCCATGGTTTCCCAAGTGGAATCGATTATCTCTGGTACCGATTGATGAGCTTCGAAGCTCAAATGAACAGGAATTTGTGGTGAATATGAGGAATTCACCATGATTTAAGCTCAAATTAAAAATTTGCAACAAATTGAGGGATCAAACACTATTATAGAATCTTGATTTGGCGGGAAAATAAGACAACTACAAGAGAAAATTAGACTAATTTTTTTCTAGATGTAAACTGAAGGAAGTGGAAACCATGTAATTTCTCGACCGCCTCATCTTCATTCTTACCTCTTATTTATTGCTGCTTGAGGAAGTAGAAGATGGTATTTAGTGATACTGCTACTCACTTTATTGCAGGAAATAATAAGTTGTCTCCTAGATGGATGCCACCTGGATTAGACAACGGTTGGATCCCTTGCTACTTATTTAGAGTGAAACCCAACTGACACTGAAGTGAATGAACACACTAACGGAAGTGTAGACTGATATTGGTCTTATCAAAAACCCTAATCCTAGTTTGATCCGACGTGACTTGTTTTGATTTTGTAGGCGCTCTCTTTGATGGAGGATCGTATGAGGAACGAGCCTTCCGGTGGACACCTCTCCACTTCCTTGGTCGGCCTCGACAGGGCTCTGTGCGGGGGAGTTCCGTTTGGTGCTGTCACGGAGCTGGTCGGGCCGTCGGGTGTTGGTAAAACGCAGGTGAGGATTTATGTTAGAATAGGCACACGAGTATTAAATTTTGCTTAGAGTATATGAGGAATGTTGAAGATTCTTTTCGCTCGTTGGATTGATGCTCCGGAGATGGATGCAATTTCTTATATCAAATTGTATTGTCACATTGACAGAGACGTATTGAAAGTATCAGACAAGAGACTGACACTCAAAAGTATACTAGGACACCCCAAAAACAATGTGCTCTATGTATCGTGGTGTGCTTTATTTGTGTTCGTGCAACATAGACTCTGAACTCTTTACCAGTCTTGTAGAACATGGGGGTGGTGCTCCTTGGTTGTATGAGCTTAACGTCTTGTAGAACTTGGGGGTTGTGCTCCTTGGTCGCATATGCTTAACGTGATGATAAAAAAAGGTTGGTCTACCTACCTACCCTCTGTTTTACGTTGGCTAAAATTTTGCACCAACATGGAGGATTGATGTCAGGTTAACAATGGGCCATAAGTCATTTTCAATTCTTTTGTGGAGCTTTTAGTTCTCCATAGATGGCGCTATTATGAAGTGAGACTGCTTGGATGGTGATGATGTTGACGGGGGATAAATGGATCAAATCACAACCTATGTTTTTTGTTTTTGCCATAGGATCATATGTTGTCATGCAGTCAACAGATGATATGGTTGAATTATCCTTATTGTGGAAGGCAAGTAGGTGGGTTAATTCAAGTTAATTTCTTCCACCCAATGCACCATTTAATCCGAACATTTCTAAAAATATCCTTTCCTCTTTGTCATGACTCATGATACAAAATGGGATTGGAGCTAAATGTTTGAACATGTTCCCTTAATTATATATTCGCTACACCAGTGGATTGGCTTGTTCTGAAACATGAACCTGTACTAGATGGTTGATAAAGGGTCTTGAAAACCAATTCCTACTAAGTAAGGTCTTCCTCCTGAAAGTAAACCATACTACTTTGTGGCCTCCTTTAATAATCAAATTTGAAACTGAAGCAGGTTGACTTGTCGAAGTCAACAATAAACACATCATTTGTGGAACTCCCTATCAACGAGTTTGAAACAAAGCTTGAATTCGAATTCGTTATCGAATTGGGGGCATCCCAGTGACCAGAGGCTCCAGGAGGGGGGTGGTTGGTTGGTTGGTGGGAGGTTTCTTAAGACGTATGGAGCCTTCACCCAGAGAGTTTGTTTTCACGACTCGAACCCACATGTTCCGTGATGCAAGCAACACGCCTTATCATTATGCAGGCGACGACCATCAAGTTTAAATACTTGTGAAGAATCAGGAATCAAACTAGTCCCCCAAATTCCTAGCAAAAGAGTTGGGACATCTATTAACAAGGGGTCATGCGATGCCCAAAACCTTGAAAGCGAAATATTGTGTAGATACTTCTCTGGCTAAGAGGTTTTAACTCGTAAATTCCAAACATAGAGAACGTACCAAGTTACCTATGAGTAGGAAAAAATGTAAAGGAAGAGGTAACATGATAAGATTTGTTAGGAAATAACATTATCTCTGCCATAGGCAGACGGAATCACATTCTTGAGTTGGGCTGGTAAAAACACACTCTTACATACCTCATCTACTGCTCTTGTAATATATAATCAATAACTTTCATTTGCCAGTAGAAGTAGTTGGATGTGGTAGTTTCATCGTGATCAAAGCAAGGTTCATAGCGGTGTCGGAATCGCTATCGGACCTTTCCTATGAGTATCGGGACCGGGTATCAGCAGTATCAGTGGTTTCAGATCGATGTATTGAATTTTTTTATATCGGAAAACAAGTAATTATTAATAAATTATTAAAATTTTAGAAAAAATATTTTATACATTTCAGTGTTCTAAATGGCGGTCGAGGCGGCCACCTAGGCGGTCGACGACCGCTCTCCATACCGCTTTTGTGGTTGGCGGTGGAGTAGGCGGTTGTGTAAACATAAATCTTAATTCGAACATGTAAACTTAAAACATGTAAATCGATATAGGATCTTGTTCATATAATTAGTCACTAAAGATCATAAGAAAACATACCAGAATCCATAGTTTTTGATGTGAAATTTGTCTTCTCTCTCTTGGCCTATTTTTCATGAGTTGTGTTTTTTTTTATTATAGACCCTAATGATGGAATTTGGGTTCATATATATAGGCAGAGAGAGGGAACGAATTTCCCTATTTATGCAACCTTTCATCAAAGGTGCAACAATTTACCAAAAGTTGCAACCGTCCATCAAAGTTGTAAATGATAGGAATCTTCTAAATTAACCAAAATTTTATTATTCAGCACTTACCTAATTTAACCAGGATATGACCACATAATGAAAGAAAATGTTTATGAAATTCGAGATACATCAAATTTTTAACAGTCTTCCACTTAGTCCATATAACAATCATATTTATGGTTTCATATAGGAATCATAAGGTGCGCATAAATACTGAAATAATATACTTAAAAGATTTGTCTTAATTACCTTACTTAATTGAATAATTGATGAGAGTCATAGCGGTTCCATATTAATTGAAGAACATGGTCCCTTCTATGTACTACATACCAATAATCTACTTAACCAAGCCTGTACAACGAAGCAATCATAATGTTCCCTTAATGTCTTAATGAAAATACTATTTCTGTTATCATTCATCCATTCACATAACATGTACATAAACAATGGAAACAAAAAAATTCAGAATTTTCAATAATGAATTCTCAAAAAAATGTCAAAATACAAACATATAACAATCAACAAATAAGAAAACGCTATTGTTTACTCTCAAGATCCATCTTGTCAGTATGCTGCTTAAATGTCTTGGATGGTAACCCTTTAGTTAGTGGATATACTATATTAGCATCCGTTTTAATATGTTCAATTGACATTCGCTTATTCCGAATTTCTTCTTTCACTGGCAGATATTTCATCTCCATGTGCTTTATTCTTTTAGAATACCTATCATTCTTTGGAAAGAATACTGTTGCGGCATTATCACATTTTTTTTCCAGTGGTCTAGCAATAGATTCCTGAAATAAAATTTTGCAACCATAATCCTTGAATTGTAGCCTCAAAGCATGCTACAAATTCAACCTCCATGGTGGATGAAGCGATAATGGTTTGTTTGACACTCTTCCACTATACAACACCTCCAACTAATACATACACAAAACCAAAAGTACTTTTTCTAGTATCCACACATCCACCAAAATCTGAGTCTGTGTGTGACCAATCACCTCAAGATGATCAGTATGTCTAAATGTAAGCATATGTTCCTTTGTTTCCTGTAAGTACCTCAACACTTTCTTAGCAGCTTTCCAATAATCAATTTTTGGGTTGCTTTGATAACGTCCTAGCATACCGACGACAAAGCTAATGTCTGGCCTAGTGCAAACTTGTGCATACATCAAACTTCCTACAAGAGAAGCATAAGAAAAAACTTTCATTCGTTCACGTTCCAATTCAGTTTGAGGACAGTGACTTAAGCTGAACTTATCCCCCTTCTGAATTGGACAACATTAGGATCGCAAAATGACATATTAAATTTTTTCAAAACTTTTGTGATATATGCATTCTGAGACGATCCAAAAAATCTATGTGATCTTTCACGAAATATTTCTATTCCTATCACGTATGATCCCTCTCCCATATCTTTCATTTCAAAGTTTTGAGAAAGAAAATCCTTAGTTTTCCGTTGTAAACTAAGGTTACTGCTGGCAATTAAGATATCATCAACATATAGAACAAAAATGCAAACTTACTCCCACTGATCTTCAGGTATATATACTGATCAACAATGTTTTCCGTAAACCCAAAGGAACTAATGGTATTGTGAAACTTAATATACCATTGTCGTGAAGCTTGTTATAATCCATATATTGACCTTTTTAACAAACATACCATATTTTTCTTTCCATCTGTGATGAAGCCTTCTAGTTGAGCCATGTAGACTTCTTCTAAACTCTCATTCAAAAAAGCTGTTTTCACATCCATTTGATGCAGCTCTAAATCAAAATGAGCTACTAATGCCATAATGATCCGTAAAGAATCATTCTTAGAAACTGGAGAAGGTTTCATTGAAATCAACACCCTCTTCTTGAGTAAAATCTTTGGCTACAAGTCTAGCTTTACGTCGTTCGATATTACCAAGAGAGTCGTATTTGGTCTTAAAGATCCACTTACAACCGACCTTCTTATGTTCTTCTGATAATTCGACTAACTCCCCAACTTTATTATCAGCCATATATTTCATCTCATCAAACATGGCATCAATCTATTTTTCAGAATCTTCGCATTTAATGGCTTGTGTATACGTAGCCGGATCTTTACTCATCCCTATGTTAAATTCATATTCTTGTAAGTACAACACGTAATCATCCGAAATAGCTGATTTCTTGGGTCTTTGGGACCTCCTTAATGCTACTGCTGGTGTCGTATTTATATTCGGTTCTATGATAACCTCATTATGGTGTTCATGATCATTGACATTATGTTCTATGTTGTTGATTGGATCAACAACATTAGGTAGAACTATGTCATTCAAAATTCGTTGTAAGGAAATTGATACCAAAATTCCTTTAATAATCACTTCTTTAATTTTATCACTCCCACTGACTTCGTCATTCTCAATGAATTTAGCATAACCGGTTTCTACAATTCTCGTACTATGATTACGACAGCAAAACCTATACCCTTTTGACTTTTCTGGATATCCAATAAAATAACCACTAATGGTTTTTGAATCGAGTTTCTTTTCTTGTGGGTTATAAATACGTGCCTCCGTTGGGCAACCCCATATGTGCAAATATCTTAAACTAGTTTTCCATTATTTCCATATTTCGAAAGGTGTCTTAGGAACAACTTTACTGGAAACCCGATTCAAGATATACACAGCGGTCCTAAGAGCATGCATCCACAATGATATGGGTAAATTAGCATTACTCATCATACTCCTAACCATTTCCATTAGTGTACGATTGCGTCTTTCAGCTACACCATTCTGCCTAGGAGAACCCGACATTGTGTACTGAGCACAAATTTCTAATTTTTCTAAGAGTTTAGCAAAAGGACTAGACACATTTCCCGATTCATCATATTTTCCATAATACTCACCACCTCTATCAGATCTAATAATTTTCACCTTTTTACCTAATTGTCTCTCTACTTCAGTAATGTAAATTTCTACAGCATTTACAGATTGAGATTTATCATGCAAAAGGTAAAGATAACAATAACGTGAAAAATCGTCAATAAAGGTAATAAAATATTTTTTTCCTCCAATGGATGGAACATAGAACGGTCCACAAATGTCTGTATGTATTATTTCAAGAAGAACAGTGCTTCTTGTGGCTCCTTTCTTGGTATGTTTGGTTTGTTTGCCCTTAATACAATCCACACAAATACCAAAGTCAGTAAAATCGAGACTCGGTCATTTTTTTAGTAATAAATTAACTTTTTTTTTGGATATATGACCAAGTCTTTTATGCCACAATAAAGAAGATCTTTCATTCGTCATACTACGTTTCAAACTAACATTATGATGCAAGGTGACAAGAAGAGATTCAGAAAATTAATTATCAAGATTTATTTGATATAAGCCATTGACTAAAAAGCTTGAACTTACAGAATCATTATTCTTGTACAAAATAAAACAATTACTACCTATTTTTAATGAGAAGCCAGCCTTATCAAGTTTAGACATGGAGATTAAATTTCGAGAAACTGAAGGAACATAAAGAGTTTGCTCTAAAATCTAAGTAAAAACCAGAATCTAATACTAAACGAAAAGTGTCAATGGCTTCTACTAGAGCTTTCACTCTATTTCCCATGTAAAGGTAGTCTTTATTTGGATTTGTGGTCCGGGTTGTAAGGAATCCCCTTCTTTTTGAACCAAGCTTTGCGTTTCAAGCAAAATTTCAGAATGTGTCCAGCCTTTTTACAAAAGTGGCACTTATCATCCTTTTTAGCTTTCTTTGATGCGGGTTGATCTGTCTCATTGGATGGACCATTCTTAATGTCCTTCCAATTTCTCTTTCTGAATTTGTTCTTCCCATTTCCATGAACCATATAATATGCTTGAGCAACATGACCATTCTGCTGCTTAATTCGAGCCTCTTTCTAAACTAGCTTATTGGTCAATTCATTCACATTCCACGTATCTTTAATCGTGTTATAATAAATTTGAAAATGACCATATTGTTGAGGCATTGAGTTTAGGATAAATTGGACTAGAAATGAATCAGCCACTGTCATGCCCAATTTACCCAATTTTGCAGCCACATTAGTCATGTCAAGTACATGTTGTATGGTTTTGGAGCCATCAAAACGGGTTGTCGTAAGTTCAGCCAAAAGTTTTCCACGAACTACTTTATCAGCGGTCTTAAAGCGTTCAGTAATTATAGATAAGTATTCCTTAGCTGTCTTGGTTTCTTTAATGAAAGATTTGATATTGGTAGCAGTGGTTAAGCGCATGAATTTCAAGCACAATTTGTTGGTTCTAGTCCACGTGTGAAAAAACTTAGCCTCATCCGCTGTGGACGAAGTCGTAAGATCAGCAGGCTTGTCCACAACAACTGCTGAATCAATGTCAAGAACCCCTAAATAAAATTCCACATGCTCTTTCCACTCTGAGTAGTTAGTCCCATCTAGTTTGGGAACGGAGTTGGCAAAAGAATTAAGTTGAACAGGAATTTGAACTGCATTATAGAAACAAGCATGGTATATGTGAATATCCTATACTTGCTTAATCTTTGAGTTATAAACAAGCTTACTTCAATTAATCTTTGAGTTATAAACATTATATTAAACAAAAATGACCAAGATTTATACATAGATGAGTGATCAAAACTAATAATGAAACAAGCATGGTATATGTGAATATCCTATACTTGCTTAATTATAGAAATAAATCAACTACCTTAATGTTTATTTTATTAATAATATTTGGTCTATTTGTGGGTAACACATAATTTAAGTAAATAAACCAACTGTGATATTACTTAGTCGAACATTCAATGCATAATTTGAGTCCACTGTGGTGAACATCAACCAATAATATGAATGTCATACAATGATAATAATATAATTGAAACCACTATGGTAATTATCAATTCAATATAATATGAATATTGTAGTTCAAACGGTATACATAATATATCTATAATTATTCTATACAAATATATCATTAATATTTCTACAATCGACATTAATAACTAGTTTAAATTGAACCAGTCAGAAACCATATCTGATTCTCTCTATTAAAATTTATAAAAGATTATGCCGATTATGATTAATGTCGTCCATTAGTATTTAATGTATTGGAACATGCTGATTAATTGTTACACAGAAGACAAATCATGTAAATGAGAAGAAAACAAAAAAATGTACATCATGGATCCTTGGCATCTTCTATCTTTTGTCTGACTGTTTAATGTCCGAAAAAGTTTATCAAAAAAAATAAAATATGAACAGTAGTTTAAAAAGAACAAAAGTGTTAAACTCTGATCTCATTTCTGACACCAAATGAAGAAGAAATTTAGTATAAAAAATTCATGCAGCACTAGACTTCTTTTATATATAAACACGGATGGGAATGAAACTATTATCAACTTTTGATGTTGATAAACTATTCAGTATATATAAATTAATCAGAATCAACTATTGATGTTGGTAGAAATAGGAAGAAGAAGTTTACAAACTTCATCATATTATTTATACAAACACCAACAAAAGAAAAATATTCTATAAAATCCAAAAAAAATAATAATTTCGGAACTTCACAGCACCGTGTTTGACACTTTGTGAATCAACTTTAGGATCTTAATTGTAATCATTAGTAGTCTGATGGTTAATGGGAACCCATTCAACACAAGCAATTTTTCTTCTAAATTATTCTATACATAGAACTAAATATATGATCTAACGATGCTCTGATACCACATGTAAACATAAATCTTAATTCGAACATGTAAACTTAAAACATGTAAATCTATATAGGATCTTGTTCATATAATTAGAAACTAAAGATCATAAGAAAACATACTAGAATCCATAGTTTTTGATGTGAAATTCGTCTGCTTCTCTCTTGGCCTATTTTTCATGAGTTTTATTTTATCTTATTAATTATTATAGATCCTAATGATGAAATTTGGGTTCATATATATAGGCAGAGAGAGGGAACAAATTTTCCTATTTATGCAACCTTTCATCAAAGGTGCAACCATTCACAAAAAGTTGCAACCGTCCATCAAAGTTGCAAATGGTAGGAATCTTCTAAATTAACCAAACTTTTATTATTCAACACTTACCTAATTTAACCAGGATATGGGTCACATAATGAAAAAATATTTATGAAATTCGAGATACATCAAATTTCTAATAGGTTGACGATGGCTTGGCAACGTAGGCGGAGGTTGAGGCGGCGTAGGCGGGGTGAGACGGGCCGAAAAGGCTATCGGTTTTAAAAAAAATGAAGAAAGAGGGAACATTACAACAGAAGTCATGTTTAGTCATGTTTGTATATCTCTATTCTAAATCATAAACTTCTCTCTACTAAAAAAATATTGAAGGAGAGGAAACTTACATATGCAACTATGAGCCCTCACAACTGACTGACGACGACGGTTGACGGAGATGCAACACAACGGCGACGGTCACCGACGCAGTTACAAGCAGTCACTCTTTTCCTCCCCTCTCTCTCTCTCTCTCCCTCAATTTGTCAAATCTCTCAGTCTCTCTCTGTTTCTGTTTCTCTTACTCTCTCTTCCATTCCTTTATGAACTTTTTTGGGACTATTTTTTTCTTTGGGACTCAATCAGTTAGTCTCTATATAAGAAAGTGACAATTGGCTTTTTTAATAAAATAATAGAAAGTAATGACTAATGGGATCAGTTACATTTTATTGGGAGTTCCAATAGAATAAATTGGCTATTACGAAACAAGAAGTATGGCGGTTGCTAAGACTAAACAAGAACTAGTATGACCACAATATGATTTGATTTTATTGGGAGTCCCAATTTAGGACTCAATGTATTACTCTCTTTTCAATTTTTTTTATCAAGTTTAATTGTTGTTAGTCTTTTGTAAATCAAGTTTATCAAATTTAAAATAGTAAAAATTGGACAAAATATTTCAGGCACCTAGACGGACCCTTTCTGCCGCGCACCCGCCTACCACCGTTTATAACCTTGATACATTTAGACATTATTTTAAGTATCTCTTGTGTTATTTTTTAGTAATTTTGGAATTGAATGAAATAGTAGTCACCCTTCCAGATTAGTTTACCTGCGATAGATACATTTTCTCCTTTTACAGCCTTATTATACTTTTACATCCTTGATGATTGGTCTTTTTGGTTCAATTTTTTTTGCCGAATTGACCGAAAAAGAGACTCCCAATGTCGGTATCAGTCACTATCGATATCGGCCAATATCAGATCGGGACATGCCAAAGCAGCCAAACCGTATCGATATTGGCCTATACTGCAAACTATGGATCAAAGGTAGAGCTAATATTGTTTGCAGGTGGCTCTATGTCTATGAGTGAAGTTTGTCATCATGAACTTTGATAAGTAATATTGTATTTAATTTCTGTAGTGACAAAATCTGCTTCATGTTGTGTAATAGTGCATGACCATTTTGTGGTTGATTGACGTTCTACATTATTAACAAGTGAGAGTTTTCACTGACCCATAGATGCTTAACTGATTGATAAAGGGCTAAAGGTGCTTGGTATGAGTATCCGTCTTTATGCACCATCACAACAATCTATAGAGGCTTACAAGCAAACAGTGAATTTATGTAGTCTGATAGAGTGATGTTTTTAAAGCAGCCTAAAGCCATAAGCAGATTGATCCTTAGCCAACCATAGGGGCTACTTGAGAAGCATTGGGCCTATATTTCCAACCCAATGCTTGATTTGGGTGCTTAAATTCTGTTATCTTCCTAAAGTCCACATGTAAATAAAAGTACCTGTAGATGAAGTCACCTCCTTCAGCACTTCATACTTCATAGCAGCATTTGTCACCCTATCACATCCATGCCATCTCTATGAAGAAAGAGGAGAGATGCGAGCAGCTGGAGATAGAACAGGCATATGACCCTAAACCACCCTAAACCTCGACCATCCCATTTTAATCTCAAATGAGGCAATGTCTCCAACCCGCTTGACCATATCCACAGTTTGAATGAAATTGGTGGGGAGAGGGGATTAGTGTTTCAAACTACCTTTTCTTCCTCCATTTCTCGTCTCTCACCTCTCCTTTACGTGTCAGTGTCACAATAAAGGGTGATAGAAAGCATAGAGGAGCAGCTAACACAACTTATTGTGGTGCTCGTTGAGGGGGCCGGCGTGCCAATAACAATTTTTCTTCATTTTCTATTATTCTTCCCCCCATATTGTTCCTCTTCTTTCACCCTTCTTCCCACCTAGGTATTGCCTAGGCGGTCTTGAACTGAGCATGTGTGCAAGAGAACACCACTATAATTTTGGGTGGAAATTGTACTCGTGTAGCACCAATTGTGGGCTGATCCTACTAGCTTCAACTTGGCATAAAGGCTCTCTCCTTTGAGAAGTTGATGCCACCACTTGAAGAAGGTTTATACTAAATGGTGCCTAATCCAATCATGAAATACCTCAAGATCCAGTGTGGCTTTTTACCCCAAACACTAAATTTATCTCTATAATATATAATAGAGGGTGTTTATATAGTTGATGTATTGACTTGGTTGCAAACCGCTTGTTGCACTGGTCGTGAAGGGAGGTATGCCACGCACAAGATTTTTTCTCTCCAATGGGACAATATTGCACATCGTATCAAGCCAAGGTGTTTAGTTTGAGGGCTCTAGAATTCCTTAAGTATGGTAGAGTCCTCTTGAACTCTCATGCAACTTTCCCAAGTTTTTAGAAGTTCTAGACTCTTCTTATCATGTATCTATTTTATTATGAAGGAGATCAAGTCTTAGTTCTAGACACTACATCACTCTCCTTTACAGATAATGCTATGTTGTGGTGACATCGTAAGTGCATAGAAAGAGAGAAGGGTTTGTGCTCGATTGAGACTTGGGAGAATCTCAAGAAGGAGATCAAGTCTTAGTTCAACTCGGAGAATGTGGAGTTCGCAGCGAGGCAGAGCTTACGACAAATCAAGCATATCGGGACGATCAAAGAGTATATTGCGGAGTTCACACGTCTGATGATCGCGATATCTAGCATAGATGAGGAGGATCGCTTCTTCTTCTTCTTCTTCTTCTTCGATGTACTTAACTGGGCAGCTCAAGAATTGCATTGATAGAGGGTGCAAGACTTGAACGCTACCGTGACAACAGCCGAGAGACTCGTTGAGTACATGTGGAATAATAATAAAGCCAAGACCAAGCCAAAGACCATGGTAGGAGAGAGAACGAGCGCTCTTCTGAGGGTATGTCCGAGGGAAAAAAATGTGAGAAGGTCCAACCCGAGCAGATAATTTTGTTCTTCATATGTGGGGAGAATTATTATGCTCGGAATTGCCAGAACAGGAGCAAACGTATCAGTATCGTCTGAAGCGAGGAGATGGAGGGCAAGGAGTACGAAGTAGAAGCGAACAAGAGCAAATTTTGTTCTTCATATGTGGGAAGAATTATTATGCTCGTTGTTGGACGACTTCAAGATGATACTTGATATGAATTTCTTAATCATGACAAGGCGGTTCCAATGCACACTTGGAAGTCGTTAGCTTTATAGAGGAAGACTCGTCGTTCTTGGTGAGTGTTGCACGAGGCGAGCCATAAAAGGAAAATCAATCTCTGTCCTTCAGCTCGAAAAAGGTAGCATAGGGGAGACGACCTACTTGGCGGTGCTCGAGATAAAATAGGACTTCGAGGAGGAAGATCTTCCGAATAAGATCGAGGATAGTGCAAAGAAGTATCCCGAGGAGAAACTTCTGCGGAGGGAGGTCGATATCTCTATCGAGTTGGGTACGAACAAGAAGAAGCATGTCGTAGACTACGAGGAGGCAGAGACAATAAGGACATTTGTGCGGAAGTGGAGTCGCTCAAAGATCATGACGATACAAAGTTGGGTGGACGTTCAGGTCGGCAGAGTTGCAATATGACTCACATGCGCGAAGGTATAGAGGACTATGTTCGTCCACGAGACCAAGTGGATCGGTGACCTAATAGCCCGCTCAAGCCTCTTTCCGGTGCTAAAGACACGAACTACATGGAAAAGTTATGCGGTGCACCAATTTGCTTTCTATCTTGAGGAGAAGATGGACAAGTCTATGAAGGGTGGGAAGGGCCGCACGAGAAGGAATACGACAAATGACGACCATGACTATGGGAGTGGAAGTAATTCAGAGTCTTAGTGCACTTGTCGACGAGGGTATCGACGAAATAAGTGGGGGAGAATGTTACACACAAGATTTATCGCTCCACCGAGAAATGCTGTACATCGTATCAAGCGAAGGGGTTTAGTTGGAATACTCTATAATTCTCCAGAGTATGGTGGAGTCCTCTTGAACTCTCGTGAGTCTTCCCAAGTTTCTAGAAGTTTTATACTCTTCTTATCATATAAATATTTTATTATGAAGCCTTGTAGATATCTAGGTTCTAGAAAGTTTCTACCGTTTAATAGTAGACACGTCACAATCTTAGCCATTCTTGTAAAGCGCATAGGGCTATATAAAGGGGGAGGATTCATTTGTTTCTCGCCACGCAAGAAGTTATAAACTCTCTCTAGTATAGTAAAGATTTCAACGTTCCAATCTCTCTCTCTCTCTCTTGTTTTACATTTTCTCATTCTCGCCTTAGCGATATAGCTAAGCGTTTGGGAAAGGCTTGCAGGGGATTCAAAGAGGAAGTTTGTGCGCCGCACGGAGCGAGGTGTAGATAAAAACACTAAGTCTATGACAGGTATCAGCCACACAATGAGTGGCGATGAATGGTAGTGGTGGTAAGTGGAGCTGCTTGATGACATGATACAGTCAATTCACATTTGGATAACAGAAGTCGTGTAATGAACTTATCATGATTCATGTATAAAGTTCAACTAATGCTTCATCCAAAAGTTTCATCAAGTTGTTTGAGTTGGCTGAAGCAATTTTCTATCAAAATGCACAACACTAGTTCTCAATAAAACTCGATCTTTAGTTCTGCCTTTTTAGAGAATTTGCATCTGAGGTAAATTTAAGAAATACCTTGTAAGCTTTTCAAAAGTGCCAACTATAACCAAATATGGAAGATAATCGTTCTCAGGGTTGAATGCTCATAAAGATAGAATTTTTGGTTCTTTGATAAACTGTTGCATGTTTTATTTTATCTCATGTCGATCCCTTAACCGGAACTTGTGGGCACCAAAGTTAATGGCATTCAGCTATTATTGAGTACTTCATGAACTCATGCAGCAGCACTTTATACTGTAGTTTATCACATCATCTATTGTCTTTACATATCCACTAATCTTATTCCAGAAAGAGCCCCCACTACTTATCCAAGTAAATTGTAGACCTCGAACTTGGGAACCCCACCCACAGGAAGAAGAAAAGAAAGAAAGAAAAACTCCAATCTTAAATGTTAATGACTGAATTGGGAGCAAACAAGTTGCCATATGGAACTGGGGCCCAATTTATCATTTAATATTCCTGTTGGGTTCGTTATCACCTCCAACCTCTAATTAGCTGATTGCATCACTCTCTTTTGACACATCAACTCTCTTTATGTTGATGTGTCAAATGGCATGCAACGACATGTTCGTAAAGTCCCGTGCGTATCACCGGGCATCTCAAAAAAAAAAAAAAAAAAAAAAACTCTCTTTATGTGTGCATGGCTTTTGCTGTATGTGCCACGTTGACTTGTAATAGATTTTTAACAGTAGTTTCTTCTGTTTACATTGTAGTTTTGCTTGAAGCTCGCGCTACTAGCAACCTTGCCTACCTGTTATGGAGGTTTAAATGGACGTGTAATATATTTCGATACAGAATCCAAATTTAGTTCACGCAGGTACTTGACTGATTTATATATCTTGCTACAGTTCCATAATTCAGTCTCCATTTAACTTTTTGTTGCTACCTCATATTTGTGTTTATGCCATAACATGGTTTGATACTAGATATGCTTTTGCAGGATTATAGAGATCGGAGAAAATGCCTTCCCTCATATATTTCGATCAGAAGGCATGGCTCAAAAGGTGTAGTACTAGAGCTCTCTATATATTTATAAGTTTCTCCGTATAAGACAAAATAACATGTGGTTCTCCTGCAAGCTGGTATTTTTTGAGAACCATGATGCATTCTGCAGTATTTGGAGTAAGACAAAACAAAAATTTAAAATTATAATTTGAAACAAGGTTGTGGAACCTGTTTATGCAATTCTGATTGGCAAGATGATTGCCTGGAGAGGCGTGTTACTGGATATAGATAATACCTGTCATAATATTATTTAGGATTTTAAATATTCACATTGTTTATTTTGCAGATGGCAGGCAGAATAGTGGTTCTACGGCCAACATCATTGTCTGAACTCACTGAAAGGTGAGTATGATATTGTGCTTATAACCCTCAGTTTGCATGGACTGCTAAAATCAACTATTTTTTTTATATTAACTTGAATGAGCAGAAAGCCGGTTATGAAAATGAGTATTTTCTAATATTATTAGAAGTAAATTGGAGCTGTGATTCATCTATAAAGAGAACACAGAAGCTCTTAGTAGTAAAGATAAAAAGGGCGTTCAGTTCCACTGCTTATGCAAGGTCTTCAATACGGTCAGGGTGTACATAACCTTACACCCATATATATGGAGAGGCTGTTGCCACGACTCAAACCCGCATCCTCCAGGATGCAAGCAACATGCCAAACCGTTACGCTAGGCAAAGCCTCCAGAAGTAGCAAAGATGCTTTACTAACTAGAAATGTTCCTCTGCGCATCCTTTCTTTGTGATCCTTTCTCATATGGACCATATTTTCTATAAGTATATACAGTTATAGAGCAAAGAAAATTCTTTGCATGTTTTATGCTCCCATCTACTTATATAGATTTTGCATTATCCCATTTTGCAATCAACATTCTTCAGTCAACATCCAAGTTATTTTTCGTGTATGCTATATGACTAAATTCTTTGTAGTCTAGGGGAACTTGGGGGATTCCCCTTATTTGCATGAGCTTAAACTACAATCCGAAAGGTTGGTCTACCTACTTGCCAACTGGCCGCCTAGGTTTTTATAGCATTTCCCTCTCATGCTCATAGGTAACTTGGCTAGAAATTTGGCACCATCATAGAGGGTTGACATCAAGTTTGACATCCGGTCATAAAATTTTGTCAAATTTTCTTTGGAGCTTTCTTACGCTTCATACCCGACCCCATTTTGATGGGAGAAGGCATAGATGATGATGATGGCTATATATGAATGTTATACCCAAAATATTTATTCTAGTTAAGATAACGTATCAGGTTTTTTGCAGCTTGCAACAGATGAGGTTGAAACTTATCCAACATGAAGTGAAGTTGCTTGTTATTGATAGCATGGCTGCTCTTGTTACAGGGTGAGGATGGTTCAGTTTCTGCATGAGAACAGTTAGACGCTGTGCTTCTTACTTTAACCTTTTTTTATTTGTACAAACTTCATCCCTTCAACTTTTACTTTATTTTGGTATCAAAATTCAAAAGAAGAGCTTGGCACAGACCCTTGAATGCCAGTTGGAGTCTGTCAACCTAGAAGGCCAATTCTGGTTGGTGCCCACCAAAAAGGTTATGAAAGGGTATATGCGTTTTGTTTCAACCAAGCTTAAACCAAGACTTTGAACATCTAAGGCACCTTGATTTTTTTTCCCATTAAAGGCCAAATCACATAAGGTCTGCTGCATTGTGAAGCAATATTATAGTTGTAGTGTATCTTTCTTCCAGATTTTGGTAACTAAAGGCGTAAGTTCTCTAACATACTCAAGCTGAACATAAGCAATAAGCACCTCCTCATTGAATAATGGTTTTAAAGATTTTGCTTAATATTTTGATCCTAGTTTATTCCTTTCCTATTGGAACTTCAGTTGGAGCTCGATTTACTATGTTCTATAGTGATATATGTCATTTATTGTATTAAATTATGAAGTAATTTGAGTTTGATATTACCATGGCATGATGATTGCACCATGCCACTTTTTTATGGATATTAGGATAAGTTTTTACAAATACTTCTCAATATTTACAATTGGAATGCTCTGTATCTAGCAAGACTAAAGACAACAATCTGTTAGTGCTGATATATGCCTATGTCACAGGGAAAATGAAAGAAGTACCAGTGGTTCTAGGCAACCTACATTAAGATGGCCCCTTCCATTCCTCAAGTGAGATTCTCTTTTCTTCTCCTTGGTACATTGATCGATTGGTAATTTAACCTAGTTATAAATGATGGGCTTCTAAAACTTTTTATTGCTTGGTCTAATTTTCACCTACTTGTCTCTCATCTGGTAAAGCTTTTCTGATGTCAAAAATGAGCTATCTGTAGATCACTTGCTGAGTTTTCACGAATTCCTGTGGTGGTTACAAATCAAATAAGAAGTCAAAACAGTGATGAAGCTTTTCAATATCAATTCCAAGGTGTTTCTATAAATCTGGACGGACCTATCTCGTCTCATAGTTTGGTAGTGTATTATATAATATCTTCAAATTGCATTGCATACAGGGCATAGCAAAGATACTATCAAAAACACCGTAAAGGTCAATTCATATCTGACTGCTGCTTTAGGAATTCAATGGGCTCATGCTGTAAACATCCGTCTTATCTTTGAGGTTTATTCAGGTTAGTATGGACCAGTCTTGATTTGGTTTCATGTTTTTATGGGATTATCCTGATCTCCTAAAGAAGTGGATTATGAAGCAAGAGAGCAGCATATCTTGAAAACTGTTTTGTGATTCTACCTAGATGGTATACATGTTAGAAAAGTTCTCTCATTAATTACTGTTGATTAGAACAGAATACAACTTTCTTGATGAAAATTAATGGTTGCCTTTTTTACATGTAATTGCAATAAAGTTGAAAAACAGTTGCCATAGTTAATATGTTCTATGGTTCTCCATTGCATCATAGATTCATAGGTGTATTTCTACCATCCAGTATGTACAAAGTCAGTATCCTTTGCCATTATTATTATTATTATTATTATTTTTTAGAATTTTCTTCTTATAATAATGCAGAAAATCAAGTTAGAATATTTTCTATTTTTTCTATAATATATAATGTTTTTTGAGAACAATGTTCTAAATTTCGGTCTAGGCGGCGCCTAGGTACTAGGCGGCCGTCAGCTGCACCGAAAACCCCCTATGCGACAGTCATTGGCGGAAAATCGGCCCTATTCGGCCCTAGGCAGGTCTGTTCGGCGCCTATACGGGCTTATTCGGTCCTGTACGGACCTTTGAGACTATTCGGTCCTATTCGGCTTAGGCGCTAGGCAGCCTTCCGCCGCACCGATTCCGCCTAGCGAATTTAGAACACTATTTGAGAAGGAAAGCACCTCACATTTTATTAAAAGAGCAGTTAACGGAACACCTCCAACAGGAACAAAAACACAGAAAATAAAGGATTCACAAGATGTGCTGAAATAAACATGTCTGAAACACAAAACATGTCTCAAAACCCTCTACAAACTACAATCTCACAACGCAACATACAAGATGAGAACATCCAAAAAGGAACCCACAACCTGCCGCTGATCCACTTTTGTATCTCTAAACTGTACTATTATGGGTCTCGTACAAGAACAATTTTATGAGCAAGCGGCATTCAGTGTTCCGAATATCGGATGGTATGACCGGTATATCGGTTTATATCGGATGGTATGACCGGTATATCGGTTTGAGGAGAAAACGACACGGTTTGGATGTCCGAGACAGAAAAACCGGCCAAGAAATATATCAGCCGGTTTGACCGGTGGACCGGTCAAAATTTAATCTGTATACTAGCCAGTTTGACTGGTATACTAGTTGGTTTTACCGATATAAATGTTAAGTTTGTGTGTTTAAGTTTGTGGGTACAACCTAATAGGAAATTATCCATTTTTCTCTTATTTGCATGTTTAAAATTTTAAAATTTAAACTCGATAAGAACTTTTTTCTCATCCTTAAAACCGATCATATCCCTCTCTCTTGAACCCAATTGAAAAAAAAATATAAAATAAGAAAAGGAGAAGAAGAAAAGGAGTTGAAGAAAGAAGAAGATTTACCTCTCAGAGTAAAAATGAATAAGTGTAGTTTTGGAGAATAAATAGATGATCAATGTTATCTCTAGTAACTAATGTTTGTGATTTTTGTTTTGAGATGCTTCTAAATATTATGTTTGGTGAATTTTATAGAGACGAATTTTGCATAATTATTAGCTTGAAGGATGATTTGAGTTGTTCATTATGGGAATTATTTAAGGACACTTGTTATATTTATATTAATGCTTTAGTTCTGTTATGCATGTCATAGACGAAGTGAATAATTGTTTTATGCACTATGGATCGATATCACCTAGTATGTCTGGTATATCACTCAGTTTCCGGTATGACGAAACCCCCAACCGGTATGGAACCGATATTAGAAACCTTGGCGGCATTGTATGATGATAGTTTCTTCTGACCTTTGGAATTTTGTAAATTGACGCTCAAACTATCTTTTAGTCTTTGCACTTTGTCTAATGGCTCTATTTCACCTGATGAAAACTTGGGGTGGGGGTCAGAATGGGGCAACATTTTCTGAAACTGGCAAAAAGAGGATGTTTTCCGTTGGCAAAAAAAGAAGAAGGTTACCTGGAGTGCCCCAGCCCCACAAAGCTTCAGCTAATGCCTAACCACCTTGGTCAAGCTCAGTAAATGGACTATACATGCTCCAAAGATCTAATTGCTTTATTTGACTTGATGAAAACTTGGGGTGGGGGTCAGAATGAAGCAACATGTTCTGAAACTGGCAAAAAGAGAATGTTTTCCGTTGGCAAACAAAGGTTACCTGGACTGCCCCAGCCCCAAAGCTTCAGCTAATGCCTAACCACCTTGGTCATGCTCACTAAATGGACTATACATGAAAAAATCTCCAAAGACCTAGAGTTTTCTTTGACAATAGATTCATGGACAGGAAACCTACACAGAATGAACTTAAAAAGAGAATATAAAACTATATGGTTCCTCTGCTGGAATTGTTAACGCTCCTTTTGACACGGTGATTTTGTAGATCTTTGCTCAAACATCATTTTAGTTTTTTTTTTTTAAAACCGGCTGGGATTCCAGAACGGAGTAATGCTTTCCAGAGTTGACAAAAAGTAAAGTCACGTGGACTACGCTTGGCTTCAACTACAAGTGGAGCAAAACAATATGGCTAGGGTTTGGAGTGTAAGGGGTTTTGACTCTTTAGGGAGGGTTTGGACTCATATATATAGAGATGAGAATGTCACATTTACATATAGATCCACACTTATTGAAATATTGCGTAATAGTACTAATATCTTAACATCCTTCCTCAAGCTGGAGCATAGATGTCAATCGTGTCCAGCTTGTTAAAAAAAACGATCACGAGGGCCTAAAAGAGACTTCGTAAAGATATTTGCTATCTAATCTTCGGTTCTCATATGGTGAAATGTTATAACCCCATTTGGTATTCATCACGGAAGAAGTGGATGCCGATCTCAATGTGTTTCGTCCTTTCATGAAATACGTACGAGATTGGTAGCAATATGGAAGACTTACTGGTTAATATACTACATATCAGCTGCTTCTCCCAGCTCCTTTAGAAGATATTGCAAATATAACACCTCTGCCGTGCCATGAGCAATGGTCCAGTATTTTCCTTCTGAACTCGATCGTGAGACCACAATTTGTTTCTTGCTCTTCCATGACACTAAGTTTCCACCAATAAATACTGAATAACCGGATGTAGACCATCGATCTGTAAGACTCGCACCCCAGTTAACATTTGTAAAATACTCAAGACGAGTATGTCCATGATTCTCCATACGAATTTCTTTCTCCGGATTCTGAGCTAGATAACGCAAGATCCTGAGAACTGCCTGCCAATGCAGGACTCGTGGAGAAGCCATAAATCTACTCACTACACTTACAACAAAAGAGATATCAAGCCGATTCATAACCACCAAGTAATTGAGTTTTCCAACCAGCCGACGGTACTGATCAGGATTGGTCACTGGTATCTCCTCATCGGGAAGTAATTTTATCCCTTGATCCATGGGTGATGTTGCTCCCTTAGTCTGCATCATTCCTGCTTCAGTTAGTATGTCAAGAACATACTTCCTCTAGACAGTACAATATCTTGCTTGCCTCGTGTGACTTCGATGCCCAAGAAGTACTTCAATGCTCCCATATCTTTGGTCTGAAACTGTTTACCCAAAAACTTTTTCAGCTCGTCAATACCTTGGCTGTCATCCCCATAATCACGGTGTCATCAACATAGACACCAAGTAGTATCCGTCCGGCTGATATCCGTCGGTAATACTGAATGATCCTTTTTCGATTGACACATGCCAAACTAAGTAACTATATGTGAAAATATACCAAACCAATCACGAGGTGATTGTTTGAGACCATAGAGTGTCTTTCGCAGATGACACACTTTATCCTCCCTTGCAACGAACCTAGGAGGTTGTATCAATGCACTTCCTTGTCCGGATTCCCATGAAGACAGACATTATTCTCATCTAATTAAAGTAAGAGCCAATCATATCGGATGGCTAATGACATGAGCAATCGTACAGAGGTCATCCTGGCAACCGGAGAGTCTCAAAATAATCCATGCTGTAAGTCTGAGAATACCCTTTTGCCACAAGACGAGCCTTTAGGCGATCAAGAGTCATCTGATTTCATCTTGATTGTGAACATCCATTTGCAATATACCGCCTTCTTACCAAAAGTCAAATCCACCAAGTTTCATGTATGGTTCTCCCGAAGCGTTCGCATCTTTTCTTCCATAACGGTGTGCCAACCAGGATGTTGTAGTCCCTCTTCGGCAGAATATGGGATCTGAATTCCATAAATAGTAGCCACCAAAGACTGAGTGTGACTCGCGAGCCCTTTGTAGTTGTCAACATACAAAGGATGTCACGACATGCACGACGAGGACAAGTCGGTAGATCATGCGATGGTCAATCTGTGGAGCCGGAGGACTCTGATGACGACACTGACTCTATGATTTTGGGCATGTCTGGGGATTCCTGATATGAGGGAGCTGGTGTTCGCAGACCGTGGGACGGTGAGACGGTGGGACGCTGAGACTGGCTTGATAGGGGAGGGCACCCTTACGGACGGCTGTTGTGGTTGAACCAGATACAAAAGAAAATTCTCATCTGGGTAAGTTTTTTGGGGACATTCTTTAACTGGAGAGAATATGGGGAACTCAACTTCGACAAAGGTAACATCCCGAGGCACAATATACCTCCTCAAAGTCGGAGAAAAATAACGATACCCTTTCTGAACCTTACGATACCCAAGGAAAAGTGCACTTGAGTGCCTTCAGATCCATTTAGAAAAAGTAATACGAGTATCACGAACGTAACACAAGCACTCAATTTTTTTGAGAGGTAATGGAAATGACATACGATCGAAATATAACCTAGAAAAAGGAGTAGCGCCATTGCAGACAACATATTACATACGATTAATCAGATAACAATTCGTAAGCACATCATCCGACTAAAATTTTCTGAGTGTACTGATGTGAAATATAAGTGCTCGAGTTGTTTCCAAGTGGCGACGATTCTTACGTTCTGCCGCACCATTTTGTTGTGGAATACAAGGACAAAGTTTGGTGGATAATTCCTAGTCTAGCAAGATGGAAAGTGAACTCCCGAGACACATACGACCATTGTCACACCGAAGACACTTAATGGAAATCCTAAATTGAGTTTATATTTCAGTAAATAAATTACACCAGATATCAAATAATTTGGAAGGATTATTCATTAGGTAGACATAAGTGACTCGTGAGTAGTCATCAACAACGAAAACAAAATATTTGAGCCCCAACACCGATTCAACAGGATATTGACCCTAAATATCAGAGTGTACTAAATCAAAGGGAGCTGAAACAACTTTATTCAAACTCACTGGATAGGGTGCACGATGATGTTTAGCTAGAGTATATGACTCACAGTTAAAGGAGACTCGAAGATCTAGTGATTGATACAATTTCTGGAGAGCTTGGATAGACGGATGACCTAGCCGACAGTGTAACTCAAACGGATTACGGGACACGCTGATACAGGCAACAACCGAATTTAATTCAACCAGGTACAAGCCTCCAGCCACATGTTCCATACCAATTAACTTTTTCGTCTTCAGGTCCTGAAAAATACAACCATTAGAAAAGAATGTTACCGAGCAGTGCCAGTCACGAATAATCTGACTAATGGATAATAAACTGAATGCGTTTTCAGGTGTATGTAAAACTGAAGTGAGTGACATGTTGGGATAAAGATTGGTAATTCATTTTTCACGAACTTTCAGAGAACCACCATTCGCAACAGTAATATCTGTCACACGACCCACGTATACATAATATACATAATTACGCAACATACTTGCATCGCATGTTATGTGATCAGACGCACCCGAATCTATCACCCATTGCTTCGGTTTTACTACACACGCCACTGAATATCCGGCTGTGGATCCAGATGTAGAGGCTCCATATTGACACTGAGCTTGGAATTCATCGAATTCTGCATAGGTCTCTGTAGTCATCCTTACGGATCTCTCTTCATCAAGAGCATCCGATACAATATGGATGGTAGGAGCTTTGGGACATTGCCACTGAAAATGTCCTGGTTGACCACAATTGAAGCATGTGCGCGTTCGTCCTCCATCACGGCCGCCACTACCTCGTCCACCATCATGGCCAGCATTCCAGCCACCACGTCTACCACCATGACCCCCACGGAATCCACTACGAACAACATCCAATGCAGATCGATCACTAGGTGCATCGCTTGTATCAGTCCCAACTACTTTTGTTGTCCGTATGACACGAAATTGAGCTTCCATTAGAGTTGGAATCTCAGTCCCAGCAATATTCTTGGATCGTGCAGAGTGTGCATCAGGACGAAGTGAGACTAGATATGCCATGACTTAGAGCTGCTGACGTTGAGTGCTCGTCCCATCGAGATTCGTTATTAAGGGTACCACGCCATCCACCTTATCAGTCAGGACCTTATAGGCTCGAAAGTGATCATTATGTGATTTATCTCCTTGATCAGCTTGGTAGATGCTGCCAACCGAGTCATAAATGTAAGACAAATAACATTTTCCATCAAACGCAACCGCTAGGACCCCCTATAATTTCTTCATCGAATTCGTGTTCTGAACCATATCCTCGACTGATGGTTCCATCGAGTTCATCAACTGTATGAACAGTCTGCTATAATCCATCTTCCACTGCTCGTATGTGGGATCATCTATCTTTGGAGGTTTGTCAGTGAGATGCTTTGACAACCACATTCCCCTAAGTGTCTTCTAGACCTTCTTGCGCCACGTGGAGTAGCCATTCCGACCCTCCAGCCTCCGATCGACAAGTTGAATCGATAAAATCGTCGTACCAGTACTCAGTGTCCCCGCCTCTACATTTTCGACACTGGTGTTGTCAGCATTGCTATTCACCTTAGTGTTCGACATCCTTCATGTTCTCTATTTGACTATCGTTGCTCGGCGCAACTCGATATTCACATCAACTCTGCCAATGCACTATGTTCACATCAACTTCACCAATACTGGCGTACGTATTCTTGGCAGAGATCGAAGATGGATCACACAAACCAAAAACAGAGATTCATGCAAAATTAGTTCTCTCTGTTAGATCCTGATGTGGATACCGAGCCGGAAACAAAGATTCACACAAACTATCACAGTTTGTTCTCTGTTAACTCCTGATGTTGTTGTCGAGGTTCAGAGATTCACACAAACTATTAAAGTTTGCTCTCTAAAGAACTCAACTCCAACAATTTTTTTTGGGAGTAGCTAGGATTAGGGTTTGTGTAGGGGGCAGCTAGGGTTTGGGGGGAGCATGTGGCGGCTAATGTAGAGTAGGGGTTAAGGTTTGGGGTGGGGGCTGGATGTAGAGGGGCGACTAGGGTTTGTGTGGGGGCGGTGGCAGCGGGTGGCTGATGGGGCAGTGACAGCAGAGGGGTAGGGGAGGCGGGCGACTGGGAGCAAGGGGGCAGCATGCGGCAGGCGGTTGGGAGATGTGATGGGCGGCTGGTAGGAGCGGGGGGCAGGGGAGTCGGCTGGGTGCAGCACTGAAGCGAGAGGGGGCTGTGAAGGGGTAGTGGAGCAACAATAGAGGAGGGTTTGGGGGGGCGGTAGGCTAGGGTTGAGAGAGACATAAGAAAGAGAGAGAAGAGGCGGCTAGGGTTATAATTTTTGCTCTGATACCATATGGAGAATAATGAACCCCTTTACTCTTTAGGGAATGTTTGGATTTATATATATATATATAGATGAGAATGTCATATTTACATCAAGGTCCACACTTATTGAGATATTGCGTAATAGTACTAGTATATTAACATTTTTCAATGCCATGACGCCGTTTTGAGAGCAACTTCGGGAGTATCGGCCGAGTTCTAGAAGGAAAGCAAGGCGACTCGTGGCTCGCGCAGAAATTACGGATTGCACGAGGAAATCAATACCAAGACAATGATTCTCGAGAGGGCTATTGTCAACGTAGGACTTCGAGTAGGGAGGCACCGAAGGTGAACTATTCTGAGCCAAAATCTTTCAGTGGTGTGCGAGATGCGAAGTAAAGAATTTCCTATAGAATGTGGAAGGAACAGTACCCTAAGTCACTTCATATTGAGGATAAGGCCGAGAAGGTAAACATTGCTTTGCTTTATTTTACCGATGTTGCTATGTTATGGTGGCGTTGTAGGTGCATGAAAATAGACAAGGATTTGTGCTCGATTGAGACATGGGAGGACCTTAAGCCCACTTCTTCCTCGAATGTCGAGTTCGTTGCGAGGAGTTTGCGACAACTCATGCACACTGGGTCGCTTAAGGACTATATTGCGGAGTTCATTTGACTTGTGCTTGCCATTACCAATGCGGGAGAGGAAGATCGTGTATTCTTCTTCCTTGGAGGGTTACAACCGTAGGAAACGAAAGAGTTATAAAGGAAACAATTTCAAGATTTGAATGCTGCCGTCTTAGCAACTAAGAAGCTAATGGAGTATCAACAGAGCAATATATCCAAGCCGAAGCTAAAGACTCCCACCTAGGCCAATGGTGGGGGAGAGAAGAAGATCAACAATGGAAATAAGGCTCCATCGAAGGAAAAGTACGGAGCACCCAATCTCGTGCTATGTGTGCAGAGGAAACTACTTTGCACGAGATTGCAAGAACAAGGATAAGCGGGTGAACGCGGTCTAATACGAGGAGACCGAGGACGAGGAACCACAATTAAGGGCTCATTTTACGCTTGCTCAATGCCTTGAAGGGCAAGCCCGTCGCGACCAAGACAGAGTCAAGAACTCATGTACGTGGATGTGAAGATCAACGGCTAGAGTACGAGGGCAATTGTCGACACGATGGCTACTCAAAACATCTCGAACGTGAAAGTCCAATGGTTGGGTGTTGTGCTAGAGAAGAACTTGAGAAGATGAATGTGGTTAACTCGACGGCTTATGCAAGGGTAAGGTAGGAAATAGAAGTATGAGATTGGACATGAGTTAATATTCTCACGGCTGCACCGCTCGACGACTTCAAGATGATCCTCGACATGTATTTTCTTCTACCAGTCCCACATTTTGGAGTTGTAGGGATTATGGAGGAGGGCTGTTGTACATGGTGAATGTTGCACGAGGTGAACCATCAAAGGAGAAAGCTCTCTCCATCATCCAACTCAAGAAAAGGTGTCAAGCATGGTGAGATAACATGTCTAGTAGTGCTAAAGACGGAAGAGGCATCCGCCCAAGGGTGTCGTCTGCCGGAGATCAGCGACGTCCTCACGGAGTTCAAAGATGTTATGTTGCAAGAGCTTCTGAAGTGGCTACCTCCATAGAGGGAGGTGGACAACCCTATCAAGTTAGAGCCGGGTACCGAATTGTTTGCCATGGCCCTATAGCACATGACCCCATCAGAGCTTGATGAGTTGAAAATCAACTAAAGGAGCTACTCGATGCGAGATTCATTTGGCCTTCCAAGCCCTCGTTAGGTGCGCCAATATTGTTTCAGAAGAAGGATGAGAGCCTTTGTGCTTCTAGTCATCGACTATCGTGCGCTAAATAAGGTGACCGTTAGAACAAATATTCTATCTCGTTGGTGGCGGACCTATTCAATTTGTTGGGTGGAGCGAGGTACTCCTCCAAGTTGGACTTGCACTCAAGATATTATCATGTGTGTATAGTTGTAGGGGACGGGGCCAAGACAATGCGCGTCACAAGGTATGGAGCTTATGGATTTTTAGTCATACCTTTTTGACTAACAAATGATCCCGCGACATTTTGTACTTTGATGAACAAGCTTTTCCATCCCTATCTCGATCGGTTGTTATGATGTACCTTGATAATATCGTTGTGTACTCAAACACATTGGAGGAGCATGCTAAGCACTTAAAGATGATTTTTCACTTGGGGAGAACTAATTGTTCGTCAAGCGAGAGAAATGTCCTTTGCCAAGAGGATGCACCATTTGCGTAGGGCATGGCAAAATATGAATGGACGAGACGAATGACTATACCATACGGGGGTCGAAGACTTCTGCAGATGGTAGTTCATTCCTAGGATCGGTGAACTACTATTGGGGTTCATTCGAGGGTATTATGCCATAGTTGCACCTCTCACATATTTGTTGCGAAAGAATCAGACGTAGAATTTGACGTCCAAGTGCAAGGAAGCATTTGATGTGCTGAACAGTGGCGGAGGAACTAATCCTCTTTTTGTCGGATTACTCCAATCCATTCGAGGTGCATATGACGGAGGAACTAATCCTCTTTTTGTCGGATTACTCCAATCCATTCGAGGTGTATATCGACACATCCAACTTTGCCATCGGTAATGTATTGGTATAGGTTGGGCATCCCATGACATTTGAGAACCACAAGTTGAATGACACGGAGGGGTGTTATATGTACATGAGAAGGAGATGACCACATTCTTTCATTATTTGAGGACATTGTGGCACTAAGTTTATGATGAAGACGTAGAGGATTATGTGTACACTTGTCTTATGTGCCAACAAGACAAGGTGAATCATTTGCGACCCAACTACTAGCTCTTCTCCCTGTACCGATTCGATTGTAGAAGTCAATCTCGATGGACTTCATCTCCGCCTTTCCAAAGGTGGGGACACTTGGGTCTATCCTCATGGTGGAAGACCGCTTATCTAAATACGATACCTTTATTGCTGGACCATTCGACTGCACTACGGAGGAGACTGCACATTTGTCTATATCGTGTGGTGAAGTTTTAGGGTATACCAGTGAATATTAGCGATTGAGACCCCTATTTCACAGAAAAGTTCTGGATGAAGGTGTTCAAGATTCTAGGGTAGAATCTACATTTTCGACCAATTTTCATCTGCAGACGGACGAGCATATCGAACGAGTTAATTCTTTATTGGAGTACTTACGACATATTACGAGTGCCAACCAGCAGGATTGGGTGCATCACTTGGACATTGTCTAATTCTGCTACAATCATCAAAGAAGCGAGTCATCATACAATAGCCCTTTCGAGTTTGGTAATGGATTCATAACTGCTCGTCCAATACACGCTAAGTACAGGGATATCACGCAAAAGCCTCATGGCTCACCATTTTGCCACAGATTTCGAGAAGAATGCAGATATTGCCAAGGTATTTCTGGAGAAAGTTGCACAAAAAATAAAGAAATGGATCGATGCCAAGCGAAGGCTCGTCGAGTACAAGGGGACTTGGTGATGATCAAACTTCAACATCAGTAGTTTAAGGTGTCCGGTAAGGTGGACATGAGACCGATACACAAGTATGAAGGCCCCTTTCTAGTACTTAAGAAGGTGAACAAAGTTGCCTACAATCAAATGTTCGAACTATAGCTATCGAATTGGTTTCAGATTCTTCCTATGAGTATTGGTATTGGCAATTTTGGTAGTTTCTGATTGGAGTATCGAGTTTTTCGTTTCGGAAAGCCAAAATGTATTTTAAAATCTGAAAAAAATATTTGATACATTTAGACATAATTTAATATATTGTATATATTTTTTTTCCAATAGTTTTGAATGGAATAATATCTCACTTGCAATAAATACTATTGTTTATTTACTTGTCTTTTGGACATACTACAACCATAATAAGTACTTTATAATAGAATAATACTAATATAGATTGATATTATGAATTTATAGATATACAACTTTAACAAAAGGTAATCATTACAATTTATCAATAAGGAATCTTATCGACCTCTTTGTATCATTGTTAATTTTCGACACAACTTAATCATCTTGTTGATACTATTTCCTTTGAATTTTTCTCTCGAATTGACCGGGAAAGAGATTCCCAAAGTCGGTATATGTAGTGGTCGATATCTAATCGAGACATGTCAAAACCAATAAGTATCGGCCTTATTGTATCTGTATCGGCCGATACGGCGAGCTATACTACAAACTCAAAATTTTCGTCTAGCTGAAGATTCATTCAGTTTTCCATACGAGTTGTCACGATCCACACCTGGATATTCGGACACGAGTACGTGGGTATGTCCAGCCTACGCCGCAGTATCGACGGTAGAACGTTGTCTAGACCTCAATAATCAACACATGACCAACAATACTAATAAGTACTCAAATCACAGTATTCTAAAGGAAGATATGAATAAGGAAAGATAAATCCAATTAATATCACCAAATCATAAGTCACAATCTAAAAAATCCACAAAAGTCAAATAATATTCCGGAGACAAATCCGGTCAATAACTAAGGGAAATGAAACTAGTGAAAGGTACCTGTAGAAGCATAAAAAGTGCGCTTCTTGAAGATGGCGCAATTTCCTACAAATAAACTAAATATAAGAAGAATGGTGCACTTTCTATCTGTTTCAAAGGATGACGCACTTTCAAGCTGCTTTCACCAACAAAGACGGGCGCACAAATCGGGTGTCTGCTTTCCCCCCGAGCATTAAATGCGATGAATCTGACAGCTGAACAGCAGTCGAGGATGTCAGAAGCCATCTTTACAGCTGAGCTACGGCATGCAGACCCAGGTTGTCGTTTGGCGGCCAGTACGAATCAGCTTCTCCAAAGTACGCCGTAAAGCCAACTTCTCAAAAGTATGTCATTACGGCCAACTTCTCAAAAGTGCGCCATCACAGCCAATTGCCACAAAAGTGCGCCATCATGGCTACTTATTCAAAAGTGCGCCATCACGACTACTTCTTCAAAAGAGCGCTTGTATAGCCAATCTTTCCAAAATGCGCCAGTCTCCAGACCACTTCTAAAGTGCGCCTACGATCATGGTTGACCATGAGAAGTTACGATTGGGTGTCCTACATGCCATGTTCTTCGTGAAACGTGCACAAATAACTGTTACATGACCTACGTTTTCCTCGTACAAGAAGCCACGTGTCAAGCAGGCAACAAGTTGTGCACTCACTCACTAGATCGTGGGATCTCGTCCCATCAAAAGTGCGTGCACAGTGCGGATTGTCCAAAGTGCGTGCACACTATCATAACTGCTCTGAAATCCTATAAATATAGGATCATTGTGTACGTTACAGAGGCTGAAATTTTAAGTCTTTGAAGTTCAAGAATAGAAGGAGAGAAATAGAAGCTTGCCGTGCCATTGTTGCCAAAGCTTTCTCATTGCCCAACTCTTCAAGTTGTTCATAGCATCCTTACATTTCTTCATCGTCGTTTGGTCCAAGGAGTAAAGTGATCGTTTACAGATCAGATCTCTACAGCTATACTTTCCTAGAATCAATTGTATTTAGATTTTTGTTTAAGATCATTTGTACTTTTCTTTCTTTTAATAGTTTGTAATACAAAGTTTCATATAAACCTTTATTCATCGCAAACAAGATGGCGACTATGCTGGGGACGACTTTCTCCTCTGACGAAAAAGTGATAGCTCAACGCGACGCTGTGTCGGTCGGCTCGATGCAGAAAACTTTGGTCGTGAAGTTCGACCAACAAACATACAAAAAAATGCTCCATTCTGGGGGTAGTGCCCACCCCCTCATCTGCACTCAAGTCAAGGAAGACCCGCAAAGTGTGGGTACCCAAGCCTCATCACACAAGGAAAAAATTATTTTAATTGACGAGAACTCCCTTGTCAATAATGTCAACCAAGTTCAGATTAATGACTTGGTGGACAACTCCCTTGCGTTAAACAAGTGATACAAATCGCGTAACTCATGCAATATCAAGCAAAGGGTGATCCACACCCAAGCTTCTGAACCAGCGCATATTCGTTGTAATGTGCGGGGCAAGCATGTCATGGACACTACTGTCCAAGCCATCTCTCTACAGGCGCGCTCTTCAAAGAGAAAAGTTTCTCCAGAATTCACGCAAACAGAAGAAAAACTACAGGCAGACTAATGAAACGTTAGTCAGGGAAAATCATTCCCTTAACATCATGATCACGCATACAATGGAGGAAAAGTTATGCGCTACTCGTCAGAAGCCTACTATTAGTGCGTCATGCCAAGACCTTCGTGCAAAATTAAATACATGTAGGCAAACTGCGTCAACTCTGTCTGCGCCACAGAAAGTGCGCCAAGTAGGGTCAACCTCTTCACAACGTGCTGTTTGTGCGCGTGTACATAAGAAGACTGCTAGAGACTTCTCAAATTTGAAGAACAAAAGATTGAGAGATGACGAATCACTCGCAAATCAAGCTATCACCTCACTCTATACATAGGGGACCAAAAATGTGCATAGAAGATTCATGTATCTCATGTAAAGAGGCAGAGTCTACCCTCTTCCTTCTCTAAACTTCCCTCTTCTAATTTACGTGAGCTTATTGTACAAAAACGTAAGGAGAGAGATCCTTCTGACTTTGCAACGATATTTTCTAATGAACATCGTTGCAATTATCATAAGGTTGTAATCAAATGTTGCTGTGCATCACCAAAACGGTCTGTGTTTGACCGATTGACTTATACTATGTCTTTCAAACCTCGACATGCAAAGCAAGCTGACAACCAGGAGTATGATGATGACGAACCATTCTTTGCTCCAGCATACATGGCTTCGCATCTTCCCCGTGGCGGAAGAAAATCAAGACAAAGTTCTTCAAGAACACCCAAACAGAGGAGATTTGACCAACTCGTCGACTCATTTGAAGGAGTATACCAAAATATACATGGCTTAGTTATCGAGACGACCGAGTATAACATGTTTAGTTACCGATACGATAGAGTATAACATGCTTGTTTGCTTAAGGGATTCAATGCTTACATGCTTTCATAACTTCAATGTTTACATGTGAACATGATTTACTGCTTTAGATGCATACCTCAAACATGAATTAAAATTCATCTAAGTTATAATAGCAAGATCACCATATATAATCTGTATGCTTCACATGATTACTTAGTGTTGGTTTAAGTGAGTGGATTAACCTGCTCATCGGTACAAGATGCGTACTGATCCCCCAACCCCCAGGTACGAAAGACCGCTCGGACGTATCACAGGCGTTGGAAGCTCAAGTTTGACAACAACAGGTATTCGGCCGGGATGCGTGCTTGATATACGAAGACATGATGTATGGAACGGTGGGATCCTTTGTGAGCAAGACAGATCAATGAGTGTTGTAAGCCAACTTGGCATATTCATTAGGGCTATTCAAAGCCTTTGTAAGAGCCGCAATTATCAATTAAAGAGCTTCGTTTCGCATACTCTGTGTGTTTTCATATTGACTCTATAAATCTTTCGTTGCGACACGGTTGTTTCGAGAATATCATTATGTTTTATCTTCTTGCCTTGTGCGAGTGCAATCTAGACTCGCACGGCACCACGTCCGGGGGACGATTATCGACTCTACGGAGTCGGAACGTGATACATGGAGAGTCCAGCTGGGAGCGTACCGACACTCTGCATCAGTTTGAGGACAAGAACCAAGAGTTTCTCAGTGGATGTGTAACGAGGACGTCAACACAATATGTGGGGGATAATGTCACATTCTTTTACCCCACCGATACTGCTGTGCATAATCGTCCCCAAAGTGGGATTAAGTTGGAAGACTATACAATTCCAAAGAGTGTGGTGGAGTTCTCTTGAACTCTCGCGAGGTTTCGATATGTTTCTAAAAGTTCTATACTCTTCTTATCATGCAAATATTTTATTAAGAAGTATTTGTAAGTATCTTAGGCCTAGAAGCTTCCAACCGTTGGATGTTGTTAAGTGGCACAATCATGACCACATTTGTGAGGCTCTTGAGCCTATAAATAGGGTGGGTGTCTCATTTGCTCCTCACCATAATTTTTTTTGTAACTTCTCTTCATATAGTGAAAGTTCTTCAAGTGTCCAATACTTTGCTCCACTCTTCTCATTTCTTCGTTGACATTTAGCTAAGTTCTCGAAGGAAGGCTTGCATCGAGGAGGAAGAATGTGGTGTTGGCAAAAACATGAACCCCGTGACATATAGCCTAGTTCTAAAATACTCTTGGTTTTTTCCTGATCTGTACCAATATCATAAATTGTATCTCCTTAATCTATTTATATGATTTGTTCTTATTTGGCGATGGACCGACAAGTTCTGTCATGATGAACACCATTCAAAGTGATATATGCGTCTTAAAGCATCTTTAAATCGAATAGTCTGTCGTTTGAACAATTATTTTATCCGTCAAGTGTTCTATTTCTATTACTGAAAAACTGTTCTATTGTGCACTTAGGAAGGTTTCAAATCACATTGATTTATACATGTTTTGAAATGTATAGATCAAATGATATTTTTCATGCTGTAGGTTGGTTTATGAACAGCCATGAGCGTGGGTCTAGGTTGTAGCCTAGATTGACAATCTGTACCCTGTTTTCTCGTGGAAATGACACATGACACCCCCAATTGATTTGACAAACTTGACACAATCCTTTGTTCCTCCATAAATTCATCTTTTCTTCCCATTTTCATCCTTTACCTTGTCCATTGGTTATTACCTATCGAAGGTAAATACCCCACCTATAGATTTAGACTGCACCAATCAATTTATTAGTAACTTCCACATTTTGTTTACGCAGCTTATTGTATTCTGTTTCTTGATAGTACCGTTTTCTGGAAGTTACTGAGCCTATTGGAAGAAAATAAAATTCCAGTCTAAGGTTCAAGAAGCATTTATCCTTGAAAACTCACGATGGATAGACTTAAGAGATAACCTGGTATCCAACTTGACCTTGGAGTTTAATTGAATTGAAATTGGATGTTAAATTAGGGTCTTCAATTTTACACTTCTTTAGTCATTAGTCACTTGTCTATTAGCTTGAAGCTTTCTTATAAATAGTTCAAGTCTGTATGAATTGGACGGGAACTATTCTGTTATATGTCAAGGTTTTGAGGATCATCACACTGGTTTTGATAATTACTTTTGCCGTATATGAATGAAGAACTGGAAGTGAAGGTGTCCATCCATCTGGATATTGGCCATGATGGCCTATTATCTTTGCACTATTGGCCTGTGTTTCACCTCTGCTTTCCTGTGAACAATTACTAATTAAAAATTGTTAAAATATGAATGCACAAATTAGTGGCTATGACAATTCTGTTGCTCGAATATCAATTTGAAAGCCTTACCAACTCTGATCTATGATTTTGTCATGCCAAAAATTAAATTGCAGGTCAAAGATTCATAAAGGTGGCAAAGTCTCCAATTTCTCCACCAGTAGCATTTCCATTTGTGGTGGATTCCTCTGGGATTTCATTCGTAAGTGATGATGGCATTGAAGTAATGGGGCAGGAGATAAGTACAATTCACTGCCAAGGTGCATTATTGAAGACAATACAACTTTCTGTTTTGTTTCCACTTTTTTCTTATTTCATTGTGTATTCTAATGACGTTTTTCTGAAAGTGCAGGTCAAAGCGTTTTTGATATGTGAATGAAATATTTTAATGGTGTCTTGATTCTAGAGGACTTATTGCATCCTTATTTTATCTCGATTCCACCTGCTGTCTGGGCTAGTTGTACATAACCTAGTAGAGTTTTATCGCACTCTTTTAATGGATAAAAAAGGTCGGTCATCTTACTTCATTTTATAATGGTGTTCTTTATTCTTACTGTTCAGTTCATTGTTTGTTCATCATTCTTCATTCAATAGGAAACTCGTTCGACTTTTTGAGAACTCTGTACTTCCCGATTTACTATTGGTACATTAGTCATTACAATGTAGCATCCTTGCAGATGTGAATGGTGAGAGTAACTCGAACACAATTGAAAGTTTTTCCTAAGTATTCAAACAACTGTTCTAAGTCTCATATGTGAGGTGCGAATGAAACCATGTGAAACACAAAATTCTATTAATGTCTAATTGCCGAGTCCTCGTTTTATGAGAAATCTTGTTGACATGGGAAATGCTCTGAACTACTTGTAATTCGGAAATTTAACTGATCTAAACCATGCAGTCTAATCTAATGAGGTACAACAGATTTACCCATCGATCTAGAATATAGTGTTCATTAAAGCGCAATATGATGTTGGTGCTCTATTAGTAAATTTTACTGCTATTAGTGTTTGAGGGGTTAAGAAATGGTATGCCATGCCTTAGATGCACATGATACATATTGAGACCATACCAGTCCACGAGTATAGGAGGCCCTTGGATGATTCCATATGGCAAGATGGCAGGGGAAAGAGGATGGGAGTGGCAGGGTTGTCTTCCTCTTCGTAAAAGGATCCTACAGTTTACTCACCTATAAGGATAACCTTTCCTGCATTTGAAGTTTCCACTTTTTTCACAACTTACTGGGGACTTTGATGCTTTAGCTAACAAATATATTTCAGGCATTCAACTATGCACATGTTTACTTTGTTCCTCTTTGAAAGATTACTGCTGCATACAACTACCAGATCCCTCTAGAACTTTATCAATCTTCATTTGATAAATGTTTTATATTTTGACTGTCCAATTCTGTTCGCATACACTGTTGTCATCAGTTGATAGGAAACTCTTTAATCTCGTGAGAACTGTGTACATTATACAGTAGCTTAGTAGTTGGGGTTATGTGATATCCTTGCATATTTAGACTGTAGAGCAAAAACCGTTGCTATGATTTTATTGGGAGTGGGTATATAGGACGGGTTGGTTCCTCATAGAACATTGATGTGGGGTAAAGGCGCTACGTTATCATTAAATCTAACATAGACTATGATGAGTAATTTGAAATATAACTTATTACTCCTACTGTATAAGGAGCTGCAAAGACACAAAAACATACATGTCAACATTTCATTACCCCATAGACTAGAACAACAAAGCCTTTATCACAAATTTTGGGTTGGTATGTGAATCTTTTTGTTCCATTCTGCTTTGTTTAGAATTAGCAAATGCCACATTTTAAGTCTCAGTCCAAGTCTCATTTAGGTACACCAGTTCGTTTTAACTATGATCCTAACACTTAAAACTTGTATACCTATAGACTTCCTCTGCCCATGTTCAAGCAATCTTGAACTATTTTCTTCCTGTTATCCTCTATTTGAAACATTCCAGTTCATACAGATGCACTCATTTTTGTCTGTCTATATAAATGTATTACCACATGTATATAAATCTATTATCACTCAATCATCTCAACTCATTTGGCTATGGGCATTTTCAAGACATGTTTTTCATTCACCTGACATTTCCAATCATAAAGCATAGCTACTCTTTGTGTCATGTTGTAAAATTTTCCCTTCAGCTTGAAGGATATCTCATGAACAGAAAACTCTCCTCCGCTTCAACCATCCATCATTAGTTCTATGAACATTCTTTCTCAACATCTCCCTTATGAAGAATGGATTGATCCTATAAAGTGAAGAATACCATTCTTGCACATTTCTTATACCACCATATGAACTCATTTCTTCCTGAAAATTTGCTAAACTATGTTTTGTATGCTCTGTTTTCGTGATTCTAAATCTTATCTTCAAGATTGCAAAGCTTCTTTTAGCATTTGTGAAGATAAGCTTCTCTATTCTCATTAAATAACAGAATATTATTGGTAAGTAATATACACCATGAACCTAATCCACACTGTACTTGAGAAAGTAAGATAATCTTCTATCGTTATTGCAATAGCTGCAAATCCATCAACATATCCTTAATAATCTTCGAACCTCCCATAAAAGAACCTAAAAAGAACTTATGAGAGGTGATACAAAATGGTGATCCACACTGATCGTCATGATCTCCATGTTCTACATGTATAGTTTAAACATCAAGTTTAGAGCCTTGCGGCAAATGTTCTCAATTCTTTTACGAATTCTTGAAAAACAGTTAGAATGGTATTTTACTTGATCCATGGATTCAAATTCTTCAAACCATTTGGATCCGTACATGTTTTAAAACCTGGCGATCATGATGAAGGGTATGAATTACCATTTTGGATTGTCTACGATTTATGACTCACCTTACCTGAGTCCTAGCTAAGTGTTCTATTCTCATGATGAGCTGTGTTTGTATACATCTCAAATAGTGTGACAATGACTCCTAATATATATATATATATATATATATATATATATATATATATATATATATCCTAGATGCTTTGACTGGAAGCTGGTGGCGATATGCGGGGAGGCCAGGTTACTAGAGAGGAGTCTATCCCCCCTGACTTGATCGGCGCTCGGGCGTCTGTGGAGGTGTCTCGCTCTGAGGGGGAGGAGGTGGCGACTGCTAACGAAAGAGATGAGGAGGAGGAAGGCTGGACAATAGTGAAGGGACGATGGAAGGAAAAGAAGCCTATGGGGTTTCCTCGAGAACATAGGAGGAAGGACACCCACGGGAATGAGGTAGTAGGAGACTGACAACCGACAAGGTAGGAGTTGATAAGGAGAGAAGAACAGCTCCGAAAAGAGCATGGCGAGGATTGGAAGAGACGACCAAGTTCCCTACATTGTCTTCTAATCGAAGCAGAAAAGAGCTCCGACTCAAGGCCTCAACCAATGCCTAGTAGGATCTCCAAGGATTTACCGAAATCCTAGGTTGATATGTGCAAGCCCAAGGCGGTTAGGGAAGACTTGGAGTTGCAATATATCGAATCAAAATTAGTAAACGGTAGGAAGGTGGTGAAGATCTCAAAAGACGACCTTGTTGAAAAAAGGAATTATGGAGGAATACTATTGTTTTGTACGTTATGGGAGCTTACCCTTATTTTGGACAATTCGGTGTTGTGGGTTCGCGCTTAGGATGTGGCGTCTGAAGGGAAGCTTGGAAATCTTTTTGCGTGAAATCGGATTTTATTTCATTGTGTTTTTGCGTTTGGTAGTGATGAGGCCCTTCAACCAACTTTGACAAAGACAGGTTGACCATTGTCCCGATGTTGATTCGTCTATCGTGGTTACCTTTGCGGCTATTGAGCATGCCTGCTATCATGAAAATGACAAGTGCTATAGGCAATCATATCCAAATGGATGTTCTAACGACCAAACAGTTGGGGATGGCTTATGCTAGAATATTTGTTGAAAAAAATACCGTCGACTCTCTTCCGAGGACTATAGAACTTGAGTTACCAAATATGAAACTTCTTCAACAAGGCGTGGAGTTTGAATGTGTGCCACCGAGTTGTCGTAATTGTAGGTGCTTTAGGCATATTAGTGCTTCTTTTCTCGAGAAAATTGGTAAATGTGATCTAGAGAAGGAAGGTGTTGCTGCTACGAGTAAGATCCCAGACCCCAAGGAGGATACAATAGAAGAAGACTCGTGTGTCAATATGGAAACAAAGGAAACAATTGAAACAATAGAACTACGAAAACAATTGAAACAGTCGAACTATGGACGGTCTCTGGGGTGGTAGCCCCGACTCTCTCCTTGCTGGATAAGTGCTCGGGACCAGAGGATTAATCTTATTCTAGGGAAGGGGTTTGTGGGTCTGCTATGGTGGCTAATGGCCAGGGAAAGACTGGCATTAGAGATGGAAATTGAACATTCAGGGCTGCAGGCTTTGGTTCCCTATGGGTTAGAGAGAGAGAGAGAGAGAGAGAGAGAGAGAGAGAGAGAGAGAGTCTACAACGGTTAAGGGGGCCAGGGACACTTCGTTGGGTGAGGATGGTACAAACAAAGTGTACTCCTTTCTTGTCGACGAGCATCCTCTTTGGGTAGCAAGGTGGAGGCAAAATACTAAAGTCTAGAGAAAATTTTGACATGAAGGTCTCCATGAACCCCCCCCCCCCCCCCCCCCCCCCCCCCCACACACACACACACACACACACACCCACCCACCCACCCACCAGGGAAAGCTCGAGAATAAATAAGGGGGTAAATCATCGTATCTTATGACGATCTTTATTTAGAAATTTAGGAGTGCTAATTCGAATAGTAGATGGAGAGAAATCAAGGAATATGTGAAGAATGCCCAATGTTCTATAGTCAACGTTATTGAATAAAAAATATGAACTCCTTTGGAGATTCAGAGGCGAACACTGCCTCAATGGGAGTCAGAGCATAATTTGTCTGCTGTGATATGGCAAGAATATAAGTAACGTGGGATACTAGTATATGGACGGGAAAGTTTTGCCGGTTTATTAAATTTATTAACAAAGCGCTATCCAAATAGTTGTATGGGTTGGTGTATGGTCACAATGACCGAATATGGAGGCATGCTCTATGGCGTGAAATTGCATATGTTAGTATAACGGTAGGGAACAATTGGCCAAGGGTGGTAGACCTGTTCAAGATGATATTTTTTGACCGAATTCCAACGATGTCTTATGGGCTCTGTGTTGATGGTATGGCTAAAATTGGACAGATCTGGACTTGGAACAATAGGGCTGTGGTAAATATGATAATGTGCCAACTGGATAGTGCTCTTTGGAATAGTAAGTGGTTAGAGTTGTTACCTATAACTCAGACGTATATATATGTTTGTGTGTATATATATATATATATATATATATATATATATGTATGTTAGTGTGTATATATATATGTATGTGTGTGTGTGCGTAGATATATATTTGGGTGTGTGTATGGTGAGTGAGTGAGATAGAAGTGAGTTAGAGAGGAAGGGAGAGTGAGTTAGAGAGATTGAGGGAGAGGGGAGTAGGAGCAGCAGCAGGCAGTGCCAGCAGCAGAGAGCAGCATTTTGCAGTAGCTGCAGCGGTAACTAGCGACCACTTCCCTGTTGTTTTGCGCCTAACAGAGCAAGAAGTTTTAAAGGGTCGGCGATCCAGATTCAACAACACATGGCTAGGTATGGAGGGGGTATAAGGAAGCTGTACTGAAGAAATTGCTGCATAAGAAGTAGCACTTCAGGAAGTTGTCCGTAGGAGCGTGGACTTCAAAGGGATGCAACATTCAATGTCCAATTCCGTTCTCTTCAGAAACTCAAAGCAGTATAAAGGAATTAAAGAAATGGAACATAGATAGACTGAGGCCGGTGCTCCAGGATTTGAAAGCTCAGTTGAAAGACTTGCAGGATAAAATGCAGTCAGACTCTGGGAATGAAGAAATTGCAGCAGAAGAAGTACCACTTCAGGAAGTTGTCCGTAGAGAGGTTTCGGGATGAAGTTCAGCTCCGTTAACGCGTGTGTACGTGGATGGAGATAGGTGCTCTAATTTTTTTCACTCTTGTGTCAAGGCACGACAACACCACAACAGTATTCAAGGTCTTTTTAATCGAGGAGTACTGATTACTGAATCTAGTCATATTAGAGAGGAAACATTAAGTTTCTACGTGAGCCTTTATAACCAAGAGGATTATTTCACTGGCTTCCTGTGGATTATTAGCAAAATGGTGGTTACAGAGGCATATAATAAAATCCTTCGACAACCTGTCACACTAGTAGAAATTGAAAATATAATGAAAAGTGCGGACCCTAATAAATCTTCAGGCCCTGATGGTTTTGGCTCCGCTTTCTACAAACCCCATTGGAATGTTGTGAAACTGGAAGTGTTAGAGGTGGTTAGCGATTTTTTAAGTATGGGCGTATTTTGAAGGAAAAAGATCACACGTTCATCACATTGATTGCCAAAGTTGAAGGTGCTACTACGTTGGGGGACTTTCGGCCTATAACTACCTTTATTAAATTATCACCCATATTATGTGTCAGAGAATAAAGGGGATCATGCATGATCTTAGCTCACCGAATCAAATGCCGTTTGTGAAGGGTCGCTATATTGTAAACAATTGTCTATTAGCTCATGAATTAGTACATGATTTTAACAAACAAGGAGGCATGAAAGCTTTATTTGAATCTGGATCTTCGCAAGGCCTACAATTTGGTGAACATGGATTTTCTGTGCTATCTTATGTTGTGTATGGGATTCGATAAGTGGTGGGTGGACATGGTTCGGGAGCGTCTTCGCCATGCTTCTCGGTTCTTGTAAAGGGCAACCGTTTGGCCACTTTTCAAGCAATCAGGGTCTTCGGCAAGACGGTCCTCTTTCTCCTTATCTGTTTGCTATAGTTATGGAAATCTTTACTTGCTTGATTGATGAAGCGGTTATGGACAGACTCATTTCTCCGCTTTTTGAAAGAATTAAACCAATAGTGTCGCATCTAATCTATGCGGATGGCCTACTGGTTTTTGTGGAACTCTCAAAGAGAAGCTTACGAGATCTAATGGAGGTGTTGGCTGGCATTGAGGAATGATCGGGGTTACAATTAGACAAGAACAAAGTCTAGATTTTCTTTAATCGAACTTGTGCTCATAAGGAGATGTGGATCGACTTGATGGGCATAGCTGAAAGTCAACTTCTAGTTCATGTACCGTGGTCTTCCACTGACAGTCAACTATGCTAATGACTAAAATTGTGATGGGCTCACCAAGTTTGCGCAAATTAGATAGGAAGGTTGGTAAGCAAAATTACTGTTGTTTGGGGGACGTCTTGAGCTGATAATAGCGGTCATCTTCGCCATAGCCATGTATTGGTTATAGGCAATCCTCTTACCTACTGGGACTATAAACAAGATTGAACACAAGTGTGCTATTTTTCTTTGGAGGGGAGGGCTCCATGCAGTCAAGTGGGGAGGAGCTGTCAGGTCCAAGGACGAAGGAGGCATCGGTCTGCAGTCTCTTAAATTGCTCCAGGACACTGCCAATTAGAAATTCTGGATACATGGTAGATACATATTGAATGGGATTTTTTTTGGACAATACATAATGATAATAACTTCTCGATTACCATCAAAGCCATTCTCAACCATAGGGATAAAGTCAAGGAGAGAATTACCCAGGTGACTTGTTCAGGTATGTAAACTAGTTTGTGACATGATCCTGGATCAAACACTCTAGCCTGATAGACAGGGAGGGTTGGGTGATGTTTGGAATGATGGGAAGCTCATAGAAGGTCAGTTGTCTCCTTAAGAATAGAGAATACAATCTTGACAACATGTGTTACGGGTCGGTTCAAGAAGAAGCGCGTAACAACATGCTGGCTGAACTCCAAGATGTTGCAGATGTCCTAGCTATGACTATCGATAAAAACCGATAGTAGGACTACTGGGTTTAGGAAGCAATGCAGAGCAACAAATTATTTTAAAACAACTTTAGAGTAAATTTGCCCAATGTTCCCTTAAGTAGATTGGGCGGAATATGTTTTGTTAAAAGGAGCAGCAATCAAAATGCAATTATGCATGTATAAGATGGTGAGGAACAAACTACTGACACGGGACAAACTTTTGTTATTCGGTATTCAGAGTCCTAACTTGGATTGTATTCTGTGCGGTAGTAAATGTGAGTCTCGTAATCATCTTTTTTTCTTTGTCCGTTTGTTTAGGAGCTTTAGCAACACCAAAGAAGGAAGTTCGGTCTTAGCTACGGCGAGTTGATGGGGATGGAGGACACCCTGGCTGAAGAGAAAGCAATATGGGGGCTAAAACTTATAGGAGATTGCGATTTTTTTTGTTGGCTGTAGTATGGCATGCATGACGGGAGAGGAATAGACGAATTTTTGAAGGCCTCCTTACAAGTAAAATAGGAATCAAAATGCAATTAATTGAGTTTTTGCTTGAGATTGTCCGATTGTAATTGCTTATATTTATCAATAAAATCACCTTCTTTGAATATATATATATATATATATATATATATATATATTATATATATATTTGGAAAAGGTAATTTCATTAATATTAAAGTTACATCCCAGATACGTCCTCTAATTCAAAGCATTGATATCAAACTCAATATTATGCAGGATCCCTAAAGGAGTGGTACTTAGTCCTTCACATATGCGACGATTCTGCTCTCCAAATGTGCCATGTAGTAGCTGAAAGTCTGACGCGAGCCATCCTAAACCACCGGCCGTCCCTTGCACACAGAGTAGAAATAATATCAATCTGTCTATACATGTCGCTCGGGCTAGTAACTGGGATGTCTAAGGCTCGACATTGTTGCTTTAAAATCTCCTATGTAAACATACAATGAAAGAACAGATGCTGGAATGTCTCCCCTGCATTATGAGTCTACGACACAGTATACATGCCTGGCCCTGTATTTGAAGACCAAGTCGTATAATCCTGTCCATCGTTAAAAGCCTCCCTTTCAGAGCTTTGTACGTGTTTAAGCTCATTTTACTGGACATCTTCTTGATCCATATAAATTCAACATTAGTAATAGTTTCTAGCTGCGGACGAACCTGATTATAAGCTCGACCAAAGTCAAATTTATCATCTTTAGCTCCTTCCCATGTCTACACATCCCGTTCTAGACTTGGATCAATGATTATATTGTTGATGAGAGCTGCATATCTCCTACCGATCGGATGACCTTCCAAACTCGAGTACCTATTAAAAATGATTCGGCTCACTTGTTCATCCCTACCTGCTACAGAGAAAAATTGCTACCCTTCTCGCTCGACAATACTCTTGTGCTCAAGCTACGGGTCTAGCCACAAATGAGTGTTATCTCCACTGCCAAATTTGCAAGAAAACAATGAGACCGATGTCGTAGAATCTCCTTATATGAGACAAAGTAGTTCTTATTTATGCATTGGCACTAAAAATTCTTCCCTTTCAAGTATTTAACACTCATCCATTGGGCCAATAATGATCTCCCCTGAAGAAAATTCCACATGAGTCGCATACCTACGATATCTCGTAAGTAAAATAAAGAAAGTAGACCAACACTGCCGTCATTTTTAGGCCTATACTCCTTGCCAAACAAAATTCGCACATAGCTTCTCAATCTTGCGAAAGGTGGCCGATGGCAACATAATCGTATTACTGAATGAACCATCTCTATATGACCCCCAAAAGACAAACATTGAGCATGCCATCCCTCTATACACCGCTGAACATAATCAACTAGACTATGACATTCCTGCGCTCGTGCATAATTAATAGAGGCAATCCCAGATTAGTTCACTGACAAAGTCCCTTTTTCTATATGGAGAGTTTCCTGAAGAACTTCCTGATCTGCGCAATGAGAATTGGAACACACTTTACTTTTCATACGATTTAAATGTAACTCCGATAGGTCTCCGAAATGAGACATAATCCGCCCCATATAGCCCTAGCAGTCGGAACAAGAAAAACTAGAACATAATATGCATAAATCAAGTGTGAAACAGAAGGGGTGATATCTCTGTATAATGGGGTAATACTATTGCTATGAACTGCCACATCCATTAAACATGTGAAATACTCCATAACTAAGGTTAATATATTTGGCGACACTGGGTCCCCCTGCTGCAATGCTCCGCTAATGGAAAAGAATCCGTGCGGCCTCCCTTTTAAATGTGGGGGACGAGATATATTCGCGAATTATGGCTACCCATTTGGAGTCAAAATCTATCGCTAGCATCATTTGACATACGAACGTCCTGTTCACCGTGTCATATGCTTTACGGAGATCAAGCTTAATGCAAGCCTTCCGCCTCCACCTTGTTGAAGTTCCTAACCATCTCATGAGCCAAAAGAATGTTCACCGCAATGGATCTCCCTTTGACAAAAGCCGCCTGACTGAGAGATGTTCCCTGCATGATACCTTCCATGTGACGACACATAATAGATGTGATAATCTTGTACATAAAATTACAGTATGAATTGGACGGAAGTCAGCAAGAGATGTCACACCCTCCTTCGGAATTAGTATGAGAAATGTATGATTAATCTCACGAAGAAGCCTTCCGTTTCGAAAAAATCCTGTCAAATAGCCAATATCTCAAGTTTAATATCATCCCAATGGAAAATAAAAAACTTACTATTAAATCCATCAGGTCACGGAGCTTTGTTAGGATCCGTCTGCTTCACCATAATTTCTACTTCCTCCATTGTAACAAGAGCCTGAAGCACGCAGTTGTCTTTCCGTGTCACCAACCTCTTACAGATAAGTCAGGAAACTTAGTCATGTAGTCACTCTGATTGTAAAGTCGTTGGTAATATCTAACGGCTTCAACTTGGATATCATCTGCTGTTGATATGATCCGTCCCTTATTGTCATTCCTTATTGTCAATAAGCTTATTAACGTTGTTCCTGCGCTGGCGAGTCCGAAATGACCTTATAGAAGAATTTCGCACACCGATCACCTTTCTTCAGCCAGGAACACTTGGCACATTGAGCTAGTTGAATTTTTTTCCTATAGCAACAAAATACGAAGCTCTTCCTGGAGATCTTTCTCCTGCCTTGCCTATGTCCGGATTAAATGGATTCTTTTGTAGTCGTTCCTGTAGAGCTCGGGATTCCGCCTCCTGGTGTTCCAGCTACACCCACGGTCGGTCGTGGTTCCAAAGCCTAAGGGACCGTTTGACCCCCTTAAGACGATGTACCATACAATATTGTAGATTTCCTTGCACCTCCATGCGAAGACCCATATCGACATCCTCCCTATATCCTGCTATTATCGACCAGGAATTATTGAACCTGAAGGGCCTCGGATGACCCGAAGCCTCCACTGCAAGCCGAATCAAAATTGGTGAATGATCACTGGTTAGAGGAGCCAAGCCTTCCGCTAATGTGACTGGGAATTTGGCAAACCATCGGCAATTACCAATCGCCCGATCTAGCTGACACACAATACGATTGCGAATAGCCTTGTTCCATGTCTACACATGTCCAACACGCTCGAGGCATTAGAGTCTGGCTTGTAGTAAACAATTCTGGAAGTAAGCTAAAATGGAGTCCGGGATGACGTCTCCCTCCAACTTTTTCGTATGCGAATAAAATCGCGTTAAAGTCAACCACATACTAGTAATGGTAAGTGAAGCTGAGTATTAGCCCTATGATGCGAGTCGCCTCTCCGTTTTCCTCCCCCGACAGGTCGTCAGTCAGGAATTCATAGATCAACTATTAGCAGGCGCAATCAGTTAATCGATGGATCTCCTGCCCTTTCTAACTGTACTACTTGCTGGTAGCATTCCTTGTGTTAAGGACGGATACGATGATATGAATAATCCCTTGCCATAAGGATTCCCGTTTCTTTCAGTCGTTGTGACGATATACAACACCAAAAATAAAATGAAGTCCACCTTTATTAGTAAACTCCCCCATAATAAGCTACTTCGATGTATGTAGAATACGTCTAGACCACGTCCTCGTATCCCACACCAACCAAATCCTCGCCATTCCGCTTTGTATCAAATTGTGCGTTTGAGACCAAAAATTGGGAGTTCTCCTACTTAGCTTCCTTTTCGATTAAATTTTAGTCTCTATTAAAGCAATAATAGTACTTTGAGTTCTCCTGATCTCTCCTCTAATCTCGTGCCAACGACCCAACTAGTTGCCCCCCTAGTATTCTATGTCAGAATAGACATTAAAGACAGTTGTGTTGACCTTGAAGATCCCCTAAACTCACTGCCAGGTCACTAGTGAATTCAGTCTGCATTCAAAGAACCTAATCCTCTTTGGCAACTAATAACTCTTTGTTCTTGTCACGCCCTGGTCCCGCAGGACCGTTCGTCCTCGCTTTGGTCCCTACGGAACCGATCGTTCTCGCACGGGCATGATGCCGTACAAGCCTAAAGTGCGCTTGCACAAGGCCAAAGCTTGATACAAGGGCAAGTAAGCTATTCAATACTGAAGCAGCGGCACATAACATTGCAGAAAAGTAAAGAACACAATGGCATAAGAAACAAGCTCTTTTATTGATATTCACAAGTGTTACAAGCGGCACTTGGCCGAGGTTACAGTTCGCTCAAGCACTCTATCTCTCGATTACAATGACACTGTTCCATACATTATGTCCCTTTATACAAAAGCAACTCAAAGCATGCACAACTCGATGCGGCTCAAGGCATCGACTCCAGATTTTCGGTTCCTTGGGATGAGGCACGGCTATCGCTTCCTCGGACGAACAGGCACCTGAGAACAAACAAACTGTTGGTGGGTCAGCACTTTTATAAGTACTGGTGAGAATAAACAACTGAACAGAAGCTACACCCCCTGAAACCCACACTAAGTAATCATGTGGCAAAACATTGCATTACTAGTGATCTTGCTACTTTTACCTAAGTTCATTTCATGCAGCTCAGAACTATAGTCAGATTACATCTTTTGAAAACATAACTTTGAAACAGTTTTGCATATTCAACAATAAGCATACGATCGGGACAGTGTTCTATCGTGCAGTGTGCAGCATATATTGTGCATCACAATCTATCTCGTTTGGGGCAAAGCTCTAGCAGACTGATCATATTGAATCAAGGCAAACATATCAAGTGGACTATCATTCATTCAAGAATTTAAGGCAATACATCTATATGATTTCGGTCCCTGAGAAACTCAGGATCGGTAGCGGTAATCCAGCTAACCAATGACTCACATTCTGATCTTATTAGCAGCTGTGACCGAGGTTCAGCTTTGCACTAATAGTCATTGTCTGACCGATGCAATGCATGAAGCACTAACAGATAATCTCTACGATGCAGACAAAATGAACAAGCAGGCTTATGCATAAACTCATTGCATTTCTTACCCACGGCCGAACGGTTATCCCTACAGCAGACACACAAGTTAGCCACAATATGCATATATGGATAAACTTATGAATAATTCAATCCTTGGCGTCATCAATTGATAGGTATGCAAGAAGGTAAACCTAGCATGCGCCCTATCTATATGACGGTCCATGAGTTGCCCCATTAATGGACAACAACACCCCCCTAGATCCTTTCGGAACGGAACATCAGGGTGCTCTCACAATCCCTTCCGGATCGACCGATTCCCAGTGCCCCAGGAATCGACCGAGAGACTATTATCTTGTGCACAAGTTGTCCGAGACCAATGCATGACAAGCAACATTCACAAGCGTTAACATTCACATTCACAAGCATTTAACAATCTAATAGCCACACCCCCCTGGAACTCGAAGGAACGGAACATCAGGGCGGGCTATTAAACTATTCTCTTTCATTCATTCAAGCAAACACATCTTTTCACATATCTAATAGCACACCCCCCTAGAACCCGAAGGAACGAAACATCAGGGCGCACTATTAGTCTATGCATATACAAATCAAAGACTTATAGCTGTTCGATATAGCAAAACAGACAAGCAGAACACATAAGGCAAGCACGATTGTTTTCATATCGCAATAACTATCTCTTTCTTAGCATATTCAAAGGGACATATTCAAGCGATCCATTTACTTATCTTTCTTAGCATAGAAGGGTTCGTTTGAGCTGTGTCGGTGTAACTAAGCATGCAACATTTCTAATATCTCTTTAGCATAGCAATGGTTCTACCTCATTTCTGACAAGCTTACATATTCTCTAGTTAGGCAGCAAATTCGTTTCAATGACAAGCTATGTGAGTTCTCTTATTAGCATGCTGAGTCGGTTCTATCATTCTTCTTATGAAATAATCTTCTTAAGCAAACAAGCATTCAAAAACTCAGATTCATTATTAAGTCGTGCAAGAATCAGAGAATGCAGTTCTGCCCACTCACATTGATCAATCGGTCAGGAACTCTCCGAGAAGACTTCCGTTCGAGCAAGCAAGGCGATATCACTTGTACATAGCGCCTACGCGGAGCGGGGCGCTACAGTTCTCCCTCAGCAGGATAGCCCATTTAGGGTTGTCCACACCACACTCGGCGCCAGCCTTCACAGAAGAAACCTGTTGTTTGCTGGGAGCCCTCGCTTTGATAGAAGCTAGTTTTTCTTTCTTCCTAGCATAGTTAAGATGCGGAGGATCCTCCACAGTCTCAACTCTTACCTGTTCTGCCAACTTTACCTGGCTTCTCGTATTCACTACACACTGCGCCCCGAAGACAATCATCTGCCCCTCTGGCGGCCCCCTACTTGCAGATTTGACCCCTCTAGAATCAGATACTTCCCCAATCTACGCTCGTCCATCTGCTCCTTTGTCAAAACCGCTAGTACCGCCAATGCCACCTCCTCGGATACGATAGCAACATTCGAGGGTGACTTTGCATCATCTTCAGACCACGACCTTCACTCATATCCTCTTCCATCTGAATGTCTTCTCCATAAGGCTGAACCGCCTTTTGGCTTTGCATTGAATATCAGACGGCTCCCTTAGGATCTCCACTTCCTCTGCTACCAGGCAAGTTCTACTCACGTGTCCAAAACAGTTGCATCACTTACACATTGGAGGGACCTATTCATACTTTACCTGTTGAGTTCAAATCTCTCCCGATGGCAATTCGAACTCTAGCACTCTGGGCAAAACTGTAGTCGTCTCAATCTCTATGAACACTCTAGCATACGTCAGGCGTGACTGTGCCTCCGTAGCTTTATCTAACTTTAATGGCCGTCGAAACTTGCCAGTCTCATCATCAATGGGGAGCTCCAATACTGGACAAGAAGACCTAGGAATCAAATTGATATTGGAACCGTATGTAACATCTCCTTCTCGCACTTGGACTAATAAGTCCAGGGATTAAGGATGATCAAACAGCTATCGAACGTCCACGACCTCCCTTGCAAAATTCATTCTGCATCTTCCTGTAGCCTGAAACGAACGAGGAATACGTCGTTTTCTTCAGAGAATATCTCCATACTCACACGAGGCCTCTAGACCCGCGTAGCGTATGCCCTGATTTGGATGTAGAAAGGTCGATCTCCCAATACGCACATAATCAATGTGTTTTGCCATCTTTTCGCAGTCGCGTTCAACTCGTCTATTGCGAAGTCAACCACCTTTCTATGCTCAATAATAACCTTTGGAGCAATGAATTTCCAAGGCATATTAGTATTCTCTGACCCTGATTAGCAAACCGATGCCCACGACCTTCCTATCCCTCCCTGGGATGGAGTCGACTTCTCATTCGACTGTTGTCGGGGGGGGGGGGGCACGTGAAGTATTCCCTTGCATATGCTGACGAGGAGTAGATCCACCAGGCCTTTGAATATTGTCGTCGGTTTCCCTCATGTTACCATATTGGCGTGAACTTTGGGGGACATATCGCTGGTGCTCCATCTGTCCATCCCACTCTCCCTTTAATAGCTTGACGCAGCCGACTGCCATCATATTCCCGTCGAACCCCTTGCTTCCCTCACCGTCACCTCTCGACAGTAGACCACCCGCCGGCATCCCTATTCACCTGTCCTGTGTGGAAGCCCTCCCTTTCCCAGTCGCCAGGGTCCCAAGCCTGTCCGGAGACCCCATCCGCAGTAGAGAATGCTTTTGCCACCGTTATCATTAGGGTTTTATATATATATATATATATATATATATATATATATATATATATATATATATATATATATATATATAATTTAAGTATGGAGAGAAGAGGAGGAGAATAGAGAATATGAGAAAAGAGAGTGAAATGGCTTAATCCCTATGTTTTACCTCATGTGGATTTATATTAGTATGCATGATGATAAATATACTCACTATTACTTCATTGTACCGACATAAGATAAATAACAATAATAATTCTAACACCTCAAGTTGGTGCATAGAGATCAGACATACCCAACTTGCTATACAAATCAGAAAATGGACCACGAGAAAGTAGTTTATTGAGGATATCACCTAACTGATCCTCATACTAAACATATGGAGAATTTGTTTTTTTAACAACAAATTACGAACAAAATGACATTCCACCTTGATATACTTAGTGCGCTCATGAAATACTGGTTACTTGCGATAAAAATTGTCTTTTGGTTGTCACAAGACATCTTCATAGGAATATGGACCATAATCTCCATTTCATAAAGAAGAGACTGCACCCATATCATCTTAGAAACTGTATAAGCCATCGCACGGTACTCGACCTTTGTACTAGAACGAGCCACAATATTCTGGTTCTTATTATGCCACATCATAAATTTGTTATCCACAAATGTACAATAGCCAGAAGTAGACCTCTTACTGCAACTGCCTGCCCAATCAGAATCACTGAATCTCGTCACCGCGAGCAACTGAAAATGTTTGTACAACTAACCCTCTCGGCGTGCACCCTTCAAGTATCATAAAATGCGAGAGATAGTCTCCTAATGTAGTTGTTGAGGGACATGCATTGAATAAGACCGTCTCCTAAGGGAAAGGAAGGGATATACTTAAAGAAGGTAACATCTGCATTGATATAATGCTTACATGACTGTAGAGTGCAATAATGATAACCATTTCGAGTACGAATATATCTAAGAAAGACACTTTAGAGATCGATGAACCAACTTGTCTCAATTATGTTCCAAGTTGTGAAAAAAAAATGACACACCCAAAAACTCATTGAGATAAAGAAAAATGAGTGACATTTGGATGTACCATGGAGAATAGGATTTGGTTATTTAATATATATGATGGCATGCGATTAATTAGATAACATATGAGAACAACCAAGAAAGACACTTCAGAGATCGATGAGCCAACTTGCCTCGATTAGTTTCCAAGTTGTGAACAAAAGAGACACACCAAAACGCTTGAGAAGGTAAAACAAAGGAATGACATCTAGATGTAACATAGAGAATGAGACTTGGTTATTTAATACAGATTATGACATACGATTAATTAGATAACATGCAGTAAGAACGACATCTGTCCAGTACTCTTTGGGGACATACATATTGAACATGAGAGTCCGAGCCATATATAAAATATGTCGATGTTTGCGTTCGTCTATACCATTTTCCTGAGCGGTTTGGACACAACTTGTTTGATGAATCATGTCACGATTAACACAGAAAGTGTTCATAGAAGATGTGAGAATACTTTAAAGCATTATCAGAAAGGCAAATTTTTGATGCATTTATCAAACTAACCCAACACAAAACAACTACTGGGAGGACCATTTGTTATGCGAGAAGTGACACGAACAAGAGGGGAGGATTTATTCCCCGAACTAGACATCTTCTTCCTTGTTCTATGTGACAATGGACCATGCTCGAATCCTTGTAGAAGTTTGAGCCACTTGGAATTTAGCATGGTCAGGTTCTTGTTCTCTGCCCCACTCCCGATATGCTCCTCATCTTCACTATCGACCTCCTCCTCTCCTCATTCGAAGCAGCTGGCAAGCTCATAGTAATACTCTTCTGTGTTTTGTTTTGGCGACGTGTTGGTAATCAATCCTTGAAATGGGAGCACTTGGTTCTAGGACTGCTTCAGGTCCAGACGACATACAACCCTTGTCTGAACCCCTGTGACGAGTACTCCTAGGTGGTTTAGACATTTGCAATGCATGACAATATATGCGCTGATAAAGGACAATAGTATAATAACTGAAGGAGCAGGTAGACTAGTGGTACGCCTAAACGAACACGGATTGTAGTTTTCATGAAGGATGTGGTTTTTGTTAGTTACATAGGACAGAGCCCTTAACAGAGCTCAATTGTTGTCTGTATGCTCTTTTCTATCGCAGTTGGAGTTGTTCGTTATCATTTGGGAAATGACAAATGTATATGGTCATGTAATTATGAGTGCTAGGATTTCTATCGAGTAAGCTTTTTTGCTGTACATGGGAGTTACTAGTTTATTATTGGGGAAATGGCAAGTGCATGTGGCCATATAACTAAGGTGTCTATAATAATGAAAAATGCATAACATACTTAGTTATTGGGCAACTTTTGTCCAAGCATAGTTCGGAACCTTCCACTTTTGGACCGACCCTGGCCCAGGTCACAACAGGCCTACGTAAATTGTTAACATGTCTGTTTGCTTGTGTTTTTTAGTAAGTTCCAAACATTTGAATCTGACTACACATATGACTGAATTATTCCATCTGTTTTTATCCAATCTCTTTATATGAATTATTTTAGTTGTAGATGTGCAATCATCGAGAGCTCAAAAAAAATGATTTGGACTTGTCAAAATTGGGTGTGGAAGCTTTAAATAAAATGTGAACAATTAACTACTATAAATTTACTACAAAAATTATAATAGAAATGTAAACATAATAATTAGAAATACCCGATTTTAGAATGACGTGTAGATGACGTCAATGTTGAAGAAATAAGACAGAGATATCCACTTTAGGGTGTTGGCATATCACCGTACAAACTCAAAAATATATTCTTCCGATTCACAATTTATGAACTTACAAACTATTTATGGGCTCTCAAAAAATAAAAAGAATATAAAGCCAAGCTCTAAAGACTTATCCCTAAGATAACTTAAATCATAACTAATAAAACAGTTAAATGATTCTCTATTCTAAAATATCCAAAATTAACTAAAAGATTAAAAGAAAATATAATTTTTTTTCCCCCTTGAGATGAAGATGGTATTAGAAGTAAAACCCATTGCATTGTATATAACTAGTAAACAACCTTTTTTAGTGACTTGTCATATGTACTCATTTATTTCTTCCTTACAGAGAAAAACAAACATGACCCGTTAAGTGTGCTTGTTCGCCTAATTCTAGTGTGTTACTTGCAACCTTAGCAAGAGATTACAAGTGCTAATAGGTTCATTTGCATAATATCTTGCTGATGTTTCCTGGTTTTTTTTTTTTTTTTTAATGACAAATTATGTTGGAGGAGGAAGAGGGGAGGGGAGATGATTAAATCTTTTGAAGATACAAATGGACGCATGTTAAAAATTTAACAGGATTCTTACTGATCATATTTAGTCAGGTTTTCTTTTTAGATTTTTATTGTCCATGTTCATTTCTCTCAGGGGAAAAGGGATAATTGTGGTGGACACGGACGGAATGATCCGAATGAAGGAAAAATTGTAAGTTTCAAACGATGCAACCCTCAGAAAAGAGATACTCACGGAAGTCCATTATGCTAGTTATACTTCTCATCCGGGTAGCACAAAGATGTATCGAGATCTCCGTACGACGTTTTGGTGGCACGACATGAAATGAGATGTGGTGCTGTTCGTGTTTCAATGTCTGGATTGTCAGAGGGTAAAGGCTGAGCACCAGAAGCCGGACTGAGAGATGCAGAACCTTGCTATGCGACTCTGGCCCTGTACGTTACAGACTCCATGCGTCTCTGGTCCCATGCGTTCCAGACTCCACGCGTCCCATGTGTCTCTGGCCCCATGCGTTCCAGACGCCATGCGTCCCATGTGTCTCAGATTTCATGCGTCCAACGTGGCAAGGTTTCCTGAGACAAAATCTTTCTGCTACGATCCTCTCCAACTAAATGCGGGCCATGTGTTAAGCTGACCAAGTCACTCAAACAGAATGCGAGAGTCACCAGGATCTCCAACAATAGAAAATTCCAATAAAATGTCCATGTGGCAGCTTGCCCTGGACTCAATCCATACTATGCGCCTACAGTTGCAACCGCATTCTGTTGAAGAAGCCCCATGCGGCCACCAACCAGAAGCACATGTGGCACCTATAGTCCATCATCCTGATGACTAAAAATAGAGGCAACTTGGACGTTCCAATAGCTGGCTTTTCTGCTTCAGAGAGACCGTACCCCTCCAAGCGAGCTACGTACGTGTACACAAGCTCAAGAGAGTGAAGAGAGAGGAGAGAGGAGAGAGGAGAGAGGAGAGTATCCCACATTCACTCGTCGGACCGTCAACGGAGTAAAAGAGTCGTTGTAGTACTCGATCTTCATTGTTACACTACCCAGATAAAAAATATTGTACTTAGATTTTCTGTTTAGGATTTCTTTGTACTCTTCTGTTTGTTATTAAACGAAGGTTTTTTTCCAAACTCAATTTAAATGGTGAACAATGTGGCAACTCTGCTGGGGACATCCTTCTCCTCTGATGAGAAGGTAGTGACGCAGTCTGATACGGCCAAACTAGGATCCACCCAGAGGATGCTGGTGGTGCGCTTCGACCAAAAAGCGTTCAAGGAAATGCTCTCCGGGGACAGCACGAGTCCTTCTCCAAGGCAAGCAAAGTCTAAGAAGTCCCACAGGACATGGGTAGCGAAGGTTTTTTCCAAACTCAATTTAAATGGTGAACAATGTGGCAACTCTGCTGGGGACATCCTTCTCCTCTGATGAGAAGGCAGTGACGCAGTCTGATATGTCCAAACTAGGATCCACCCAGAGGATGCTGGTGGTGCGCTTCGACCAAAAAGCGTTTGAGGAAATGCTCTCCGGGGACAGCACGAGTCCTTCTCCAAGGCAAGCAAAGTCTAAGAAGTCCCACAGGACATGGGTAGCGAAGGCCGTTGCGCCCCACCTAACTACGGAGCATGCGCTCTCCGCTTCTCTCTCTGTTGCTGAAGACGCGCCTCATGTGTCCACCCAGGCTGACCCTGTCCATGCGACAGTCGAAAAAGGTACGTAGCGCCCAAACTCTGGCAAAGAAAAATACTACGATACCAGAAGTTCGGGTGCTAAGGCACGTGCTATGCGGCCACAACAGAAACCACATAAGTCGGAAGCCGCAGGCAAAAGTCCACATGCGACACCGGTCGACAACCGCAGAAAAATGTTCACATGCGGCCAACACAGTAGCAAAAGCCCTGTCTCCGACCGAATCTCACGCTGCACTGGCTCCATGCATCTTGCTAAGAAAGGGGAACATGTGAACTTGGATTCTTCATACTACGTACCAGTACGTGCTAGGGTGGAGAAGTCCAGGGCAATGCGAGCTCGCCCATCTCAAGCAATTGCTCATTCGACCGACCGTCAGCAGGCGATGCGTGCTCCTGATAGAAAGTTGTACAAAACTGACCCGTGCGTCCATCCCGTAGCGACATTTGGACTGGGTCTGTCTAAAGAGTCTTCCATCAGCAACCTGGGACAAGTTCTTGTACGAACCCCAGGTCAGGAAGCAAAATCAATACTTACGCACCCATGTGCTCGGTCTACCCTGGCTCATGATAAGGGTGCAAAAGTGAATCAGCCCTCGTTTGACTTGCGCAACGTGATCAATCACAAGCGCAAAGCGAGAGAATCAACTACGACATGTGAGATGTCCTTTCTAGTGCATCACTGTGCCAACATCGTCATCAACTGCTGCTGTGCCAAAGTAGCAGTACCTGTAGACAGACAGTCAGTCTTCTGATGACTGCAACCAAGAGCACCCACCCGGCTGCAACCCGGAAAGCAGTTGCAAGTGCCTGAGGAAGAGGAACTGTCCTTTGCCTCATGTTATTCTACTCAGAAGGCCTCCTCCATAAGGGGGGATCGAAAGTCCAGCACCTCTAGTCCGTCGCTCTCGACCAGCGAGTCAAGAAAACGGGTCCAAGAAGGACAGGCAGCGAAACCCGTAGAAGGTATTTTCTTGGGCACTCGCTCAAAGAAGAAGCTGTCAACCACTAGGGGTAGTTCTTCCTCAAGTCCCCAGGTGGTTACGTAAGCTGGGGGTTGTAATCCCTTGGACCTTTATACAATCCGACGTTCCGAGAAGACGGTGATTCCCAAGGAACATATACTGAGATCCCTGGGGGTAGCCACCCTCGTCAAGAGGACGCAGCTTCCTACGCTGGGGTAGTGTCCCCTCCGAATCCGAAGAGGATGAGGTGCTACCAGCTTTTCCGGATGACTGTTCATGGAAAGAGTCTAAAACAGAAAGTGCGACGTCTATTGTCCCATCCATTTCTCCTTATGTGAGAACAACATACATGGCAGGGGATGATCATGAGGGACCGATTGATCGACAGCCCCTCGAAATTCTCGAGGCCATGATGCAGACCATGAGTGAGTCAATACAGGTTGACCCAGACAATGCTGGAGATCAAGGCAAATATAGCCTCTCAACCAGCAAGGGCCTCTGGCCAAGCAAGCTTGGACCCCGGGACAAACGAAGATTCAAACGCAACCGCGCCACCAACTAGTGTCAATCATCCCCTGCCTGAATTATCTGCTCCTTCCGTAGTCGATGAAGCCCGAAAAGCAATACAGGTGGTACGAGAACTCTGGGTCCACCTAGACTCAATGGGAAAGTGGGACTCACTGCGCGAGCTCGGGATCCGACAACCGTATCCCCTCAAGTGGAGAGATGTACCATATCCGCCCAAGTACAAGCCCTTCAACTTGACTCCATTTGATGGAAAGACATCTCCCCGTTAATTCATAAGTTACCTCAAAACGGCAATGGACATCTGCCTCGCAACGATGCCCTCTTAACCAAGCTCTTTATCGGGATATTATCTGGAATAGCATTCGATTGGTTCTGCAGCCTCCAGGATAACTGTATTTTATTATTCGACGACCTCAAAGGCCTTTTTCTTGCTCGGTTTTACGACGAAGGAAATAACATGACGATGTTCTCTTTAATGGACATCACACAAAGGAAGAAAGAGTCTGTACGTGAATACATCGAGCGGTACATGCGAGCGACGCTGAAGTTATCTCCTGGTAACCCTGAGTCCACGCTGATAGACACCTGTCGGAGAAATCTTCTCCCCACAGTCAGACTCTGAATGAGCGACTCTTAGTTCAAAGACTGGACGACATTCATCATAAATGTTGTCGGTGTTGAGAAGAAAGTGAAGGACGCCCGCCTCTTGGGGATACAGGTCCCCGTCGTTGATGATAGAGGAAAATACCCCTACAACAGCAACAACAACAACGACAATAGCACCCGGGATGGCAAGGGGAAGCAGGATCTTGTCGCTAATATAACCAAGAAGCATGAGCAAAAGTCCGTAGAGGCTCCAAAATCGAAGAAAACTTATTCCTTTGAAGATGATGACGTCATGGTGATCTTTGACGTACTAATGAAGGAAAATAAGCTCCGGCTCCCCGACATCAAGTGCCCTGTCGAGGCAGCCGAGATAAATAATCTGAAGTACTGCCATTAGCATCGTTACGTCCACCATGCGACACGGGACTTCTACACACTGAAGCGGTACATCTAGCGTCTTCTCGACGCCAAGGCTCTCACCTTGGACTTCGATGACAAGATAGTTTTCGCGAACATGGTATCTGTCACTACCACATTTCTAGAATAGGGTCATTTTTGTCATTTGTAATAGTTATATATATATTGTTTATAATTTATATAATATGTATAGTATATATATTATTATTAATAATAATATGGGTTAGTGGCCTAGACTTGATGTGACCATTAGAATCAACACTAGACTAGCCACTTTTGGGATCCAACTAGTCAATCCCCTTCATTAAATTAGAAATTTGTTTAAGTTTCTATTAGGGATGAAAATCTCACTTATTGGAAAACTCTTCATAAAGTCCTAGAGGGCATTTTGGTTATTTTACATTAGTCAAACCCTAGACTAAGGTGGCCGGCCCTATAAGGAGGGGGGGGGGGGAGCCTTCCTCAAGCTTTATTTAATGTTAATGAAAACCCTAGTTTGAGTTCTTCCCCAAACCACCCTCATTCCTCAACCAAATTTCAGAAAATCAATCCCAAATCCATCTCATTTGTCTCATTTAAGAAGCCTAGAAGCTTAGGTATCAAGGAGCATTAGAGGAGAAGAAGTTTGGCTAGAGAACCCTTGGTTTTGTATCGGGAATCCATCTCCCAAGTGGTGAAATTCTGAAATCCTGAAATCTTACTTTAAAATTGTGTTTTTATTGTTTTGAGGACCATTAGGAGCCCACCCATGGTTTAGGAATACCCACAAGGGGAGGGAATGAGTCTCTATTGGTTCCATAAAGTTTTCTTCATGTTCATAGTTTGGGTTTTATGATAATGGGTGTGTTTTCTCTATTCTTCATTATAACTAACTATATTAGATATAAATAGATGTATTTAATATGTATTGGTATTATTAATATAGTATTGGGGATATTGGCATGTAGATTGATTGTGTATCACGAGTATCATATTTGTGCTCTCAAGGTGCTTAATGAATTGACTAGTATTAGAATGTACCTATTTTAGGTGTTATTTTAATATGACATTGTATACATACACATATATAAAGGTATATGTACAAGTGTACCTATATTATCTAGGTGTGGAGTTGAATGGTGGGACAGATAAGTGCACTGCAGTCTTAGCGTTGAAGTAGGAAGGATCTGCACAGACGTGCTATGTCCAGGCATGGTGCATTTCAGTGGGGTTGGGTGATTGCAGGCAGTGTCATGTGTTGAGGAGGGTGCATATATGGTAAGTGGTTTAGTAGGAGAGTGCCAGTGTATTGGATTGGTTGCAATCGAGCAAATTCAGTCAACTGCAACCATTTGAGGACTGTAGTAAGGAATGGTGGGGTATCACTGTAATTATAACCATGAACACAGGATATCAGTGAGGTTTTGTACTGGAAGTATCAAGGCACTCTAGTGTGTGTGTGTGTGTGTGTGTATGTGTGTGCGTGTGTGTGTGTATAAGTATTAGGAAATGAACTTGAATGTGAGCGTGTGGCTCAGGTTGGCAGTGCATATTGCATTAAGTTGCAATTGGACTGAGGGAGTCCAGGTCTGTGCAAGCTTGGGGCTAGTTGTGCTTGCTACAGTCATAGTAGGGTAGGGGAGAACTGATATTGATACCAGTTCAGACTTGCAGATGATGCTCGGGCACTGTGATCCAGGCATGTGCAAGGGTATCAAGAGGGGTGTTTAGTATCATATTGGAGGAGTTACAATCGAGCATGGGTATAATATGTATCCTAGTATATAGTGTGTTCTTGATGTGTATTCTTGGTGCTCGTGTCTGGGTTTAAGTTTTTGATGTTGAACTGTGTAACCTCTGTATGCACATATATTGGGGTTACCTGAAAGAGTGTGTGAGAGTGCCTAAGTTAGAGTAGCAGTAGTGGCAATGGGCAACAAGTGCCTATGTATCAGAGAGTGATGTGTATCCTGATATACTGGTATCAGGAAATTGATAGTGCAGAGGGATCAATGGATGTGGAATGTTGGTGCAACTGAATCTAACAACAGCAGCAAGTGTGTCCTGAATGCAAGAATAGCATTGGAGAGTGAACATGGATGTGGAGAGTGGTGTGTTACCTGGGTATGTAGTGCACTAATACGAGGAACAACAGTAGTAACAGGGTGGGTAATGCTTGAGTGTGCATTGCCAAGTGCAAGATAGGGGGGAACTGGGTACTGATACTTTAGAGTAATAATGTAAAATGGGGGCACTGTTGCTGTAGACAGTGATGTTTACAGCACGGGACCGGCCATGCGTCCCCACTTTCAGCAGCAATAGAGGCTGTATCAGCACCAGTAGCACCAGGCACCAGCTCGAGGACATATCCAGCAGCAGCCACAGAGGCAGACCCAACCCACTATCCAGTATGCGTACTACGGAAAGGCGGGACAAACGAGAGATATCTGGAGGAAGAGGCTGGTTACATGTTTGTCTTGTGGATCGTCAGCGTACCAGTTGTCACGCCCCAGTCCCAAAATACCGAGGGACTGGACGCGTGATAATGGCCAGCAGTACGCACGGATGGACAAACCCAATTTAATGGATCCATCGGGCATACTTAAGCTGTATTACATCAGTCAGGGTTTCACTATTCTCATCCACAGATATAAGATAGCAATAACAGCAAAAGAAATATTAAACACCAACAGTCAAAGTAAATAAAATCGGAGAACAATCCGATATTAAGTCTGTTTACACCAAGTTCTCAAAGACAGGAAATAAAGAGTTCAATTAAACAGGAATAAAGTCTATTTGCCATAATACTGAGCATGGCGAAGCAATTGTTCATGAGAAGTCCTCAGCGATCACCTCGTCTTCAGGTTCATGTGCTGCTTCGAGTAGTGCCCCTGTTCCGTACACCTCTGGGTAGATCTCGTCTGCTAAATCTGGGGACATAATCCATTCCAGGTCCTCAGGGGACATAGCAAGGTACAGAAAACACAAGCCAAAAATATAATGCAGTGCAGAAATAAAGAAATAACAGGGTAAGTAACTAACCAGCTATGTGATCATGCAAGTGAGAGTTATTATTCATACTCAGGCTGAGACTACTACAGGATCAGTGACAAGAAACCATAGCAGTATTTTTCTCGAAGGGCCAGTACAGGTGCCAAAGCTCTGTGTCAGAGACTAGGACACTTCAAGATAACAGTATATAATATATATTCAGCCTTGATATGGTAATACTCTCCCCACCCAATGTAATCTCACGTCACAGTTCTCAATGTTCATGTTACGCAAGATTTAAAACTAATGCAGTCAGTCATTTATAAGTTCTAAGAAATTAAAGCTTAAATCCTGAAATCTATATCCTATACAAACCCCCTTGAATATTCAGGAAGATTCTGTATCATGCTCTGTGTCAGGTGTCCTGGGTATAAAATACTTGATAGGGCAAGTACAACAGTCACAGAAATTAAAACAAGAGAATCAAAATGAATTAAATGCTGCATTTTATGGCAAGGTACACTTGCCTGGGTTTCCTGTTTCAGTTGTATCTCGAGCTTCAGCTGGATTTCCAAGCAGTACTCCGGTTGCTGAAATTGACATCACCATCAGGTCCAGAACACTTCAATCAGCTAGGAATGTCTGTCCTTGAGTCCAATTTGGAGACAAGGGCAAAAACGTCATTTTCGGGTCAAGGCGGGGTCCAATTGTGGGCCGCTTTGTACCGAAAAATGCGTCAGGGTCAAAGGTCTCAAAATCAGTCCAACTTAGTGTCAACAGTCCAGGAACGATGATACGAACCCAACGGAACTTTCAGAATTGGATTTCGATGAGCCGTTCTCAAAATTGCCCGTCGGTTGGAGCCTGTGGGGCCCACGACACACGATTTTGTCAACGTTCTCAGAATCGAACCAAACTTGGCTCACAGGACCAGTGTATTGCCACGAGTCCAATGGCGCAAGTTTCGTCTCGATCTGACTTGTGTACACTAAGTTACAGCGAGAAACAGAAAGTACGGATACAGGGCGGTGTCCGCGGATACGCACTGATCCCGGTGTGCACGCACATCCAAATCAGCTTCTGCGAAATCTCGCACGTCCGTATCAACGACGCGCACGTATCTGTGAAGACCGCACGCGACCAAGTCGTCCCGTTTGGCGGGGCGTACTCGATATCGGGGTGAAACAGGGCTAAGTTTTTCCTTTTTTTGGATCGCGGTGTGCGATCACCACAGGACGCGATGCCCCGAGCGGTTTGTCCGGGCACCGAGAGGGTCATACAGGCTACGCGATACAATTTACGGAATCGAATTCCGAGCTACGAGCAGGAAGTTAGGAGTACCTAAACATAGTCGAAAATCAGTGAATTCCTCGTGTCCAACTCGTGTCCGACACGCGACACTGTGCACTGTTGCTCGACCTAGGGTTAGGGTTAGGGTCCCAGTAGCTGAACTTCGCCGGAGCGGGCCGAATCCGGCCGGAGAGGCTGCTGATGGCGTCGCCGGGGAGGAGGCTCGGCGGGAGGCGCTGGAGGGGAGGTGCTGGACACGGCGGAGGGCGGTGCTAGGTGGAGGACGGCGAGGCTGGCTGTGGAGGCTAGGGCACGGGTCGGCTGGCTCGGGTGGCGTCGCAGCAAGGCGGCGGAGGGTTCGACGTTGGAGGGCAGATGCTGACAGGGTGGTGGTGTGGTGGTCGACGGCCAGGAGGGGGAGGGAAGTAGGGTTTTATAGTGGAGAAGAGGGAGAGGAGAAGGCGGCCGGTGAGGGAGTGGAGGTGGAGGGTCGGGAACGTGGTGCGTCGACCGGTGCGGGTAGCCGGAGGGTCGCCGGCGGCGTAACGGCCGGAGAGGAGATGAGGAGTCGGGGTATTGGCGGTTGGGGAAGAAGAAGTTAGCGGGTTCGGGTGGCCGGATCGGGTCGGGTCAGGCGGATCCGACCCGATCCGAAAATCAATAGGCGGGTCGGGTCACGGGTTATTGGGTCGGGTCTGGATTGAACCCGGATCCGACCCAATAAGGAATTTGGTTTAAATATAAACCCGGTCCGGTTCGGTTTATTTTAAAAAAACCCGGTTTATTTGGGTTTAATAATTAAATTAGTATTTTGGGCTTTTAAAATTCATCCGGGGTCTAATAAATTCCCGAAAAATTACCCTATGTCTGGTTTTCTATTTTACACCATAAAATATTATTTTCATAATATTTTAATATGATTTAATAATAATTAAAAATCTTTTAATAATTAAAATACCTGATTTAAATTAGGAAAAATTGCCAGAAAATTCCAGAAATTCCAGAAAAATATAAAAATCCAAAAATTTAATTTTCTTGAAAATCAGGGGGATTATACCAGTTGAGAGATTGCCCGTCTATTCAGACTCATCCAGGTCAAGGTTGGGCAGACGTTCAGAGGGGACCTGCCAGAGTACCTACTGTACCAGGAGGCCAGTAGAGGGGACCTCCATTTTTGCCACAGCAGCAGAGGCTTGCCCAGCAGCAGCAGTAGCAGAGATGTGCACCCCAGAGACGAGCGTATGCCATAATGGTCGAGGAAGCCGAGCCAGCAGGAGACGTGATATCATGTTCAGTTCTTCTCGATTCCATTCCAGCATTTGCATTATTCGATTATGGCGCTTCCCATAGTTTCATATTTGTATCTTATGCTCTTAAGCATCGTTTAGAGATGAAACTCTTAGATAGGACTTGCAAGATTACTACTGGGGGAGGCATTATAATAGTCAGTAATTTTTTCAAGGAGGACTTCACTATTGCTGAGGATGGATCGTTGCGGCACATTACTAGGATATGTATGCCTAGTGGGAAGCTGCGCGAGGAGGTTTTGCAGGAAGCGCATCGCTCTCAATACTCGATGCATCCATGTGCCAACAAGATGTATCGAGACCTGAGAGAGCACGTTTGGTGGTATGGTATGAAGCACGAGATAACATATTTCGTATCCAGGTGTTTAGTATGCCAGCAGGTAAAGGCGAACAGACAAAAGCCAGGTGGATTGCTTCAGCCTTTACCCATCCCAGAGAGGAAGTGGGAGCATGTGACTATGCATTTTGTTTCGTGGCTTCCGCGTTCTCTAGGAGAAAAAGATGCGATTTGGGTCATCGTAGACAGGTTGACCAAATCAGCCCACTTCTTACCATTCAAAGTGGGTATGTCGATGGAGAAGCTAGCGGAGATGTATGTACGACAGATTGTCAGATTACATGGGGTTCTTGTGAGCTTCGTCTCAGATCAGGATAGTCGTTTTACTTTCCACTTCTGGAGGAGTTTGCAGGCTAGCTTGGACACTTAGCTTATATTCAGTACCGCATATCAGCCCTAGACAGACGGACAGTCGAAGAGGACTATTCGGACTCTCGAAGATATGCTTCACACTTGTGTTCTGGATCTCGGAGGTTCTTGGGAGGATCATCTGCACCTGGTAGAGTTTGCTTAAAACAACAGTTACTAGGCCAGTATTGAGATGTCACCATTCGAGCCTCTATATGGATGGATGTGTCACACACCGTTATCTTGGGATGATGTCGGAGAGAGAGCCTTGTTGGGACCAAAGATGGTCGTGGATGCAGCTGAGAAGGTAAAGCTCATTAGGGATAGTGACTTCGAGTGGCGCAGGACAGACAACGACATTGGGCCGACAACCACCGTAGACCCTTTGAGTTTGAGTTTGAGTTTGAGATATAGGTTTTTGTTGTAATTTCTTGTGATTGCTTGTTTTAGATTGCGTGTTAAGGCTGTATTTTGTTCTAGGTTGGCGATTTGGTGTTATTGTGGATTTCTCCGATATGTGACACGATTCGCTTATTACCAGAAAAAGTCAAATTAGCGACATCAAAAAACGTCGCTAAATGACAAAAAATGTCGCTAATCATGTTTAGCGACATAATTAGCGACGTTTTACAGAAGCCGAAAATCAGCACGTCGCTGAAAGGAAAAACGTCGCTAAATGTCGCTATACCGACGTTTTTTAGCAACTTAATTGTGTCGCTAAATTAGCGACGTTTAGCGACGCAGCGTCACTAATTAGCGACGTAAACAAACGTCGCTAAACGTCGCTAATTAGCGACTTATATAGCAACGTGATAGCGACGTCTTTAATGACCTGGCAATACTGCCATGTTAGCAATTTGTGACGTACAACGACGTATTTAGCGACATATTTAGCGACGTATTTAGCGACATTTATTAACGTCGCTAATTAGCGACGTAGTTAGCGACGTGTATAAACGTCGCTAAACGTCGCTAAATACGTCGCTAAATTTAAAGAAAAAAATACAGAATTATTTCCAAACTATTATTCCTGCAATTTATGAATTTTTAATTAAAAATAGACCCGTAGCAACCCTCCGTTGAATTCTATGGGTTCGCCGACCCCTTCGGTGGAACACTCAACACCGATAAATTAACATCATTTAATATGAATAAAAAGTATCACAGTCATACAATACACACAAATATTATAGACAGACCTGGAGCAACCCTCCATTGAATTTTTTGCGTACGAATTAACAAAAAAAAATATTACAGTCACAAAATACACACAAAATAAAAGTATCACAGTCACATAAAATACATAATATATAAGTATCACAGTCACACAATGGGCATAATATATAAGTATCACAATCACACAATAACCACAATAAAAGTATATGAAATATCACAGTATCAATCTCGAGGATATCCAATACGCTGGGGCACATACCAGTCCCTCAGATACTGCGCATAAACAGCGTCTATGTGATCAATCTCCGCTATGGGTGCTGGGTGACTGGAACTCCCCGTCTGAGATACAGCCGCTATAGGTGCTGGGTGACTGGAACTCCCCGTCTGAGATACAGCAGGTGGTATCTCTTCCTCCTTAACAATAGGAGGCACCACTTCCTCCTTAACTGTAGGAGGCATCACTTCCTCCTTAACAATAGGAGGTCTCTCTCTCTTAGGTGCCATCTGGTAAGATAGATGAAAATAAAGAATATAATTGATAACAGATATTACTTAAGACATACCCTTAATAATGCGAAATGGAAGAATTAGATGACTCACAAAGAATATAATTGATAACATATATTACTTAAGACATACCCTCAGCAGCCCTGCCTATAAATTGTTTGTTGCAGTATAATAATGATAGTAATAATAAAACTACTTGTTTGTTGAAGTATAATAATGATACGAATCATAAAACATGAGAGTATAATAATGATACTAATCATAAAACTATTCAAACACAAATCTCATACATATGATTTAGTTTATCAGTCACAAGTTGCTTCTTATAACTATCTGTATAAAACTTGTTTATAAACTACACTAATATTGATCACAAATTAGTAGGAGAGATTACAGTTTTTATCACTCACTAGGTGCAAAGCCTCTTTGCCATAGAACAAGAGATATGGGGTTCAAGGAGACTCTGGCCTTTGGGATGTCATTGATCTCAAAACAAAGTTTTGTTCATGTCCTTGCTGCTACAACTTCTGAGTGCAATTTGAATAAAAATATTACATAATTTTAATAGCTGGCACCAGTTTATATACTATATTTATACTGTACTCCCAACGAGCTTTTACTTTCATAAATCACCCATCAAATAAGACATTCACACCGAGTTTGATCATAAAATTCTAGATGACTTTGAAAAAATATGCCAAATGTAGTTTGGTACACTTTATATGAGGCCTGGCATCTTCTTGAGGTTTTTTTATTAACTTTTTTATGGGTGCTAAGGAATTTTCCAATCCCCAAAGATATGATTTCTGAAGCTTGTATACTAATGGTGCTAAGGAATTTTCCAATCCCCAAACATATACATATATTATACTTCTTTCTCTCCTCAAAGCCATAGTGCTCTTTCTTTCTTCCCCCTTCTTCAACAGGAAGACAAAAAGGAATTGAGGGAGCCAAATTCCAACATAGACTACATGCATGTATATTTTGAGCTGGGGAGCTAGAGGGAGAGAGAGAGCGATGAATGCCAAACTATGTTTGTATTGGTCCTGAGCCCTCGTATACATATACTATACTAATCCATGAACCCTCGTGTCAAGAATCAATTATAACACTACAAGCTGGAATCATATTAATCATCAAAATAATAGAACTGATACTAAGCTCGGTGGAATCCCACTTCTCTTCAGTTTTGAACTAAAGCAACACCAGTGTGTAACCAAACCCGACACCATTGCATTGTCACACCATATTCTCCCTTAATGATGCACACTAGCCACACACTTTCCCTCAAGTCAAGAACTGATACTACATACTGCAAATCCAAAACACTATGAACTTCCCATTACCTTGATACCTCAAGTCCTCACTTATACACATGTATACAAAGCACATATAGAGCAACTACACCCCTCAAACACTCCTCACCCCCTCACAACTATTGTCATACCTCAGTGCACATTGAGCACAGATGCTCCACACCAACACAAGTGCACATGCATCAAATCTGGAAACATGGATGTGCATCTTGGCCTATACATTGTTGTGTAGTGACTTGCACTGCCACTGTGCAGTGAGTCCCCATATTTTTCTTATAAGCCTGCAGCTCCTGAACTTACCTGTGCTCAATCAATTGCTGCTACTGCTTGCTAACACTCTCCCAATCCCAGGATTATTGATACACCAATGTCCAACCTTTCTACTAAATACTCATCAACACATACCTAAACTAACTCCAAATACTTCTAACACTACCTAATTAAGTGACACTTGATATATATCCATGTACCAAGTGCACTGATACTTAGACCTTAAGGTACACATAAACAACAGAGCACCTATACACTCGTGTATGTGCACACTCCCTCACTCACATATAAGCACACTAGTACACTCCTACAAATACCCCCTTGCAGTGCCCTCCTCTCCTTATACCTGATTGTACCCTAAAACTGAGCCCCAACCTTGATGCTAACATCCAAACAACATATACTTACCTTGCACTAGGACTGATACACAATTTTCCCATCTCACTACACTCAAGCCTGCATCTATACTCTGTACTCAAGGTCTGAATTCAGATCTAAATTCAAGTATGAACTCAACTTCCCTCTCTCGAGTTGCTGCTACTCCTCTACCCGCCTTCAAATCTGCACTGGTCCAAGTCTCTCTCACATATTGTTGAACCTGGCAACACCACCTACAGTTTGCTGCAACTCGAGCTTGTTGTTGCACCGGACTTCTAAGTCACTGCACTTGTAGTGCTTAACAACTACATGGAACTTACAAAATACGTGGTCTCTCGACGGACAAAATAGTTGGTACCCAACCAAAAAATAGTTTAACAACTACATGGTCTCTCGTCCTCACTTCCCTCGTCCTCACTCTCTCTTATTGTTTACTAACGCAAAATACCTGGAACTTATATGTGACCTGGCCAGTTAATACGACTTAAGAAGAGATCCAACCCAATTAGTCCTACCGAAGCATACTCCGATGTATAAACATGATCTCCAATCCACAAACAATAATTCTCAAGCAGATAAACTAATCTAACCCATAGACGAAATAATAATCATAATCATAATAGTAAAGTAAAAGGCTGAAATATAATATATTGGAGTAAAGATAGGAAATAGAATCTATCCAACATGTATACACTTAAAACAAGTACGACGGGAACAATCTAGGTCAAAAACCCTAACCCTAACCCCAGGTCAAAAACCCTAACCCTAACCCTAACCTTAACCCTAGGTCACGTGTGTGTGTCGTGTCAGTGTGTGTGTCAGTGTCTGTAACGTGTGTGTGTCGTGTCAGTGTCAGTACCATGTGTGTCATGTGTGTGTGTGAGAGAGAGAGAGAGAGAGAGAGAGAGAGAGAGAGAGAGTTAGAGTTTACCTAGAGGAGGAGGAGGAGGGGGGAGGATACTGCCGGAGGGAGGAGGACGCGGTTGGAGGGGGTCGCCGGGAGGGAGGAGGGGGAGGACGCGGCCGAGGGGGATCGCCAGAGGGAGGAAGGAGGAGCCGGAGCAGGAGAGATCAAGAGCGCACGGGTTTGAAATTTGGGAGAGGGAGAGGGAGAGATCGAAGAAAATAGGGGAAATTAGCCATAAATAAAAATTTAGAGACATTTTAGCGACGCCGATAATGACGTCGCTAATTTAGAATTTAGGGACATTTTAGCGACGCCAATAATGACGTCGCTAATTTAGCGATGTCTTAAACGTCGCTAATGACGTCGCTAAATGTCCAAAATATATACGTCGCTAAACATCGCTAAATAAAATATATTAGCGACGTTTAGCGACCTAAATTGAACTTATAGCGACTAATCCTTTAAAAACTGAATAGAAGTCGCTAAACGTCGCTAAATGTCGCCAATTAGTGACGTCTAGCGACGTTTTTACATGGAGTCGCTAAATTAGCGACGTTTTTACATGGAGTCGCTAAAAAATGTCGCTAATCCCGCTTATTCTAGTAGTGGCTTTGGTGGAGGCGGAAAGCTTAGTCCACGGTACATTGGACCTTTTGGTATTCTTGCGAGGGTCGGTGCAGTGGCCTACAGACTAGACTTGTTGCCTACACTAGAGGGAGTACATGACATATTCTATGTGTCGCAGCTGAGACGGTACATGGCAGATCCTAGTCACGTACTAGATCACTCGAAGATCGAGGTTGGTATGACTCTCAGCTATCCAGAGCAGCCAGTAGATATTTTGGATCGCAAGAAAAATGTATTGTGGAACTAGACTATTCCTTTAGTTCGTGTCACATGGAGACATCACTCTCCAGGTGAGTCAACTGGAAAATGGAGGATGAAATGCACGAGAAATACCCGTATCTCTTTGAGCCTTGAGGTATTGTTCTTATTGTTCTGGATATGTTCTTGTGCTAGTTTAGTTCAATTTCGAGGACGCAATTTTTTTAGGAGGGTAGACTTGTCACTACCATATTTCTAGAATATGAACATTTTTGTCATTTGCAATAGTTATATATATTATTTATAATTTATATAATGTGTATAGTATATATATTATTATTAATAATAATATGGGTTAGTGGTCTAGACTTGATGTGACCATTAGACTCAACACTAGACTAGCCACTTTTGTGACCCAACTAGTCAATCCCTTTCATTAAATTAGAAATTTGTTTAAGTTTCCATTAGGGATGAAAACCCCACTTATTGAAAAACTCTTCATGAACTCCTAGAGGGCATTTTGGTCATTTTAAATTAGCCAAACCCTAGACTAAGGTGGCCGACCCTATAAGGAGGGGGGGGGGGCAGCCTCCCTCAAGCTTAATTTAATGTTCATGAATTGTGTTCTTCCCAAACCACCCTCATTCCTCCACCAAATTTCAGAAAATTAATCCCAAATCCCTCTCATTTTTCTCATCTAAGAAGCCTAGAAGTTTAGGTCTCAAGGAGCATTGGAGGAAAAAAAGTTTGGCTAGAGAACCCTTGATTTTGTATTAAAAATCCATCTCCCAAGTGGTAAAATTCTAAAATATTTCTTTAAAATTGTGTTTTCATTGTTTTGAGGACCATTAGAAGCGCACCCATGGTTTAGGAATACCGTCAAGGGAAAAGAATGAGTCGCTATTGGTTCCATAAAGTTTTCTTCATAAAGTTGTGTTCATAGTTTGGGATTTTGTGATAATGGTTGTGTTTTCTCTATTCTTCATTATAACTAACTACATTATATATAAATAGATGTATTTAATATGTATTGGTATTATTAATAGAGTATGAGGATATTGACATGTAGATTAATTGTGTATCATGAGTATCATATTTGTGCACTCAAGGTGCTTGATGAATTGACTAATATTAGAATGTACCTATTTTAGGTGTTATTTTCATATGACATTGTATACATATACATATATAAAGATATATGTATAGGTTTACCTATATTATCTAGGTGTGGTGTTGAATGGTGGGACGGATAAGTGCACGCAGTCTTAGCATTGCAGTAGGAAGGATCTGTACAGACTTGTGCTAATATTAAGGCATGGTGCATTTCAGTAGGGTTGGGTGATTGCAGGCAGTGTAATGTGTTGAAGAGGGTGCAGATCTGGTAAGGGGTTTAGTAGGAGAGTGCTAATGCATTGGATTGGTTGTAATCGAGCAAATTCAGTCAACTGCAACCATTTGAGGACTGCAGTAAGGAATGGTGGGGTATCACTGTAATTACAACTATGAACACTGGATATCTGTGAGGTTCTGTACTGGAAGTATCAGGGCACTCTATAGTGTATGTGTGTGTGTGTGTATAAGTATTAGGAAATGAACTTGAATGTGAGAGTGTGGCTCGGGTTGGCGGTGCATATTGCATTAAGTTGCAATTGGACTTAGGGAGTCCGGGTCTGTGCAAGCTTGGGGCTAGTTGTGCTTGCTACAGTCTTAGTAAGGTAGGGGAGAACTGATATTAATACCAGTTCAGGCTTGCATATGATGCTCGAGCACTGTGATCCAGGCATGTGCAAGGGTATCAGGAGGGGTGTTCAGTATCAGATTGGAGAAGTTATAATCGAGCTTGGGTATAATATGTCTCCTAGTATATAGTATTTTCTTGATGTGTATTCTTGTTGCTCGTGTCTAGGGTTTAAGTTTTTTTATGTTGAACTGTGTAACCTCTGTATGCACATATATTGGGTTTACCTGGAAGAATGTGTGAGAGTGCTTAAGTTGAGTAGCATAGTGGCAATGGGTAACAAGTGTCTGTATATCAGAGAGTGATGTGTATCCTGATATACTGGTATCAGGAAATGGATAGTGTAGATGGATCATTGGATGTGGAATGTTTGCAATTGAATCTAACAACAACAACAAGTGTGTCCTGAATGCAAGAGTAGCATTGGAGAGTGCACATGGATGTGGAGAGTGGTGTGTTACCTGGGTATGTGGTACACTGATACGAGGAACAACAGTATTGACTGGGTGGGTAATGCTCGAGTGTGCACTGCCAAGTGCAGGATAGGGGGGAACTGGGTACTGATACTTTAGAGTAACATTGTACAATGGGGGCACTATTGCTATAGACAACAACAGCAGTAGGATGTACTGCTAGTGTGGTGTAGCATAACACATACTTGGGGCAATGTGAAGGTAACATGCCTTAGTATACCAAGTGGTATTAGTTAAGATCTAGGTAATATCAGTTAATTGTTAAGTTCAGTATCAGTAACTGGACTTGAGTAAAGATACTTAAGTAAAGTCAAGGTAATGTGGGATATTAAGTAGGGTACTTAAGCACCAAGTGTGGTGTTCAGACTTTAGTATTCTAAGGAGTGTAACAACCAATAGATAATGAGGTTTGTAACAGTGATACTTAGAAGTCTGCATGTTGGGAGAGCTTGGAATCTCATTAGGTATGACTGATACAAATGATTGGTAGTATCGGCCATGCTTAAGCATAGGGCTGATACCAAGGTATTTATAGTATTAGGAAACCATGTTATCTTAGAAAAGAGCTACTTATATGGAATAATAATTAGTATAATAAGTATTAATTGGTATTGCTAGATACTAACTAATATAGCTATGAAGACCTTAGTACTAACTAGTATAAGCTAGGTAATAACTAATAGGGTCTAATATTGACTAGTAGACCTAGTAAAGACCTAGAAGTGGCCTAGAATCATCACAACAAGTTAATCACATGTATATCAACTCATATCGCTTATTGACATTATTATTTTATATTTAGGTCTTTGTGACTCCACTTTTGACATCGATCCTCACACATTGCTTAGGACCACAGGCGAGTATATTCTTTGACAATTTTTATTATTTTGATCATTACTATGATTCTAGTTGTAGTGTATATATGATTTCGACACAGTTGATACACGGGCTAGTATCATAGATACCTGTCATGAGGAGTCATGATTGGAATCCATTGTACTAGCTGGAGATGGAGAAATATTAGTAAGTTATGTGATCATACCCACCTTACATGCATCATAGCTCACCACACATATCACGTAGGGTGTAGCCTGACCATTTACATGCCTTATAGCTTGTTATATATGATTAACCTGACTATTGCTCTCATCATATCTAACCAGATGGTTAGCCTGACCTCACATGTATCATAGTCAATCATATATAGATCTAGTCCCAAGCTGACCACATAGCAAATTGATATTTCATGGCACTTAGCCAGTATTTCTATTCTTGTTCCAGTACATTCATTGATAGCATACACATATATCTTTTCATTGCTAGCTATTTTTATATGATGATTACATGTCTCTCCAGTTTTTCTTATATTTCAGTATTTTCTTTCATCATATATTTTCTTACACTGCTTTATAGTTTTTGTCAATATAATTGAAACTGCTGTTAGTGTTTGTGCTCCGCTCCAATCCTAACTGGGTAACATTTTTCAGAGAATATTGAGGACTTCTCTCCTACCCATTATGATCCAGGAGTAGATAACGATTATATCCCGGAGATTCCAGAGGATCCACTTCATGTTGAGGAGACACCACCCGCAGTTATTTTGTCAATACTTAGCTTATTTTCATGTATCAGATTGTTCCAGACTTATAGACTTGAGTTGTATTATGTTGGGACCTATTTTATGTTGAGATAGCTAGACTCTTAGACTCTGTCTTGTTGAGACATATATTATTTTGTCTTCCGTCTTTCTTTACATCTTTATCGTGCCATTTACCTTCTTTATAGTTATTGTGGTTGAGTATATTGTGAGTTGATGATTATGTGCATATTTATTGTCCTCCGTTTAGAGTTGAGATATGTTGACATGATATGATATCATTGATAGATAACTATTTTGAACCTACATCGTTCTACCGTCGATGCTGCGACGTAGGCTGGATGTACCCTCGATTTATGCCCAATTTTTGGGTACGGGTCATGTCATGTTTTAGTGGTGGCCCATGCAGGTCTCTCCTAGTAATTCTACGTCACAAATAGTGCGGTATCGTAAGTAGTGCTCAGACTTAGAGTACTATTATGAGCCTGATATAGGGTATAGGATGAGAGTATGCTCAATCACAACTAGAAAAATCTTCAATCTATTTGATTTTCCTCTTCTTACCATTCTGAATATTTGCTTCTTTGAATATTACTGTCATTCTTTGATGATATTGTATCTTTTTCCTTAAATGACTTCTTCTTGTTTCGATCTATCTTCAAGATGTCGTCGAAGACTAGATCGTAGAGATCAGGACCCGCAACATCCAAGAGGTCTGCTACCTCTCGACCTGCCATCCAGACAGTTGGAGTTGCTACTCCTACTTCACCTATTCATGTAGGAGTTTTTACAGCTTTCGGGGGTCCTTCTCCCCCACCTGTCCGGAGGGTTGTCGCGACTGTTACAGAGGACCTTCCACCACCATATATTCCATTTCTGGGAGGTGTGCTTGCTGACGGGGCACAAATGTTTGCACTGTTCCAGGGTATGGTGGATGCTCAGAGGATGTTAGCAGAGGCTTAACGAGTTCAGGATGAGGCACAGAGGGTGTAGGCAGAGGTGCACCAAGCGCAGACTAAGCTGATGAGGGAGAGCATGGAGAATGCTCATAAGGTGGCTCTTCAGGCAGTGGAGAAAGTCGCACAAAAATATCCTGGCCAGCAGCAGCAGAGGCCATGCACTATAGTAGACTTCAAGAGGATGATACCTCGGGAGTTCAAGGGTGTTGAGGGGATACTCTACACCGACGACTGGCTGGAGGACATAGAGAGGAACTTGCGCTTGGCTTATATTCCAGAGAGTCTGCAGATCGGGGCCACCGGCAGCCAGATGTTCGATATCGCGCTGACTTGGTATCTTACGGAGTCGAGACTTTATGCTAGAGGACTTACTTGGGAGGCTTTTAAGGAGATTTTCCAACATAATTTCTCTTCTTTTCGAAGAAGCTATGGCAGGGAGAACGAGGTCAGGCCTGGCGTACCAACGAGAGTACGACATCCCTGAAGATGGTGCACTCCCAATCACCGCATATGATCCGGGTCCATCCCAGCCTCCAACAGCGGACAAGTCTAAGTTGAAATAAACTTGCTTCGACAAACGCTGCGCAAAGATGTCTCTCAGGGGATGGAGAAGCCCTACAACATCGATATCTTGGCATAACTCGCCAATACTCAAGCAAAGTTGTCACTGTTCGAGCTCCTCCGACTCTCCAAAGACACTCAGGTTGCTCTGAGTGAGGCATTGCAGAATGCCGACACCTACCTGGCAAAGGCCAAGCCGCCAGCTAACATGTCGCATTCTCCCACTGCAATAATATGATGGACACGATACCTAATATTACGTTCTCACAATAAGACATATTGCTAAAGAACAATCGGCACGATCGTCCTCTGTATTACATAGGGTACATCGATGCCATCAAGTTGGATCAGATGCAGATCGACCCCAGTTCGTCAATCAGCATCATCCCAAGGAGTCTGCTTCAGACCTTGGATATCTCGATGCATCGCCTGTCAGCAACTAATACTGCCATCAGTGGCTTCAACGCTGAGAGGAGCTATCCTCTAGGCAAGATTAGCTTGAAGTATCAGATCGATGACTTAAAAACAGATGTCACCTGCTACGTCATAGACATAGATATATCCTACAACGTCCTATTGGGACGTCCATGGATACATCAATATATGATCGTACCATCAAACTTGTACCAGTGCTTGAAGTACGTAGATGATCAAGGCGTCGTCAAGACAAAATTTGCCGACGTTGATCCATTCAAGGAGGTGGAGACCTGTCATGACCCGCACCCGGATATTCGGGCACGAGTACGTGGTCGCTCAGCCTACACCGCAGAATCGACGGTAGAACATCGTCTAGGTCATTTCTAACTATCTAACATCTCAACAATATAATATGGTACCTGTCAATCATCTCAACTCTAAACGGAGGAGCAATATGGTATCTCACATAAATATCTAATCTCAATCACAAAATAAACTAAGGAAGAAATAATGCACGAATGGAAATAGCGAAGGAAAGAATAAAGGTACAATCCACAATCTGAATAATATACAAGGTGTGAAACCACCAAAAGAATAGTCTACTACAATCTTATACAATATAACTAGACCTCCTCGGGCTCTGCTACTAAGTCTCCCTGGTCAATAAGAGTGTCCTCTATAGGTACGCCGTCCTGCGGCCCGTAGAATATGGGACACTGCTCTAGAAGCTAGTCATCTAAAAAATATATCCAGTCAGGATTGGAGCGAAGTACATACCTCTAAAAGCAGTTTCAATAGCATAATCGAGCATATAAACAGATTTAGAAATGAAATACAAGATCACTAAATGGCGGATTACAAGTGAGGTATGTAACCAGAAGATGGGTAAACATGATCAGGTAAGACGGATTACAAGTGAGGTATGTAATCAAAATGTACACGATTTGTAACAATGGCTTTGATCACATAATCAACTCCTACTCTTCCACCCCCAACTAATATCGATGGATCCAATCACGACACGCTATGAAGACAAATATAACCACTGTCATGAGCAGTGGGTGTACACGAATATCATAATAAATCGAACACGAGCGGTGGATGTACACGAATAAGCACACTGAATACGAGCAGTGTGTGAACACGAAGTAATATCAATACCAAATATACACGATGAGATACAATGTACACGAGTACCCGCTGAATAAGGTAGAGGATAACATCTCATGACGGGATCCATATAGCACCAGTCCATGAAATCACTGTGTCGGGATCAATGTATATAATTCTAGAGCATGAATATATACAATATTATGAATTGAAAACTATCAGAAAAATGTACTCGCCTGACGTCCTGAACAAGGTGTGTCTCTCGATGCCCAAGCTGGTATCTCACAACCTATATATGGTATGTTGTATTAATACAAGGTTCAATAATGAAAATAAGTGAAGCTGATGAAGTTCTAGGTCAATACACCATTTCTAAGTCAAACCAATGAATTCTAGGTTGCAAGAGTCTAATGCTAAGTCACTAAGTCGATACACTATGTAGCTATGCTATACAAGCTAAGCTAATAATAAATAAAATACTCAAAGAGTCGTATCCTAAGATATACAAGTTTGAATATGAAAAATAAGGTTTTATATCTATATGTTCAAGTCAATTATAATAATTATATCAAAATAATTTAAATAGGATACCTTGGCCTTGCACCAATGCGTATCGCGCCTAACTTGATACCCAAATCTCAATACCCTGGGTATCGACCCAATACCTTGATGATACTTTGGTATCTCAAGGCAACCCAACACTAAGCCAACTCAACCTACATATATAACTAAGTACTAAAGTATCTAACTGATAATAATAACAACTAAAATAAGTTCATATATATACATATAGCTAACTAGTTACTAGCTAACTTAATAAATCAACTAATAACTAAACTCAACTAACAATTAGCTAACACTATAATGTATTTAGCCACATACTGATGCTACTAGCCAGCAGGAAAACTGACCCAGATCACTATCAATAAACTGTGCTTAAGCACAGCGCTGATACCCGGTTGAAACGACTGATACCTGATGAAACTGATACCTTCTAACTAAGTTACCCATATACTAACTAACTATCCCCAACTAATCACCTGTATAGATACTTATATAGACAATAGATGCTACATAAATATATAATTATGCTAACACACACACACACACACACACACACACACACACACACACACATATATATATATATATATATATATATATAATATACACATACTAACTACCTTACATACCCAAAACCTAACTGAAACTCAACTAATAACTTACAGATACTGATGGCTGATACTCACCTAAACTGTGAGCACACTGCACACATGGAGGAACCCGATTGCTAGTACCCTGCTGCTCTTCCAAAACCGTGTGTAAACTGTAGGTGGTGTAGACCTGGTTGCTGCTACTGACTTCCTTGTTGTGCCCGCTGTGTATACAGCAACTGCAGCTAGGTGTGCAGTTTCTCCCTGCTGCTCGAGGTCCCCTATACACTGGCTACATTGAGCCCCACTGTACTTAATTTCCAGTGTACTGGCCCGAGGAATCACTATTTAGTTGGTAGCATTGCCTACTCGGATGTACTCGCACTGGGGACTGGGCTGATAAACACAGCAGTTCTCGTATACACTGTGCAGTAAGATACTGCACAGTATCATTCTCCCCAAACTGTTAATGTTCCCTTCTTGAGTTGTGTATTGCTGCACATCAGCTATACTAACTGCCTACAATTGTGTGTATCGAGTCCTTCACCACATACGAAATTGTAACAAGCAATAACTATATACTTCCTTTAGCAATATGTATCAACATTAGGTATATACTATATACACATAACACAATAATAAGTAGCTATGTATCTACATCTACCCCCATATATATGAACATTTATATAACCCAACACAAGTATATATATATATATATATATATATATATATATATATATATATATAGATAACAGTGCGACACATCAATATACCTCTCTTACATATATCAATGTACATCAACCCTTACTACTAGATAGACCTATATATATCTAACACATAAATATATATAGATACATATATGTATCACCATATAAACTCTCTCTCTCTCTCTCTCTCTATATATATATATATATATATATATATATATATATAGCCCCACACTTATACATAAACTCTAAATACACTATTACATTCACTATAAATTATATAGATAACTCACATATATATAAATACACATGCACGTATAGTGAGAAGAATAAAACATCAAACACATGGAGTGCATCACACCTGTATCACACTTTTTCTATGATACGCTTGCGATACGGCCCCAACACACAACTAAACATATCCCGGAGGACACGAACAAGTCTAACGCCTAAATTATGAATAATACGTATAGTAATTAGTGCGTCTACGTGTCCGTATCATAAGGTGATATGCACAAAGCCCTATGTCGGAGGAAAACCCCCAAATTAACCTGTTTTGTCAAATTGACGAGATACGGCCTACACATATCTAATTGTGGACACGACACTAGTCATAAATAAGCAATCAAGTGTCAATTAGATCTATTAGATCTAATGACAAGCACTACATGTGCCAATATCGGAATTCTTCCAAAATTGGCACCAAATTAATCATAACTTCCACCGTAGGTCTTCGATTGACCCAAAACCAAATCCTATGGATAGCCTATGCATGTGGGTTGGTTTCTCAGATTTAGAGTCTATTAGAAGAAAAAAATAGAATTGTATCTATTGGAAGATGGATTCCCAATAAAAAGTCTCCAATTGCCAAGTAGCTCATCTCTTTGTAGATCTTGGCCTCATCCTCCTTACTCCTTGCTTCCTTCTTATAGATCCTTGGTGTAGCAACCTCAGTGATGAATTTGGGAAAAGATTGATGAAGAATTGGTGTAGAATTGTTAAGGAAATGAAGGGAATTTAGAGAGGAAAGAATGTAGATCTAGAATTTAGAAAATTAGAATGAATAAAATGATTTTCTCTCTCCTCCATAAGGTGGTCGGCCTATATACATCCCTCTATAAATATAAAATGACACAAATACCCCTTGGGGCCTCTCATGAAGAAATTAATTAGGGAGAGAAGGTTCTAGTCTAATAGTTTTACTAATTAATTAAGCCTTCTAATCTATGGGCCTAATTCATGGGCTCAACTTAGACTAGTCTAATTGTTTGGTTCATGCATTCTAAATAAATGGGTTAGGTCCACTACACAAGTCCAAAATAAATCTACAACTAGTAACAAATAATAATACAATAAATAAATAAATCATGCATGCACAAATATTAAATCTAAAAATCCTAAAATAAATAATACCCATTGACAATTACCAAACTACCCTTGGATGAAAATGTGAGGGTGACAAACCTACCCAGCTTATAAAAATTTTGTCCTCAAAATTAAGGAAGAAATTATCTACCAAAAGCAAATAATACAATACAAGAAAGAAATATACCTCACGGCTCGAACAAATATGGATATCGCTCGCGCATCTCGGTCTCTCGCTCCCAGGTACTCTCTTTTGGCGAGTGATGCCTCCATGCGACACGCACCAAAGGAATCGTCTGGTTTCTCAGCACCTTCTCTCTCCGATCCAGAATCTCTACTAGCTACTCTGGATAGCCGAGAATAGGGTCCACCTCTATCTTCGAGTGATCCAACACATGACTGGGATCTGCCACGTACCGTCTCAACTGCGACACGTGAAATACGTTGTGCACTCCCTCAAGTGCAGGTGGTAAGTCTAGTCTGTAAGCGACTGCACCAACCCTCTCGAGAATACTGAATGGACCGATAAATCGCGGACTAAGCTTGCTGCCTCCACCAAAATAAATCGTGCCACATGTCAGAGAAATCCTCAAGAAAACCAGACCGCCAACCTAGCACGAAACACAACCTTAGCACTCTAACAAGCAACAATCAAACATAAGCAAGACAAAACTAAAGCTATACCTCAAACTCCAAAGGTCTCCGGTGGCTATCGGCCCAATGCCGCTGTCCGTCCTGCGCCACTCGAAGTCTGTCCCTGATAAGCTTCACCTTCTCCGCTGCATCCACTATCATCTCTGGTCCCAATAAGGCTCTATCACCAACATCGTCCCAGGACAACGAAGTGCGACACCTTCGTCCATACAACACCTCGAAAGGTGACATCTCAATGCTGGCTTGGTAGCTGTTATTGTATAAAAACTCTACCAAGTGAAGGTGATCCTCCCAAGAACCTCCAAGATCCAAAACACAGGTGCGTAACATGTTCTCGAGAGTCTGAATAGTCCTCTCCGACTGTCCGTCCGTCTGAGGGTGATAAGCGATACTGAACTTTAGCTGAGTGCCCAAGCTAGCCTGCAAACTCCTCCAGAAATGGGACGTGAAGCGACTATCCCGATCAGAGACAATGCTCACTGGAATACCGTACAATTTGACAATCTGGCACACATACATCTCTGTAAGTCTCTCCGTAGCTGTACCCACTTTAAATGGCATAAAGTGGGCTGATTTGGTCAACCTATCCACGATGACCCAAATTGCATCCTTGTCTCCTGGAGAACGCAGAAGTCCCGATACAAAATCCATGGTCACATGCTCCCATTTCTACTCTGGAATGGGCAAAGGCTGAAGCAATCCTCCTGGTCTCTGTCTCTCCGCCTTGACCTACTGGCAAACTAAGCATCTGGACATGAAGTTAGCTACCTCTCGCTTCATGCCATACCACCATACATGCTCCCTTATGTCTCTATAAATTTTGTTGGCACCGGGATGCATAGAGTATTGGAAACGATGCGCCTCCTACATAATCTCCTTGAGCAAAGCTCCTCTCGGTACACAAAACCTGGTAGTGTGTCGCAATAATCCATCATCTGCGATGATAAAGTCCTTTGCCAGCCTGATCTGAACCTGTGCTCTGATGCTCCTCAGAGACTTATCCTCATACTGTCCGGCTCTGACCCAGTCCAACAACTCCGACTGAACCCAAAGTCCCCACATCTGTGCTGCAAATCCCGAAATCAATACCTCAATGCCCAAACTGTCGAGATCGGCCAATAAATGTCTGTCTCTAGTCAAGAACATAGCCACGGGATATCTGCTCAAAGCATCCGCGACTATGTTGGCCTTCCCTGGATGGTACTGCAAGGATATATCGAAGTCTTTCATCAGCTCCAACCATCGTCGCTGCCTTATGTTGAGCTCTTTCTCTGTAAACACATACTTTAAGCTCTTATGGTCTGTGAAGATCTATACTCTCTCTCCATATAAATAGTGTTTCCATAATTTGAGGGCAAAGATAACCGCTGCCAACTCCAGATCATGGGTAGGGTAGTTTTTCTTATGCGGACGTAATTGCCTGGAAGCATAGACAATCACCTTCCCGTGGTGCTGTAACACACAACCCAAACTCTTTCCTGATGCATCACTGTAAATGGAAAATCCTCCTGCTCCTGATGGTAGTGTCAAGATAGGAGCTGTAGTCAATCTCCTCTCCAGCTCCTCAAATGCTGACTAACAATCCTTAGTCCAGACGAATTCTACGTCCTTCCTAGTCAGCCTGGTCATTGGCTCTGTAAGTCTGGAAAAGTCCTGAACAAACCTTCGGTAGTAGCCTGCTAATCCGAGGAACCTCCTGATCTCTGCTACCAAACTCGGGGTAGACCATGATTCAACTGTTGAGATCTTCTTCGGGTCTACCGAGATTCCATCTCCTGTAATGACATGCCCAAAGAATTCAACCTTATCAAGAAAGAATTTACACTTTGACAATTTGCCATATACCTTCTCCTTCCTGAGGGTCTCCAGAACAATCCTCAAGTGCTGCTCATGCTCCTCTAGGGTCTTCGAGTATATTAGAATATCACCTATGAAGAATACAATAAACTGGTCTAGGTACTGATGCAACACCTTGTTCATCAGGTTCGTGAACACTGCCGGAGTATTAGTCAACCTAAACGGCATTACCAAGAACTCGAACTGCCCATAGCGAGTCCTGAAAGATGTCTTTGGGATATCTTCCCTCTTTACTTTCACCTGGTGGTACCCTGACCTCAAGTCTATCTTCGAGAATACCTTCGCTCTGCTCAACTGGTCAAACAAGTCATCAATTCGAAGCAACGAATATTTGTTCTTGATAGTGAGGTTATTAAGTGCCCTATAGTCAATACACATACGTACCGACCCATCCTTCTTCGGTACAAAAAGTATCGGAGCACTCCATGGTGATAAACTAGAACGGATAAAGCCTTTGTCTTGCAACTCATCTACCTGCTTCTTCAGCTCCACCAGTTCGATGTTGTTTACTCTATAGACGTGCTGAGAGATCGGCTCTATGCCTGACACTAAATCTATAAAGAATTCTACATCTCTGTCCGGCGGCAACCCTGGAAACTCCTCTGGAAAGACATCCAAGAACTCCATAATCAACGGATGTGGCGGCTCCTGCTCCTCGACTAAAACTCCACAGAAATTGCCTTCGCTCTGTTCTGCTCCTCGGACGAACTCGAATTCCGGCTCTCTTGGCATCTGAAATGAAACTCTGCCTCCACGAAAATTGATACTAGCGTGATGACTACTCAACCAATCCATCCCGAGCACAATGTCGTAACTCAGAAGTGGCATTACGAGCAAACATATGCTCAGCTCACGGCCTCCCAGATAAACTCTCTGGTTCTTGCAAACATCACTGACCAGGATGATGCCACCCCCGGTCGTGATCTTGCAAGTCCTATCCAACGGTTCAGACTCAAGGCGATGCCTCAAAGCAAAAGATACAGATACAAAGCTATGAGAAGCACCAGAATCGAATAAAATATGAGCTGGAAAGGAATCGAGATAAATATAACCTGAGATGACATCGCCAATCGGCTCCTCCTCCTCGAAAGTCAGGGCAAAATCTTGCCCCTATCGATGCGCTCCTCTGTGCTGTTGATGCTGGGAAAACTGCTGCTGCTGCGGTGGAAGAGGTCCTCTCTGCTGGCCTGCTAGTGGTCGAGCGGGTGCCCTCTGTACCTGTCCTCCACCCTGAGCTGGACGAGCTGGGACTTTGGGACAAGCCCACAGCTGATGATCTCCCGATCCAAAGAATAAGCATTGGCCTAGCCTCATCCTGCATGCGTCCCATCCGTGTCCTTACTTCTTACAAAAAAGTACAAGGAACTTCTGCCCTCTGGATCTGATGCATCTACTGAGTCGGCACTCTAGCTGGCCCTTAATACTGCTGCCTCTGGTGCTGGTAAGGCCTCTGGTGCTGCAGCTGGAATTGAGGCCTCTTCGCTGGACCCGTGTAGTTGTTGGATTCTCCTATGTCCCTCTGCCTCTTAGATCCAAGCTCTAAGTCATCCTCTGCTCTCTGCGCCTTCCTGAGTATCTCCTCGAAGGTGGCGGTAGGATCTCCGTTGGTGTAGGATTTGACTTCTCGGTTCAGGCCCTTCCTGAACTTTTTTGCTTTTACTTCTAGGGTTCTGACCCTCCACGAAGTGACCTAGACGGCAATACTCTGCCGTATACTTGTCCACTGATATGCCTCCCTGGACAAGGTACTGGAACTGACTCTCCAAAGATGTAAGAGCCACGTCTGGGAAGAACTTCTCCTTGAAAATCTCTTTGAAGGCTTTCCAAGTGAGTCTTGGTACTAAAATCTTCGGGTCTGTCCGGAACCATGTCAAGGCAATATCGAACATCATACAACCCGCTGCCTCTATCTGTAGCATCTTTGAAATTTGCGCCAACCGCAGGTTCGTCTCGATGTCCTTAATCCACTCGTTCGCATAGATAATCCCCTCCAGCCCCTAAAGTCCTTCGGGCCCATCCTCTTGAAGTCGATGATGGTACCCGGCTTTGGTTGATGCGAAATAAACTGAGATGGTGCCGTCGGTGGCTGGGCGGTGGTAGCTCTCTCCACTGCAGTGAGTGCGATCTGGTGAGCATTCTCCATGCTCTGTCGCAGGACCTCTAACTGTCACTGCTGTGCCTCCATCATCTGCTGGAGAAGTGTGAACATCTGCGTCTGATCAACTGCTGGTAGGGGAGGTAGAAGATCCTCTGAAACAACTTGAGCTACCATCCGAACTGGGGGAGGAGCACCCCCGAAGACAGCTGCTAAGACTCCCACCTGAACCGGTGAGGAAACCCTCTCAATTGGAGGAGAAACAGTAGTAGCTGCTACCCTCTCCACTGCAGACTGGGAAGTAGCTGAGGAAGCTGCCGCTGCTCCCGAGCGATATAATCTGATCTTCGGAGGCATCCTGAAGACAGATTGAAATACGGAATCAATATTGAATGTAATGTGGTATCATCAAAGAAGGACAAAACTTTATTCAAAATAAAAGACAATATTCAATAGATAGGGATTTGTAAAACAGATATTAAAATTTTCTTAGATGTGATTGAGTAACTCTCAGCCTAAATCATGTTTCCTAAAGCAGGCTCGTAGCCGTACTCTAGTCGAGCACAACTATAATATCTATCTAGACCTGCATGGGCCACCACTAAAAATGTGTCACGACCCGCACCCAGATATTCGGACACGAGTATGTAAACTCCCTCAACCAGATTTCAGTAATTTAGGATTAGTTTAGACTAATTAGAATTATAGCAACTTTTTAAAAATTTATTTATTATATAATCAATTTGATTGTGCACCTGTTCATTACACAATTAATTAGGACATCCCACTAGCTGTTAAACCCTAAACAAATTTCACATCCCTGCCCTAGACTTGCTAGACTACTTTTTCTGTATTTTTAGCAACTTCCAGAAACCTCGTTTGGTGCTTCGTTTTAGTCGCACAAATATCGTTACAAACGTACGTATTTATTTCCTATTTAAATTTTTGCTCTTTACCCATCTCTGTACCCCTAGAGATTTGAGGACCAGTAGGCACCTGTTTTGCCCAAGCAAAAATACGATAATATTCTTCTCTAATTATGCTTCAATTATCGTTTTGACACCGTAGAAAAATTATGACCCTAACAGCCTCAAAATAATTAGTGAACACCATGCGCAGTATTTATTAAATAATAAAAATGATGACCATATCACCTACAGAAATCAGACCCTGACTCTGCCCAAGATTACCCCACACTGTCCAAAACATTTTCTCCAGCTATTTTCCCCATTTTTGTACAATTTAGTATTCCGGGGAATCAGTATTAAAATCAGGTAAATTGCATAATTGCGCAAAATACCAATTTCATGACTTTTATGCAAATTATGGAATTATAAGGGTTTTTATGCAAAATGCATGTGAGGTGGCATAACCTCATTGGCTATTAACCCTAACACCTACATGTGGCATTAAACATCCAGAAAATCCAGTCAAAAATATCCCAAAATACCAAAAATACCTAAATACCCCTAAAGTTGCAATTAATTACAACTTTGCCATTGCCTACAACCCCTATAAAACCTGACCCCCCCTCTCTTCAAACCCCCACAGCCGCCGCCTCCGACCACCGCCTCCGGCCAAACCCTGCCCGAGCCTTCGCCCTGACCCCCTCTCCCCTCCGGCCAAGTCCCATCCCCAGCCACCGCCTGCTCCGCCGCCCTGAACCCCCGCAAGCCCACTCCTCCAACACCATCACCCACAGCAACTACCACCCCCACCTCCGACGGCCTCCAGCCACCGCCACCGCCACCGCCGTCGTGGACCTCCGCCACCATCACCAACCTGACCGCCACCCTCCCCTCTGTCGAACCCGTCGCCTGCCCGGCCACCTCCACCACTCCTCCGCCGGCCAGAGCCCCCGCACTTAGCTGCTGCTGCTGCTGCCAGTAGATACTGCTGCTGTTCCCGCTCCCCCGGCTGCCTCCGGCCGACTCTGCCGTCGTCCACCCGCCGTCGACGACCCCTAGGGCCCACCTGTCAGTAGGTATACCCCTTGAACCTAATATATAAGTATTTATATATATAATCCTATATGTATATGTATATGTATATATATGTATATATATATGTATATAAATAATGTATTTATATGTATAATGATATATATATGTATTATATTATATAATAAATGTTATATACTATTATTTACAGAATATTATACTGTATATTATATATATATATATCTATATATATTCTATACATATATATTTATATATGTAAATATGTATATATGTATATATATATATATATGTATATTTATATACTATATTATATTATGTAAATTACTAATATGTATCTATGTATTTATTTCTATTTTATTTATATATATATGTAATATATAAATATATGTATACATATATTTATATGATATATATATTTATATATAATATGCTATTATATAATTACTATATATACTATGCATGTTTTCCTTTATTTTATTTTCTGCATTTAATTTATTTCTTGCACTTATTATAAATGTATATATATCTATATCTATATCTATATATATATATATATATATATATATATATATATATATATATATATATATATATATATATATATATATATGTATATATATTCAGCTGGATAATACAGCTTATATATATTATATATATATAATTTCAATTCTTGCAATGTCATTTTAATTTATTACATAATATTGTGCTGGATATTACAGCCTATTTATATATGCATATTTATAATTATTGCAGTGGTCACATATAGACCCTGATAATATTGTTAAATAGTACAGCATTTATTTATGTATTAAAATTCTGTACTGTCAATTCAATTTACCTATATATATATATACATCAGTGGATATACCCTGATAATATATATGTATTTACTTCTGTCCTGTCATTTCAATTTATTTAAATTATATATCAGTGGATATACCCTGATTATTAAATTATTATAAATCAGAGGATACACCCTGATAATATTATATTATATTATTATATATATAGCAGTGGATATACCCTGCTACTATTTACTGCATTTTTTTTCTGTTCTTTATATACTATATATACTGCTATATATATTATATATATATATATATATATATATATATATTATATATATATATATATATATATATATATATATACTTTATATTACAATCATAATATTCACGAACCCTGTCTATTTTAACATAAACCAACTACAGCACAGCCAGTGACCCCCTGTCACCAGCAACCTCAAACCTGACTGTGAGATCAGGTTATCAACACTATCAGGGAGTAGGCAAGTATACCTTGCCAAGTTAATGTTTAAATTCTCAAATACTGTTATATGCTTCTTGTTTCTGAAATTCATATACCAAGAGTACCTGAGACTGCCTCTGGTACAGTCAACTGATACGTTGACAATTAGTGTAAATAACTTAGTCTTACTGACTCACCAACACTGTGAGAGTATCCTGATATTCTCCTAGACCCTATCACGGGAACACGCAACATGGTTGTATTACATATATGGATGTGAGCTGCGTATTTGATTAGCTACCAGTACGTGTGACCCGCATCACGGATTTAGAATAACTCAGGAAATGTACGACTTGACATTTAGTTTCATTGGGATGGAAAAGATAACTAGTAGACGTATGGGACACCCCCTCCATATATGATTATACCTTCGTACCATGCTCCTCGGAGATGGTCGATTGCAGAGCTACCCGTGAGTCCGAGGGCATACGACACATATACTAGCCAGTCACCACGATTGGTGAATTACGTCAGCGTATGTCTAGCCATACATTCCCATGCGTACTATGAGATCTTTACTTGCATTTTTACTTAGAATGGTTAGCACCCTGTATTTATTTCCTTTATTCAGTATTACATACATGGCATGTCATTTTCTGTATCTTGTTATGTCCCACTGAGGACCTGGTTCCCTGCCAGATCTAGACGAGGCTTTCTACCCCAATGTGTACGGCCCTGATCAGGAGGCTAGATGTTCTACCGAGGAGGAGCTCTAGGAGACACCCTCAGAGTATGCTTGACCATAGAGGCCTGCCACCTGGAGATGGAGATGTTTTTCTCAGATAGACACTGCTTAGTCTATCTGATTTTTCTGCGCTATTATCAGTTTTTGTAGTAGGCTTGTATTCTCACCAGTTGTGTACTGTATCAGACTCAGTTTTATATATATATTCAGTACTTGCTTTTCTGATATCTTGTTGTGGATGAGATAGATATACCTGTTTGTACTTGTAGTATTTTAGGACAGCGTAGCACGTTCCTTTGGGTCCATCAAAGTGGATTAAGCCCTTAGTGACGTGTCAGCTGGCCAGTGACACGTGGCCTAGATTCCTGATATTTTGGGACTGGGGCGTCACACGGTTTTAGTGGTGGCCCATGCAGGTCTAGTTTTATTGCTAGTGGTATGATGACATGCCCAGCAAGCCTGCAATAGGATAGAAATATTAGGTCTCATCCACACTGACACCATCTTTACAATTTCTATTATTGCATCTTGCTTGATTATCATTAATTATCTCCTTTGTGTTTTCTAATTATCATATTTTCCTCAGAAATATGGACATACCCGGGAAACCTGCGAATAATGGGGCTGACCAAGCAACAGACCCTTCGCTAAGTGCCCAAGGAACTCCGTCCAATCACCAGAATTCTGGCCAGGAGACAACACCAACACCGCAGGCGGAGACACCTTTGCCTCCACCTCCAGCCTTGCCTATCCTGATGCCACAACTTGAGGGTCAACCTCAAATGTTGCAGTTTCTCCAGACTATGTTGCAGAACCAGTGGCAACAGACTGAGGTCCTAAGACAGTCTCAGTGGCAGCAGACTGAAGCCCTACGACAGACTCTGATGACGGCCTTGGAGAGAGATACTACTCCGGCACCAACACCTGTCCAACCAGCGGGCACAGTTCGAGGCTTCCGTCAAATAAGCCCGAGAGACTTCAAAGGCAGCGAGACTCCTGAGGAGATCTCCGACTGGATCTCCAACACCGAAATGCTGCTAGAAGGATCGCAATTCACCCCCGACCTATGGATAACCGCTGTGAGGGGCCAACTTCTTGGCAACGCCCATCACTGGTGGGAATCCATAGAGCGCAGCGTCGGCAAGGACCAAACTTGGCAACAATTCTTGGAGCACTTCAACGCCAAGTACTTTCCAGCGACAGTCCAGAATGCCCTATACTCCCAGTTCCTGCACCTGGAGCAGGGAAACATGACGGTAGATGCCTACGAAGCGGAGTTTAGCAGACTAAGTCATTTCGGTGCTGATCTCATCCCGAACGAGCTGAAGAAGGCTAAAAGATTCTACCATGGCCTTAACTACGAGCTCCAGAGGTACACAATAATGCAGTCAAGAATCTCCTACAACGAGGTTCTTATCGAAGCCAGGGAACAAGAAGCAATTGGCCGAGGAGCAAGGCGCTCAAATTCAACCTTCCCGGCCAAGAATCAGCAAGGAGCAGGAGGACCTATACGACGTCCCCAATATCAGACTCAGCAGATGATGGGGCCTTACCAGAAGAAGGAGCTCCCGATTTGTCACTTTTATGGCAAAAAGGGGCATTTTATGAGAGACTGCAGGAAGAAGAACGGATTATGCCTGCTATGTGGAGCTAGCCAACACATGGCCAAAGACTGCCCACAACGCAGAGATGCAGCACCTCAGCAAGGGCAGAAGCCAGGAACACAAGCCCAGAAGATGCTACCCTCCACATCAGGAGGATATCAGCGAGGAGCACCCTTGCTTACTCAGGAGGCCCAGTTCAAGGCCAGACAACAACCTGGAGGACAAAAGCAGGGACAAGCTTTTGCGTTAGCTGCAGTTGCAGAAGAGCCTGAAGGGAAAACTATAACAGGTACCATTTTAGTTGCATCATTACCTGCAACTGTGTTATTCGATTCTGGGGCTACTTTGTCTTTCATATCCAGTAGTTTCGTAGCCATGCACAAACTATCCACTTCCCCACTGCCTAAGTGTTGGAAAATACTTACTGGAGGAGGTATTATTCCAGTTACCAATATTATTGAAACCTGCCCTATAGTTGTTTGTAGTAAAGGACTAAGGGCGCAATTTTTGGTACTTCTAATGCCAAATTTCGATGTTGTCTTAGGCATGGACTGGCTAAGCCAGAATAATGCTGTCCTAGACTGCCGAAGGGGTAGTATTATCTTTAAACCCCCAGATCACCCGGAGTTCGAATATGTCCGAGGAACCATCGAGCAAGGAGTAGGCCAGACTCCTAGAGCTTACATGGCAATGGAGACAACACTTCCATCAGTTGTAGCAGAGTTCGCAGACGTATTTCCAGAAGAATTGCCAGGCCTACCGCCTGACAGAGAAGTGGAATTCATTATTGAGCTGATACCCGGAGCTGCACCAGTATCCTCCAATGTATACCGACTGGCGAAGAAGGAGCTTGACGAGCTGAAGCTTCAACTGGAGGAATTACAGATCAAGGGATTTGTTCGTCCTAGTGCATCACCCTGGGGAGCACCAGTGCTGTTTGTACCAAAGAAGGACGGAATATATCGCATGTGTATTGATTACAGAGCCCTCAACGCTCTGACAATCAAAAATAAGTATCCCTTGCCGAGAATTGATGACCTGTTCGATCAACTAACAGGAGCCGTAGTATTCTCGAAGATAGACTTGAGATCAGGCTATCATCAGGTCAAGGTACAAAGAGAAGACAATCCAAAGACAGCATTCAGGACTCGTTATGGTCACTACAAGTTCCTGGTGATGCCATTTGGACTGACTAATGCACCTGCTGTATTCATGAATCTGATGAACCGAGTCTTCCACCAATATCTGGACCAGTTCGTGGTAGTCTTCATCGACGACATTCTGGTATATTCGAAGAGCCACGAGGAGCATGAGGAGCACTTAAGACTAGTACTAGAGACGCTGAGACAGGAGAGCCTTTATGCTAAGATGAGCAAGTGTGAATTTTTCCTTGATCGTGTCACTTTTCTGGGATACGTCATCACAGGAGAAGGTATCTCGGTGGACCCAGCAAAGATTTCATCTGTGGAGATATGGCCAACTCCGACCAATGTCTTAGAGGTAAGCTTTCTAGGACTTGCCGGATATTACCGGAGGTTCGTAGAAAACTTTGCAAGAATCTCGGAGCCAATTACCCGTCTTACCCGCAAGGAGCAGGAGTTCATATGGACTGAAGAATGTCAGAAAGCTTTTGATGAATTGAAAAAGCGTCTAACTACAGCCCCCATTTTGACTATACCATCTGGATCCGGAGGTTTCGTCATCTATAGCGATGCATCCGGAAAAGGATTTGGTTGTGTCTTAATACAACATGGGAAGGTTGTAGCTTATGCCTCAAGACAGCTGAGGACTCATGAGAAGAATTACCCCACTCACGACCTGGAGCTTGCCGCAGTCATCTTCGCCTTGAAGCTATGGAGACACTATCTATATGGCGAACGAGTGGAGATTTTCACCGATCACAAGAGCTTGAAATATGTCTACACTCAGAAAGACTTAAATCTGAGGCAAAGACGGTGGCTTGAAGTAATGACGGATTTCGAAATTGATCTACAGTACCATCCGGGGAAAGCTAATGTGGTGGCAGATGCTCTAAGCAGAAGACCCTCGGCATTCTTTATGATCACCCAACCAGGTCTTCTGAGAGATCTAGAAAATTTGGGAATAGAGGTCATTATGCCAGGACTTGACGGCCAATTATCAAACTATCAGCTGCAATCAACCTTGGTAGAAAGAATCAAAGCTGCTCTACCAACAGATGCAAGATTTCAGAGGCTTCGACAAAGAATAGAGGCTGGAATTCAGACAGGATGTCGCATACACGAAGATGGGACTCTAAGATGTGGTGATCGTCTTTATGTTCCAAATGGAGAACTTCGTAATGAGCTGATGTCAGAAGCTCATAGCTCAACATACTCTATACATCCAGGAGGCACAAAGATGTACAGAGATCTGCGACAATATTACTGGTGGCATGGAATGAAGCGGGAGATAGCATGCTTTGTGGCTAAATGCCTGGTGTGTCAGCAAGTCAAGGCTGAGCATCAAAGATCTGCCGGTCTACTTCAACCCCTTCCAATACCCGAGTGGAAATGGGAACACGTTACGATGGACTTTCTTACGGGCTTTCCAAGAAGTCCTAGTGGCCGTAATGCTGTATGGGTGATTGTAGACAGACTCACTAAGGCTGCTCATTTCCTACCTTTCAGAGTCGGACAATCTACCGAAGTCTTGACGGATATGTACATGAAGGAGATAGTGCGTCTACATGGAGTACCAGTCAGTATAATATCTGACAGGGATACGAGATTTACATTTTACTTTTGGCGAAGTATGCAAGAGAGTCTTAGTACCCGCCTCAAGTTCATCACCTCGTATCATCCGCAGACAGATGGCCAGTCAGAGCGCACCATCCAGACTCTAGAAGATATGCTGAGAGCCTGTATGCTTGATTTCAGCGGATCATGGGAAGATCACTTATATCTGGTAGAATTTTCCTACAACAACAACTATCAAGCGAGCATTCAAATGGCTCCCTTTGAAGCTTTGTATGGAAGGAAATATCGTTCCCCAGTATGCTGGAGCGATGTTGGCGAGAGACAGATCTTGGGTCCAGAACTGATCATTCGTACGGTGGAGAAGGTAAAGAAGATCAAGGGACACCTACGAGCTGCACAAGACAGGCAGAAGCACTGGGCCAACATTCATCGCCGACCTCTCGAGTTCCAAGTAGGGGAGCATGTGTTCTTAAAGATCTCACCAACCAGAGGAACTATCAGATTTGGAGGAAGAGGGAAGCTAAGTCCAAGGTACATTGGACCCTTCGATGTGCTAGATCGCGTCGGAGAAGTTGCTTACAGGCTAGCTCTACCTCAGACCTTGGAGGGAGTACATGACGTCTTCCACATATCTCAGCTAAGGAGGTACATTCCAGACCCGAGTCATGTGCTGGACTATTCAGAGATCACCATCGGGCCGAGCTTATCGTACCAAGAGGAGCCTGTAGAGATCCTGGACCGTAGCGAGAAAGTGTTGCGAGGCCAGACTATTCCTCTCGTTCGTGTTGCATGGAGACATCATGCACCAGGTGAATCCACCTGGGAACGAAAAGAGGATATTCGACAGCGTTACCCCCATCTATTTCCAAACCAGGGTATGTCCAATATTTCAAATTCAATCTTTCTTAATCATCATATGTCCTTAATTAATTTTTTATTCTCATTATATGTGTGTTTTTATTTCGAGGACGAAATATTCTAATGAGGGTAGATTGTAAACTCCCTCAACCAGATTTCAGTAATTTAGGATTAGTTTAGACTAATTAGAATTATAGCAACTTTTTAAAAATTTATTTATTATATAATCTATTTGATTGTGCACCTGTTCATTACACAATTAATTAGGACATCCCACTAGCTGTTAAACCCTAAACAAATTTCACATCCCTGCCCTAGACTTGCTAGACTACTTTTTCTGTATTTTTAGCAACTTCCAGAAACCTCGTTTGGTGCTTCGTTTTAGTCGCACAAATATCGTTACAAACGTACGTATTTATTTCCTATTTAAATTTCTGCTCTTTACCCATCTCTGTACCCCTAGAGATTTGAGGACCAGTAGGCACCTATTTTGCCCAAGCAAAAATACGATAATATTCTTCTCTAATTATGCTTCAATTATCATTTTGACACCGTAGAAAAATTATGACCCTAACAGCCTCAAAATAATTAGTGAACACCGTGCGCAGTATTTATTAAATAATAAAAACGATGACCATATCACCTGCAGAAATCAGACCCTGACTCTGCCCAGGATCACCCCACACTGTCCAAAACATTTTCCCCAGCTATTTCCCCCATTTTTGTACAATTTAGTATTCCGGGGAATCAGTATTTAAAATCAGGTAAATTGCGTAATTGAGCAAAATACCAATTTTAGGGCTTTTATGCAAATTATGGAATTGCAAGGGTTTTTATGCAAAATGCATGTGAGGTGGCATAACCTCATTGGCTATTAACCCTAACACCTACATGTGGCATTAAACATCCAGAAAATCCAGTCAAAAATATCCCAAAATACCAAAAATACCTAAATACCCCTAAAGTTGCAATTAATTACAACTTTGCCATTGCCTACAACCCCTATAAAACCCGACCCCCCCTCTCTTCAAACCCCCACAGCCGCCGCATCCGACCACCGCCTCCGGCCAAACCCTGCCCGACCCTTCGCCCTGACCCCCTCTCCCCTCCGGCCAAGTCCCATCCCCAGCCACCGCCTGCTCCGCCGCCCTGAACCCCCGCCAGCCCACTCCTCCAACACCATCACCCACAGCAACTACCACCCCCACCTCCGACGGGCTCCAGCCACCGCCACCGCCGTCGTGGACCTCCGCCACCATCACCAACCTGACAGCCACCCTCCCCTCTGTCGAACCCGTCACCTGCCCGGCCACCTCCGTCGCTCCTCCGCCGGCCAGAGCCCCCGCACTTAGCTGCTGCTGCTGCTGCTGCCAGTAGATACTGCTGCTGTTCCCGCTCCCCGGACGCCTCCGGCCGACTCTGCCGCCGTCCACCCGCCGTCGACGACCCCTAGGGCCCACCTGTCAGTAGGTATACCCCTTGAACCTAATATATAAGTATTTATATATATAATCCTATATTTATATGTATATGTATATATATGTATATATATATGTATATAAATAATGTATTTATATGTATAATGATATATATATGTATTATATTATATAATAAATGTTATATACTATTATTTACAGTATATTATACTGTATATTATATATATATATATATATCTATATATATTCTATACATATATATTTATATATGTAAATATGTATATATGTATATATATATATATATATATATATATATATATGTATATTTATATATATACTATATTATATTATGTAAATTACTAATATGTATCTATGTATTTATTTCTATTTTATTTATATATATATATGTAATATATAAATATATGTATACATATATTTATATGATATATATATTTATATATAATATGCTATTATATAATTACTATATATACTATGCATGTTTTCCTTTATTTTATTTTCTGCATTTAATTTATTTCTTGCACTTATTATAAATGTATATATATATCTATATATATATATATATATATATTATCTATATGTATATATATATTCAGCTGGATAATACAGCTTATATATATTATATATATAATTTCAATTCTTGCAATGTTATTTTAATTTATTACATAATATTGTGCTGGATATTACAGCCTATTTATATATGCATATTTACAATTATTGCAGTGGTCACATATAGACCCTGATAATATTGTTAAATAGTACAGCATTTATTTATGTATTAAAATTCTGTACTGTCAATTCAATTTACCTATATATATATACATCAGTGGATATACCCTGATAATATATATGTATTTACTTCTGCCCTGTCATTTCAATTTATTTAAATTATATATCAGTGGATATACCCTGATTATTATATTATTATAAATCAGAGGATACACCCTGATAATATTATATTATTATATATATAGCAGTGGATATACCCTGCTACTATTTACTGCATTTTTTTTCCTGATCTTTATATACTATATATACTGCTATATATATTATATATATATCTATATATATATATATATATATATATATATATATATATATATATATATATATATATATATATATACTTTATATTACAATCATAATATTCACGAACCCTGTCTATTTTAACAGAAACCAACTACAGCACAGCCAGTGACCCCCTGTCACCAGCAACCTCAAACCTGACTGTGAGATCAGGTTATCAACACTATCAGGGAGTAGGCAAGTATACCTTGCCAAGTTAATGTTTAAATTCTCAAATACTGTTATATGCTTCTTGTTTCTGAAATTCATATACCAAGAGTACCTGAGACTGCCTCTGGTACAGTCAACTGATACGTTGACAATTAGTGTAAATAACTTAGTCTTACTGACTCACCAACACTGTGAGAGTATCCTGATATTCTCTTAGACCCTATCACGGGAACACGCAACATGGTTGCATTACATATATGGATGTGAGCTATATATTTGATTAGCTACCAGTACGTGTGACCCGCATCACGGATTTAGAATAACTCAGGAAATGTACAACTTGACATTTAGTTTCATTGGGATGGGAAAGATAACTAGTAGACGTATGGGACACCCCCTCCATATATGATTATACCTTCGTACCATGCTCCTCGGAGATGGTCGATTGCAGAGCTACCCGTGAGTCCGGGGGTATACGACACATATACTAGCCAGTCACCACGATTGGTGAATTACGTCAGCGTATGTCTAGCCACACATTCCCATGCGTACTACGAGATCTTTACTTGCATTTTCACTTAGAATGGTTAGCACCCTGTATTTATTTCTTTTATTCAGTATTACATACATGGCATATCATTTTTTGTATCTTGTTATGTCCCACTGAGGACCTGGTTCCCTGCCAGATCTAGACGAGGCTTTCTACCCCACTGTGTACGGCCCTGATCAGGAGGCTAGATGTGCTACCGAGGAGGAGCTCGAGGAGACACCCTCAGAGTATGCTTGACCATAGAGGCCTGCCACCTGGAGATGGAGATGTTTTTCTCAGATAGACACTGCTTAATCTATCTGATTTTTCTGCGCTATTATCAGTTTTTGTAGTAGGCTTGTATTCTCACCAGTTGTGTACTGTATCAGACTCAGTTTTATATATATATTCAGCACTTGCTTTTCTGACATCTTATTGTGGATGAGATAGATATACCTGTTTGTACTTGTAGTATTTTAGGACAGCGTAGCACGTTCCTTTGGGTCCATCAAAGTGGATTAAGCCCTTAGTGACGTGTCAGCTGGCCAGTGACACGTGGCCTAGATTCCTGACATTTTGGGACTGGGGCATGACAGAGTACGTGGTTACGCCCAGCCTACACCGCAGAATCGACGGTAGAATGTTGTCTGGATTATTTCTAACTATCTAACATCTCAACAATATAATATGGTGCATGTCAATCATCTCAACTCCAAACGGAGGAGCAATATGGTATCTCACATGAATATCTAATCTCAATTACAAAATAAACTAAGAAAGAAATAATGCACGAATGCAAATAGCGAAGGAAAGAATAAAGGTACAATCCATAATTTGAATAATATACGAGGTATAAAACCACCAAAAGAATAGTCTAATACAATCTCATACAATGTAACTAGACCTCCTCGAGCTCTACTACTAAGTCTCCCTGGTCAATAAGAGTATCCTCTATAGGTACACCATCCTGCGGCCCGTAGAATGTGAGACACTGCTCTAGAAGCCAGTCATCTGAAAAATATATCCAGTCTGGATTGGAGCGAAGTACATACCTCTGAAAGCAGTTTCAATAGCATAATCGAGCATATAAACAGATATAGAAATAAAATACAAGATCACTAAACATATGAATGATGAACAAGATATATAGAGGTAATGTACGAGAATATAGATCAACAATATGAATATCAGCAATATGATGAAGTAAAGTGAATTCTAAAGTATCTAATGTGCCTCTGAATACGAGTTCATTATGTGATCGGGTTGGGTGAACATGATCAGGTAAGACGGATTTCAGGTGAGGTATATAACCAGAATGTACACGATTTATAACAATGACTTTGATTACATAATCAACTTCTACTCTCCTACCCCCAACTAATACCGATGGATCCAATCACGATACGCTATGAACACAAAAATAAAACCACTATCACGAGCAGTGGGTGTACACGAATATCATAACCACCGAACACGAGCGGTGGGTGTACACGAATAAGCACACTGAACACGAGTAGTGCGTGAACATAAAGTAACATCAATACCCAATATATACGATGAGATACAATGTACACGAGTACCCGTTGAACACGGTAGGGGATAACATCTCATGACGGGATCCATATAGCACCAGTCTGTGAAATCACTGTGTCGGAATCAATGTATACAATTCTAGAGAATGAATATATACAATATTATGAATTAAAAACTATCAGAGAAATGTACTCGCTTGACGTCCTGAGCAATGTGTGTCTCTTGATGCCCAGGCTGGTGTCTCACAACCTTTATATGGTATGTTGTATCAACACAAGGTTCAATAATGAAAATAAGTGAAGCTGATGAAGTTCTAGGTTAATACACCATTTCTAAGTCAAACCAATGAATTCTAGGTTGCAAGAGTCTAATGCTAAGTCACTAAGTCGATACACTATGTAGCTATGCTATACAAGCTAAGCTAAGAATAAATAAAGTACTCAAAGAGTCGTATCCTAAGATACGCAAGTTTGAATATGAAAAATAAGATTTCATATCTATATGTTCAAGTCAATTATAATAATTATATCAAAATAATTTAAATAGGATACCTTGGCCTTGTACCAATGTGTATCGCACCTAACTCGATACCCAAATCTCAATACCCTGGGTATCGACCTAATACCTTGATGATACTTTGGTATCTCAAGGCAACCCAACACTAAGCCAACTCAACCTACATATATAACTAAGTACTAAAGTATCTAACTAATAATAATAACAACTAAAACAAGTTCATATATATACATATAGCTAACTAGTTACTAGCTAACTTAATAAATCAACTAACTAAACTCAACTAACAATTAGCTAACACTATAATGTATTTAGCCACATACTTATGCTACTAGCCAGCAGAAAAATTGACCCAGATCACTATCAATAAGCTGTGCTCAAGCACAGTGCTAATACCCTGTTGAAACGAATGATACCTGATGAAACTGATACCTTCTAACTAAGTTACCCATATACTAACTAACTATCCCCAACTACTCACCAGTATAGATACTTATATAGACAATAGATACTACATACATATATAATTATGCTAACAAATATATACATATATATATATATATATATATATATATATATATATATATATATATATATATAATATACACAAACTAACTACCTTACATATCCAAAACCCAACTGAAACTCAACTGATAACTTACAGATACTGGTGGCTGATACTCACCCAAACTGTGAGTACACTGCACACATGGAGGAACCTGATTGCTAGTACCCTGCTGCTGTTCCAAAATTGGGTATAAACTGCAGGTGGTGTAGACTTGGTTGCTGATACTGACTTCCTTGTTGTGCCCGTTGTGTACACAGCAACTGCAGCTAGGTGCACAGTTTCTCCCTGCTGCTCGAGGTCCCCTATACACTGGCTGCATTGAGCCTCACTGTACTTAACTCCCAGTGTACTGGCCCGAGGAATCACTGTTCAGTTGGTAGCATTGCCTACTCGGATGTACTTGCACTGGGGACTGGGCTGCTAAACACAGCAGTTCTCGTATACACTGTGCAGTAAGATACTGCACAGTATCATTCAATGAATTCTCCCCAAACTGTTAATGTTCCCTTCATGAGTTGTGTATTGCTGCACAACAGCTATACTAGCTGCCTACAATTGTGTGTATCGAGTCCTCCACCATATACGAAATTGTAACAAGCAATAACTATATACTTCCTCTAGCAATATGTATCAACATTAGGTATATACTATATACACATAACACAATAATAAGTAGCTATGTATCTACATCTACCCCCATATATATGAACATGTATATAACCCAATACAAGTATATATATATATATATATATATATATATATATATATATATATATATATATATATATATATATATATAGCACATGTAGTGCTTATCATTAGATCTAATAGATCAAATTGAAACTTGATTATTTTTTTATAACTAGTGTCGGGTCTACAATTGGATACGTGTAGGTCATATCTCGTCAATTTGACGAAACGGGTTGATTTAGGAGTTTTTCTCTGATACGGGGCTTTATGCATATCACCTTGTGACACAGACACGTAGACACACTAATTACTATACGTATTGTTCATAATTTAGGTGTTAGACTTGTTCGTGTCCTCCGGGATACGTTTGGTTGTGTGTTGGGGCCGTATCGCAAGCGTATCATAGAAAAAGTATGATACGTGTGCGATGCACTCCATGTATTTGATATTTTGTTCTTCTCACTATACGTGCATGTGTATTTATATATGTGAGTTATCTATATAATTTATAGTGAATGAAATAGTGTATTTAGAGTTTATGTATAAGTGTGGGGCTATATATATATATATATATATATATATATATATATATATATATAGAGAGAGAGAGAGAGAGAGAGAGAGAGAGAGAGAGTTATATGGTGATACATATATGTATCTATATATATTTTTGTGTTAGATATATATAGGTCTATCTAGTAGTAAGGGTTGATGTACATTGATATATGTAAGAGAGGTATATTGATGTGTTGCACTGTTATATATATATAGAGAGGGAAGAATTGGTGGAGAATTGATGAGGGAATGGAGAGAATTTGGAGAGGGAAGAATGTAGATCTAGAATTTGAAAAATTGGAATGAATAAAATAATTTTCTCTCTTCTCCATGAGGTGGCCGGCCTATATACATCCCTCTAGCAATGTGAAATGACAAAAATACCCCTTGGGGCCTCTCATGAAGAAATTAATTAGGGAGGGAAGGTTCTAGTCTAATGGTTTCACTAATTAATTAAGCCTTCTAATCTATGGGCCTAATTCATGGGCTCGACTTAGACTAGTCTAATTGTTTGGTTCATGCATTCTAAATAAATGGGTTAGGTACACTACATAAGTCCAAAATAAATCTACAACTAGCAAAAAATAATAATACAATAAATAAATAAATTATGCATGCACAAATATTAAATCTAAAAATCCTAAAATAAATAATACCCATTGACAATTACCAAACTACCCTTGTATGAAAATGTGAGGGTGACAAGACCTATTATTCTGACTCGATCCTCTACAAGCAAGTCCACCAAGATGAAGGTGACAATGATACCGACGATGAGGCAGAGACTGGGACGACACATGATGAGCCCTTGAGAGTCTATCTCAAAGCACGCGCTCCCGATACAGCCCGACGAGTTGGGACATTCATCTACCGTTAGCCGAATTTGTATACAATAATAGCTTTCAATCCAGCATTCAGATGACGCCATATAAGGAATTGAATGGGCGAAAGTGCAGATCTCCGATCTGTTGGGACAAAGTTGGAGAACGACAAATTCTTGGCCCGGAGCTCGTGGAACAAACCGTCCAAAAGATTCGTTTGATCCGGGAACGGCTAAAGGTAGCTCAGAGTCTCCAGAAAAGCTACTCAGACACGCATCGACGTCCACTTGAGTTCCCAGAAGGCGATCGGGTGTTTCTCAAAGTCTGGCCCATGCGAGGAGTTACCATATTCAGAGCAAAAGGAAAGCTAAGTCCAAGATTCGTCGGTCCGTTCAAGATACTGAAGCGAGTTGCCTCGGTTGTATATCAGATTGCCCTACCACCGTCACTATCCAAAGTATACGATGTCTTCCATGTTTTACAGCTTAGGAAGTATGTGTACGACCCGAGTCATATGGTGGATCTTGATCAACTGGATCTTAAGGCAGACTTGACTTATGTTGAACAACCTGTGCAAATCTTGGATTGTAAGGAGAAACTGCTTCGAAGTCATTCGGTTCCTCTTATGCGCGTGCTTTGGCAAAATCATTCGGTCGAAGAATCCACTTGGGAGCTTGAATCCGAGATGAGGGAAAGGTTTCCTTTATTATTTCTTAGTGGTAGGTTCTATTCCTAAGTTTCGTGGACGAAACTTCCAATTAGTTGGTTAGAATATGGTGCGTCGTTCCCCCTATTCGGGGAGCGCGACTAAGAAATACAAGTTTGTATCATTCGATCGGGATAGATTGAATCAAGAACTCATCCTCGTTATGGATTTGCTTCTTCGGAATCGATTCCCATATTCAGTGGATCGTGCCCCAAGGATCGACTTAGCGGCAGAGTCAAGAGGGACCTCTCCGCTGCATTATTTTCTTGCCTAGATTTTGCTGTCGCTTTGTTGCTTTCGTGCTTTGAGTTGGTTTTTGAATTTGTTTGCATCTTCTTGAACGGTTTTGATGGATTTTATTGTTTTCATTCGTTGAAATGTACTTCAATTCTGAGATTAGAAAGAGTGGAAAAGGTATTGATCAGCTGTTCGTGGCAATGCAGGTGAACGATCAGTAGGCGACGTGCGAGCAGAGTCTTGAAGCACCTCTTTCCTTTCCTTCTCCAACCAACTAGTAAGTGGCTTATATTAGATTCAGTTAGCCCTTCATTCAAGTCTTTACATCTAAAATTGTGTATTCTTGCTTGCCCCGATCAAACGTTACCAAGTAATAACTAAAAGATGTCAAGATAAAAAAGAATAGACTTGGAATACTTTATGCTTGTCAATCAAAGTATGAACGGTTACCTTATTTCATGCAAGTTATTTTGTGATCTTTCTATCTTGCCTTAGTTTATTTTACAGCAAGCAATATATATAGAGTGTATGGAAATAAACTCGCCACCGTTCGGTGACTTTTACCTGCCCGTCTGAACCACCTGCACAATACTTACCATGTCCTGCCCTGCCACGAAGACACAAGTTAGCTTGCACAAGTTTAAATATACGAAGGGATCACTGGCATAATGCCATAAAGGATGGGTTATAGTCTCGAGACAAGAATGATATACAACGCGGGTGGTGAGCCCCGCTACATAATACTTTATCCATAACATACGACTATACATAATGTTCTGCCCGGATCGGATCGGTCCCAGTGCCCCGGCTACCGTCAGCGAAAACCATAAAACCTTGTGCACAAGTTGTCCATGATCATGCGTCCATTAAGTTTCCAATCAATTTATGCAATTTAAGGACAAATGCGAGTACGATATAAGTTCCATAGCATAACGGTTTTGTATAGTCTTACTGATCAATATATCGCATAGCAAAGTGTGTTCTTATATTCATAGCACAATTTATAGAAGAAGTATACATTCTAACTAAAATTGAAGTATATTGAAGAAAATTTTAAACGAACTAGCATGAAATAAGGTAACCGTTGACAAGTTGATTGACAAGCATAAAGTATTCCAAGTCTATTCCTTTTTATCTTGACATCTCTTAGTTATTATTTGGTATCGTTTGATCGGGGCAAGCAAGAATACAAGATTTTAGATGTGAAGACTTTGAAGAAGGTCCAACTGAATCATTATGTCACGCCCCGGTCCCGAAGGTCTCCCGACCACCGCCCCCTTTCTGAACAAGTTCAAGCACACGATATGGTTCTATCGAAGCACAAGCGAAAGTGGAACATGTTCATGCAAACTCTTACTCATAGACAAGCATTTCAGGTTCACTTAGTTAAGCAGGCAAGTTCATTTCAAAGACAAGCTATGCGAGTTCTCTTATTAAGCATGTAAGGCAGGTTCTTATCATTCTCTTATGAAACTATGTTTAAGCAAACAAGCATTCAAAAACTCAGATTCATTATTAAGGCGTACAAGAATCAGAGAACAAAGATCTGCCCACTCACCTTGATCAGTCATCTCCTTCAGTTCATTGAGTAGCTTATATTCGATTCAGTTGGCCCTTCTTCCAAGTCTTCACATCTAAAGATCTTGTATTCTTTCTTGTCCCGATCAAACGAGAGCCTTGAAAATCGGCTGAGTATTCGTGAATGTGTCAATGGTGAACTCGATCTCTCGGTCAGGTGGCATACCGGGTAGTTCGCTCAAAAACACATCAGGGAACTCCGCCACAATGGAAGAAGACTCAACGTTTGCGTAATCTAGCTGTGTGTCCCGAACCGACGCTAGGTATCCCTCGCAGCTAGTGTGTAGCATCCGCCGAGCAGATATCACAAAAATTACTATGCAGGCCTTGGACGCATCAGTTGTTGGACTACTCGTGTAGCAGAATTCGGCTTCTCCAGGCAGACAGAAGACGACTCATTTCTCTGCACATTCAATAGTTGTCGAGCAAGCACCGAGTTAATCCATCCCCAAAATAATGTCATAATCCCGAACATCTAGGACTAAAATATCTAACGATAGCTTCCTTCCTCCAATATAGACGTAACCACCTTGGCATACTAAACGGACATGTATTTTCGTGCCCGAGGGGGTGCTAACACTAAGGTCTAGATACAACAGTATCATTTCTATATTGTTTTCCACTACAAAATTTGTGGATAATGATGGGTATTTTCTTTTAATTGGGCTATCACCACGGTCACCCATAGGTCCAGAGGTAGTTGAGAAACCTCCAGTAACATCTCCATGTTGGCGACCCAATCTGAAAGCTCCTCGGCAGACTCGTTACTCGTAAAGGTCCCCAGACTCATCTGACGAAACCAATGAACCGTGCCTGCTTGCTGAGCAGGTACAGGTACTGGTGCAGGTGGCCTCTTTAGAACTGCCATCAAGCTCTGCCTCATAGTCTCATCCTGATGCCACTGCACCTGCATCATGGCCTGAAAGACCTAAAATATTTGTGGCTGACCTTCCGACTACGGCATCTGAGGTGGGAAGGCTTCATACGACATATGATGCGAGTACGGTCTGTATGGAATCTGAGGTGGGAAGGGTGGTGGTGGTGGCAATGGAACCTCCGGTTGCGCTGTTAGTGCCTGCTGTGACCTCAGCCCATCGGACTGCGGCGTTGGCGTGGCCCTCGAAGTCTGGCCCTCGTGCTGTTGTGTCAGAACAACCTACAAAGTCTGGCCCTCATATTGGTGTGTCGGAATAGCCTATAAAGTTTGGTGCCAGTGTATCAACGGGGTCTGAAGTATCATCGGAACCCGTGGTGGTGGCTGCTCTCCAGGTGGTCACGGAGATTTATCCTCCTTCTGTGCGGTATTGGATGGCACAATAGCACCGTATACCGCGCGTCCGCTACGCAAGTTCATCTATCTACAAGAGATATAACTACATTAAATGAGTACGAAAATAAATAAACATGATATAGATATCCAAATAGTTAAATACGAAGGAGTTTTAAAGATGGTAATCAATGTGGATAAGATATAATAATTTTTATCTTATTGTAGGCTCGTTGGGCATGATACCATACCACAAGTGATAAACAGAGAACTGCATAGGCCGCCACTAAAACCATGTCACTCCCCAGCCCTAAAATATTTGAGACCAGGCCACGGGGCAATGGCCAACTAATACGACTCCGAATAATTTCCTAATTTAATGGACCTATCGAAGGGTAGTACGTTGTCCTAAAATACTATCAAGTCTAATATGCTACGTTAACAAGCATCAGGTGAACAAATAATCTCATCCACAGAATTAATGTAATAAAGACTGAAGTGCTGGTAAATGAAATACAAAGAGTCTGAATATCCATAATACAACTGAAATAGTCTGATGGGGACAAATCCACTGAAATACAACTATGGAATAAAAGTATAGAAAGCAATAAGATAACTAGACTAGAGTATCAACTAGCTATAGGGAAATACTCTAGACCAAAGCAGTAGTGTACCCCAAATCACGAAAACTTTTTTGGAAATGCCTCAAAGTCCTCAGCCACGAATCTGGTCTCCACTCCTGCTCTGTATATGGTCGGGTTCAAGTGCTCGTCCGGGTCTGGAAATGAAACATTCCTCAGAAGGATGTAATAAGATACAAAAAGTATATACCCTAATATAAATACTGTAAAAATATAAGGGTGAACTAACCAGCTAAGTGAAATGCACTCGAAGACAACCTTGGTACGTATGAGTAGGTAAAAAGGGATAAAGCGTAGTGTCGAACCAAATGCTAAGTATTTGGCATTAGCTATAAACTAGATGCCAGAAGTATATGTTGACTATATCACCGCAGCTAGTAACCACTGTTGGATGTATCGACAAGCATATACGCCCATAACCGGGTAACGCATAGCCCATAATCGGGTAACACATAGCCCATAACAGGGTAACACTGAGGCTTCTGACTACGTAGTTTACTCCAAAACTACAGTTGCCAAATATATATCCCATATGTGTCATGCCCCAGTCCCAAAATACGTAGGACCAGAAATACGTGACACGCCAGCTACGCTTTCGACCAGACTCTGGTCTGACTCGAATACGTATAAGCTGTAATATAAAGGGCACTATCTAGATATTCCATAAATGTAAACCTCTATGTCTCAATCCACAATGTACAACAGTATACAAGAAAGAGCTATATGTGCTAGAGTCGGCCGTCCAATAACACACTAACTCGAATAGACTCGAGAAGAAGTATGAGTCTATAAAAACTAGGCTACAACAGCAGATGAAATAAACAATATAAAATAACCATAATGCCGGTAGATATAATGTGAGTACCTGGTACCATGCCCGCAAGACCTACAACTCCAATAGCAACTCCAAATGCTCCATAATCATCTATGCTGCAAAACTGGCAGGGAACCAGGTCCTCAGAGGGACGTAACAAGGTACAGAAATACAATATGCCAAGTAAACAGAAAGTACAAGTGCACGACAAGGTACTCTATCATAACCAAACTAGTGTGACACAGTTTAAAGACAATGTTCGATGCGTGGACTATCCAAAATAAAACCGTAGCTCCGAACACAGAGACACACGGGTCGTACCGTAGCTCCGAGCACAGAGACACACGGGTGATACCACTACACTATAATACAGGATCACTACATATACATATATAAGCGCGTGCAGAGTAGCCCAAACGTCTAGTAACTATCTTCCCCTTCCCAAGCGGTCAACGATGGTGCGCTGAACCTGAACCTCTATCTAACAGTCTCGACACACGGAAACAACTCAACAGACGCGACCCTAAGGTCGTCCCAGTCTCTGGTCATGATGTCAGTATCAGGATACAGGAATCTGGCACGATCACAGTATATGCGTGTGTCCTGGGGTGTCGATAAACTCAGGTACGCATATCAAGATACTACGAATCATCCAACAATCTTCCTAGGATGCTACGACGTACGTCTTCACCCGGTTGTGAATCGGACGCGAAGTACCGAACGTCAACATAAATACGTGCATAATGTACATAACGAAACAATAAATATATGTAACTAAAATACAGGGTGGCAAGGTACACTTGCCTACGTGCGGCTGCTGATGACAGGGATCTAGTACCGCGTCCAAGTCCTCAGGTCCCGCAGTACCTAGAGATGAGTTACAAACCAGAATCAATAATCTAATTTACGACAGACAGGGATGCTACACACATGTACACCTAAACTCAGTCTCAGCTACGACTCACAGGGACAAGTCACTAGGGGGTTGACTACAGTTGACTATCGGTACGATACGTCAAATCACCTAGTCATTTGTACCTTATCCTCAATCCATCCTCAAAACACAGTTTATGATTTTAAGTTCCTCGTTTAACATCGTTGTTACCAATCACCATATATGCGGTATAAGTAATGTTTCTCTTCCCAAAACACACAAGTATAAATCACCAACCCGTGCTCCTAAACCCTAACTACTGCACACAACCATAAGTATCAAGGATCCTCATTCTTACATATATAATGTGTTAAAAAGAAAGAACCCTAACAACCCACATATAATGACCCTAATCAACATACCTACACTACATAGACTCTAAAACATATTAATCATCATTAACATAACCTCATCCATATTCATGTTTAATCATCATTAACATAACCTCATCCATGTTCATATTTAATCATCATTAACATAACCTATATATACCTCAACCATATATTTCATTTACCACAGAACACTAGCCATCCACATATGTAATCCAACAACCCTAGCTAGCATAGTAAATATATATAAACACCATCCTAATTAACCAAAACAAATCTGGAAATTAATGAAGATAGGTGGAGAGTCAACCTTGACGACGACGGTGCCGGGTACGGTCGGAGAAGGTGGCCGGTGGTGGTGGTGAAGAGGTAAGGGTGGTGGCGATGGTAGTGTTCGGATAGGGAGGAGCACAGTCCGGCGTGGGGAGTGAAGCTTCTGCCGTGGGGGGGGGGGGGGGTCGGCTAACCGGACGACTGCTGGTCAGGCCGTGCGGGGAGAAGAGATCGGTCGTCGACTGTTGTGACTGGCCGGAGCGGGCGCGGGGTCACCCGCGGGGTCGGCCGGATCAGTCGGGAATCACAACTACGGTCGGGAACAGGCCGGAGTCGGCTGCTGAGGAGTCTCTGTGAGATTGTCGGACGAGCACAGGCCGGCGGGGGGGGGATGGCTGTGCACCTGTCAGAGTCGGGCGCCGCTGCACAGTGCCGGAGTCGGGGTACAGGCCGGCGGTCGGGGAAGAACAGTGGCCGGCCGGAGTGGGGACTCTTCTTCAGTGAGAAGAAGAGATAAGAAGTAAAGGAAGAAGAAAAATAAGAATGGAGGAAGAAGAAGTTTGCATGGTGAATAAATGAAGGTGTGAGGAGAGAGAGAGAGAGAGGAGTTTTCCTTGGGATTAGGGCCGTTGGTGTGTTGTGAGGGTGGGGTGAGGGGATATTTTATAGGAGTTTGTAAAATGATGGAGGGTTGTGATGATCCTATTCAAAATGGAGGGTGGAGATTTGACATGAAGAAAAGTGGGTTTCTTCATGAAGGGGGTGAATGGATGGGTGAGAATGGAACCCCATTTTGGGACCTCTCCATTGTTCATGGCTAATAGGGTGATGACACATAATTTCATTAATTGCAACTTAGCCCCGTAAATTCAGGAAATTGCACGGACACATAAAATGACACAAAAATTGTGGAGAAAATTGTGTTTAGTAATTTTCATGGTGAGAGGGTGTTGTGCGTTAGGCACGGGTTTAATTAGAAAGGCATTGGGATTAATTTAGGATTAAAAATGGGATTTACAAAGTTGATATCCCCGATTTAAATAGAAATAAAGTGTCCCGCGAATTAAAATTAATTGGGGGCACTTGGGGTCAAAATTCGAAAATGACACAAAGGCCAAAAATGGTGGGGGCTTGGAGTCAGTCTTGGACCCTTTAGTTGGTCCGGCTCAACGGGTTAAGTTGGTATCTCAAAATTTAGGGTAACGACACAAGTGTCCGACACGGAATTAAATATGGATTAGGGTTTCAGAAAATTGTGCAATTAATTTAGAGCACAACAAAAAGCTGATTTTGATCGACGGAAAAGTCCAGTGCATAATTAGGCGAGTCAAGTCAAAAGTACAATAGTCCGATAAAATTTATGGGCTGATATTGGACTCCGATTATTTAGGAATGATAGGGCATGCCAAGGGTTTTAATTTAAATGAATTAAATACCAGATAAAATTATCTCCACTCTAAACCTCGATATCTGCTACCAAAACCAAAATTTTCCAAATCCACCCTAACTATCTATAGAATAAATCGAGGGGGTTTACATTCTTCCCAACTTAGAAAATTTTTGTCCCCAAAATTAAAAGTAAAGCACGATAATATCTAACAGAATTTTTTTTTAAACAACTAGTAATCAAATGCCGTACGTAAATTCGTACCTTGCTCCTCAAATAAGTACGGGAATCGCTGCCGAATAGAATCCTCGCGCTCCCAAGTAGACTCGCTTGGTGAATGGTGCTTCCATGCCACTCTGACCAGTCGAATCGTCTGCCCTCTCAAAGTCTTCTCGCTGCGATCGAGGATCTCAAATGGCTGCTCTACGTAAGACAGACTGGGCCCGACTGTAATCTCTGAATGATCAAGCACGTGGCTAGGGTCTGCGACATATCTTCTCAGCTGCGATACGTAAAATACGTCATGTACTCCCTGTAATGATGGAGGTAGTGCAAGACGGTAAGCCACTTCGCCAACTCGTTCCAAAATGTCAAAAGGTTCGATGTACCTCGGACTCAGCTTGCCTCTGTCTCCGAATCTGATGGTACCACGAGTGGGCAATATCCTCAAAAATACGTGGTCACCCTCCTTGAACTCCAATGGTCTGCGGTACGCATCTGCCCAGTGTTTTTGTCCTGTGCTGCGCGCAGGTGGCTCTGAATCTGCTTGACCTTCTCCACTGTCTGTGTCACCAACTCTGGACCAAGTATCTGACGCTCTCCTACGTCACTCCAACAAACTGGTGACCTACATTTCCTGCCGTACAGTGCCTCATAAGGTACCATCTGTATGCTGGCCTGGTAACTGTTATTATAGGAGAATTCTACCAAGTGTAGGTGGTCCTCCCAAGATCCTCCAAAATTAATCATGCACGCTCTCAACATATCCTCTAATATCTGTATCGTGCGCTCTGACTAACCATCAGTCTGTGGATGATATGCTGTGCTGAACTTGAGACGAGTTTTTAGGCTCTCCTGCATACTCCGCCAAAAATATGACATGAATCTGGAATCACGATCCGATACGATGCTGACAGACACTCCATGTAATCGTACTATCTGCCTCATATATATGTCAGCTAGTATCTCTGTGGACTGCCCAACTCTGAAGGGCAAAAAATGTACAGACTTGGTGAGTCTGTCTACGATAACCCAAACTGCATCCTTCCCGCTAGGGCTCCGCGGAAATCCTTTGACGAAGTCTAGGGTAATGTGTTCCCACTTCCACTCGAGAATGGAAAGTGGCTGCAATAATCCTGCAGTCCTCTGATGTTCAGCCTTGACTTGCTGACAAACAAAACATTTCGCCACGAATCTTGCAGTCTCTATCTTCATCCCATGCCACCAGTAATGTTGTCTCACATCTCGGTACATCTTCGTACCTCCCAGAATGAATGGAGTAATCGAGCTATAAGGCTCGATCATCAACTCTTGGCGTAGCTCGCCACTTGGAACGTATAGGCGATCTCCATGCCTCAATATCTCGTCTTCCTGAATCCTGAGTCCTGTTTGCATGTTGGCCTCTGTCTTGTCTTGCTGTCGTCTAAATCCCGTATTTGTAGGCAAGGTTGCCTTGATCCTCTCAATAAATGTGGACTGAATCCTCGAGACTGTCCATCTGTCCATCCATGCCTGGCAATACAATCTCAATCCTGAGTTCCTGAAAAATCCTCTAACCACTGGCGATGAGTCATAAAAATAGGCCATGGACTTAGCTTAAGACATCCCTCGCCAGGGTGGTACTATAACTCGATATTATAATCTGTCATAAATTCTAGCCAGCGCCTCTGGCTCATGTCGAGCTCCTTCTTCGTGCAGGCATACTTCAGACTTTTGTGTTCTATATAAATCCCAACACGCTCTCCATAAAGGCAGTACTGCCATAGCTTTAGTACAATTATCACTGCAGCTAGTTCTAGTTCGAGCGTCTAATAGTTCTTCTCACGCACCCTTAGTCGTCCTGATGCGTATACTATCTATTCTATCTAATCATAACTCATATTTGCGGAGCTTGGCGTACAGCCTTTCTGTCTCAACATCTCCAATACGATCCTGAGATGTCTCTCATGCTCCTCCTGACTCTTGGAACATACCAATATGTCATCGATAATTATCACCACGAACTTATCTAAGTACTGGTGGAAAATACTGTTCATTAGGCTCATACTTACTGCTGGCGCGTTGGTTAAACCAAACGACATGACTAAAAACTCATAGTGGCCATACTTCGTCCGAAAGGCCATCTTCGGGATGTCCTCTCTCCGTACCTTGATATGATAATAGCCTGATCTGAGATCGATCTTCGAGAATACATATGCGCTGCTAAGCTGATCAAACGTACCGTCCCGTCTTTCTTCGGCACAATTAAGATGACACTAGTCCGAATGAAACCCTTGTCTAAGAGATCCTCTACTATGGAACTTCAACTCAACCAACTCTATCGGTGCTAGTCTGAAGACGTAAAAATTAACTGGCTCGGCTCTTGGAGTCAACTCTATAATAAACTCTATCTCTCTGTCAGGTGGCAGGCCTGGAAGATTATCTAGAAACACATCCTCCTATTCTGATATAAGGCGGGGTACACTGATTCACCTTCTGCAATGTGTAACTCTAAAGTAGATGAGCACCATACTCCCGGGCTCCCTGAAACTCGGGTAATCTGGTGGTCTAAATATAGTGCAACTATGTCGACAATCTAGTGTCGCGTGGTATTGGCTCAATCAACTCATGCTATGACGGTGTCATCGTCCAGACTTAACCAAAAATAAATTCTCCCGTTCTGTTTACAACACTAATCCTCAAAAGAAAAAAAATTCTTCCATGCCTAAAGTATAAAATTTCCCTCCTCAAAATTTATTCCTACATTTGTATTCCTCAAATTTCTCCTTTTCGTTATTTATCTCCCAAGTCACATAGTACAATAATGGTATCACTCAAGCACATAATAGAATTCCTGAAATCAGATCTTCATCTTCCAAGTGAGAGCATGTAATTTTATCTCCTCTAGTCTATAAGATCATTCCTGGTATTGCTATCATATACAACCACTAGTTTCCATCATTAGGCTATGCATTCACATAAATCATTCTAGGTCATGATCAACAATCCTTCTAGCTCTCCGTACTCCCAAGGTCACTGCTATCTCAAGTACGACTAGGGTACTATTGGCTCCAATTCTCTTGCTACCCATCCATACTAGTTCTAGAATCCAAAGAACCCATCAATCTATCCTGATATGATAACAATCTCCTCAGAGAAAGGTATACAAATTCTGTCTTCTGCCGTCTGATCTTCAATCTTCTTCTGGAGGGAATCATCAGTCACAAGCATTCGTCTTCCCGAACAATAGGGGACGAGAAACAAGGATAGCGATATCGACGATGATTGAACGAATGTAAATTGGAAGTCCAAGAGCGATAATCACATACAAAGAGTTTTTAAAATCGATTATAGATTGAGATCCTATTTAACAATCATAACATCTATTTCTAATTTGCAGGCTCGCTTGACATAGTCAGGTGACCAAGACGATTTAAATCGGACCTGCATGGGCCACCACAAAAATATGTCACGCCCCAGTCCCAAAATACGTAGGACCAGGAATACGTGACACACCAGCTACGCTTTTGACCAGACTCTGGTCTGACTCGAATACGTATAAGCTGTAATATAAAGGGCACTATCTAGATATTCCATAAATGTAAACCTCTATATCTCAATCCACAATGTACAACAGTATACAAGAAAGAGCTATATGTGCTAGAGTCGGCCGCCAATAACAAACTAACTCGAATAGACTCGAGAAGAAGTATGAGTCTATAAAAACTAGGCTACAACAGCAGATGAAATAAACAATGTAAAATAACCATAATGCCGGTAGATATAATGTGAGTACCTGGTACCATGCCCGCAAGACCTGTAACTCCAATAGTAACTCCAAATGCTCCGTAATCATCTATGCTGCAAAACTGACAGGGAACCAGGTCCTCAGAGGGACATAACAAGGTACAAAAATATAATATGCCAAGTAAACAGAAAGTACAAGTGCACGACAAGCTACTCTATCATAACCAAACTAGTGTGACACAGTTTAAAGACAATGTTCGACACGTAGGCTGTCCAAAATAAAACCGTAGCTCCGAACACAGAGACACACGGGTCGTACCGTAGCTCCGAGCATAGAGACACACGGGTGATACCACTACACTATAATACAGGATCACTACATATACATATATAAGCGCGTGCAGAGTAGCCCAAACGTCTAGTAACTGTCTTTCCCTTCCCAAGCGGTCAATGATTGTGCGCTGAACCTGAACCTCTATCTAACAGTCTCGACACACGGAAATAACTCAATAGACGCGACCCTAAGGTCGTCCCAGTCTCTGGTCATGATGTCAGTATCAGGATACAGGAATCTGGCACGATCACAGTGTATGCGTGTGTCCTGGGGTGTCGATAAACTCAGGTACGCATATCGAGATACTACGAATCATCCAACAATCTTTCTAAGATGCTACGACGTACGTCTTCACCCGGTTGTGAATCGGACGCGAAGTACCGAATGTCAACATAAATACGTGCACAATGTACATAACAAAATAATAAATATCTGTAACTGAAATACAGGGTGGTAAGGTACACTTGCCTGCGTGTGGCTGCTGATGACGGGGATCTGGTACCGCGTCCAAGTCCTCAGGTCCCGCAGTACCTAGAGATGAGTTACAAACCAGAATCAATAATCTAATTTACGACAGACAGGAATGCTACACACATGTACACCTAAACTCAGTCTCAGCTACGACTCACAGGGACAAGTCACTAGGGGGTTGACTACAGTTGACTATCGGTACGATACGTCAAATCACCTAGTCATTTGTACCTTATCCTCAATCCATCCTCAAAACACAGTTTATGATTTTAAGTTCCTCGTTTAACATCGTTGTTACCAATCACCATATATGCGGTATAAGTAATGTTTCTCTTCCCAAAACACACAAGTATAAATCACCAACCCGTGCTCCTAAACCCTAACTACTGCACACAACCATAAGTATCAAGGATCCTCATTCTTACATATATAATGTGTTAAAAAGAAAGAACCCTAACAACCCACATATAATGACCCTAATCAACATACCTACACTACATAGACTCTAAAATATATTAATCATTATTAACATAACCTCATCCATATTCATGTTTAATCATCATTAACATAACCTCATCCATATTCATGTTTAATCATCATTAACATAACCTCATCCATGTTCATATTTAATCATCATTAACATAACCTATATATACCTCAACCATATATTTCATTTACCACAGAACACTAGCCATCCACATATGTAATCCAACAACCCTAGCTAGCATAGTAAATATATATAAACACCATTCTAATTAACCAAAACAAATCTGGAAATTAATGAAGATAGGTGGAGAGTCGACCTTGACGACGATGGTGCCGGGTACGGTCGGAGAAGGTGGCCGGTGGTGGTGGTGAAGAGGTAAGGGTGGTGGCGATGGTAGTGTTCGGATAGGGAGGAGCACAGTCCGGCGTGGGGAGTGAAGCTTCTGCCGCGGGAGGGGGGGTCGGCTAACCGGACGGCTGCTGGTCAGGCCGCGCGGGGAGAAGAGATCGGTCGTCGACTGTTGTGACTGGCCGGAGCGGGCGCGGGGTCACCCGCGGGGTCGGCCGGATCAGTCGGGAATCACAACTGCGGTCGGGAACAGGCCGGAGTCGGCTCAGTGACTGGTCGGCTACTGAGGAGTCTCTACGGGATTGTCGGACGAGCACAGGCCGGCGGAGGGGGGGGATGGCTGTGCACCGGTCGGAGTTGGGCACCGCTGCACAGTGCCGGAGTCGGGGTACAGGCTGGCGGTCGGGGAAGAACAGTGGCCGGCCGGAGTGGGGACTCTTCTTCAGTGAAAAGAAGAGAGAAGAAGTAAAGGAAGAAGAAAAATAAGAATGGAGGAAGAAGAAGTTTGCATGGTGAATAAATGAAGGAGTGAGGAGAGAGAGAGAGGAGTTTTCCTTGGGATTAGGGCCGGTGGTATGTTGTGAGGGTGGGGTGAGGGGATGTTTTATAGGAGTTTGTGAAATGATGGAGGGTTGTGATGATCCTATTCAAAATGGAGGGTGGAGATTTGACATGAAGAAAAGTGGGTTTCTTCATGAAGGGGTGAATGGATGGGTGAGAATGGGACCCCATTTTGGGACCTCTCCTTTGTTCATGGCCAATATGGTGATGACACATAATTTTATTAATTGCAACTTAGCCCCGTAAATTCGAAAAACTGCACGGACACATAAAATGACACAAAAATTATGGAAATAATTGTGTTTAGTAATTTTCATGGTAAGAGGGTATTGTGCGTTAGGCACGAGTTTAATTAGAAAGGCATTAGGATTTATTTAGGATTAAAAATAGGATTTACAAAGTTGGTATCTCCGATTTAAATAGAAATAAAGTGTCCCACGAATTTAAATTAATTGGGGGCACTTGGGGTCAAAATTCGAAAATGACACAAAGGCCAAAAATGGTGGGAACTTGGAGTCAGTCTTGGACCCTTTAGTTGGTCCGGCTCAACGGGTTAAGTTGGTATCTCAAAATTTAGGGTAACGACATAAGTGTCCGACACGGAATTAAATATGGATTAGGGTTTCAAAAAATTGTGCAATTAATTTAGAGCACAACGAAAAGCTGATTTTGATCGACGGAAAAGTCCAGTGCCTAATTGGGCGAGTCAAGTCAAAAGTACAATAGCCCGATGAAATTTATGGACTGATATTGGGCTCCGATTAATTTAGAAATGATAGGGCACGCCAAGGGTTTTAATTTAAATGAATTAAATACCAGATAAAATTATCTCCACTCTAAACCTCGACATCTGCTACCAAAATCAAAATTTTCTAAATCCACCCTAACTATCTATAGAATAAATCGAGGGAGTTTACAATATGCCTACTAATTGTCTTTTTCGTCCAATGCCAATGTTTAAGTCGCTAATATGACGTGGACATCTCGTATTATAATGCAAGTCACTAAAGAATTATACAACTATATTAAATATCGTCACACGTACTACTCACACCGATGGCTAGTCAAGTACGTAAGCTCACGTCCCTACATGAACTCATTCTATGACGTGCAATGATACGTGACAAGGCCTAGGGAGTCATAGTGATAACTCCACAACTTTAGGTGCGTCCACTAGACACTAGGTCAAATACAAGTTCTAACGTCAATGCCTTTGTCAACTGCACCCGAGTCATTCTCAGATGTGCACAGTTATATAATATTTAAAGCAATAAATATATGAACTGTAATAACTAAATTTAAATAGTACAACAAGGCAAAGTATATTTGCTTGGAACTTCGATGTGAACAAATAAAGCTCCAGAACCTGCAGCCAAGGTAGAACCGTCTTGGGTGCCTATGAGTATATAACAATAATTATCAATCACTACATTATACTACACTAAGCATGCACAAGAGTAAAACATAGGCAATGTCATGAGTCACGTAGAGTCTAAACCAAACAAGCATTCTAACTAAGTGGGTTGGCTAAGGTTGACTAGTCAAAGACCAAGAAAGTATGTGTACACTAAGTCTAATAGTCACCTAACATTTACAAGTCATGTAAATGTGTAGTTTCTCATATAACACAATCACGGTCACAACTAAGGTTCTTGTAAGTGCTAAGTTGCTTTCCAACATCTAGGTACCAAGTGTTATCCCTCTAGGTTCCATGCACAAATGTATTAATATTTTCATCAAATATTGTGCCCAACATGTCAAAGTAGCATACTACCTACAAGTAATTATATACATCTCATGTTATTTGACTTGTGCACTATATAAATATGTTTGGCTTCTCTTTAATATATATAACCATCACAACAATCGTTAATATATGTAACCCATCACTAACCCTAATTTCTCTTGCACTTGCTCACACAATAACAAGTGCACACAACCATATGACATTTTTACATCTACTCTAGCATGGTACACTAGCATGGAAATATTGCAAACTCTCATTCTACACATGCTCTTTATATATATATATATATATATATATATATATATATATATATATATATATATATATATATATATATATATATATATATATATATAAACGAGGATCAAATCTAAATATGATAATAACCTCTCTATCATATCATTAAGCACAAACATCACTTATATAAAATCTTAGATAATTACCTCATGTAGCTTCACAGTAAAAATTAACCTTGCAACAAAATAGACCACTTAAACTAACATTAAGATCATAATATATATTCTAAAATAATTAAATTAAAGGAGTTATTACTAGTATTAACAAGTGTTTAATGGGTTTGAAGCACATGGCAAAGATGTTAACACATTGATGCATATAACCATACTTCCAAAATAAAGAACTCATGGTGAAGATGATGAAAAGAAAATAAAGAATATACATTGGTAGATGAAGCTTATACAAAATATAGAAAAGAAATTTAAGTCATGAAGAAGAACAAGATGAGGAAGAAGGAGGAGGAGATACCTAAGTTCAAGGTGAGATGGAAGAAAGAAATCTTGGGAGAAGAGTGCTCAGTTTTGGAGAAGATGCACTTGGGGCAAGGGGGTGCTCGGTTGGAAGATGCTCGGCCTGAGGTGGAGGAGAGGGAGCTCAGGCCTGTAGAGAGGAAGAAGAAGAACAAGGGCAGCAGTAGTAGCATAACGAAGTAGCAGCAGTAGCAAAGTACTGCAGTAGTTGCAGCAATAGAAAGGGAGGAATGAGGGTAGTGGTGGATGGTGAAGCTGTTGGTGGAGAAAGTGATGGATATGGTGGTGGTGGTGATGATGCTGGAGTCAAAGGGGGGTCGTGGAGGTAATAATGGTTGCGGTTATGAAGGTGATGGTGGTGGTGGTGGCGGGTTGCTATAGTGATGGGGCAGTGGTGGTGGTGGTGGTGGTCAGCTGCAGTGGTGGTGGTGGAGGAGGGAAGGAGAGGATGGTGATGGGGGTGGTGGTTTCTGTTGAGAGAGGGAGAGGTGAAGAAGGAGATGGAGGAGTAAAGAAGAAGATGAAGTATGAATGGAGAGGGAGGAGATGATATAGTAATAAATGATAAGAGAGAGGGGGATGTATGGGGATTAGGGCCGGCTAGGTTTCCTAGGAGTGTGGGTTGTCATGAAGGAAGTGAGTGGTTAGGATGGTTTGAAGTTTGAATGGAGGGACATAATTTATGATAATTAATGATGTTGTATATTATCATACAAAAGGGAGAGGGGAGGAAAGTGTGACCGGTCAAGTCATGACCAAGGGGCTTTCTTCATTAGTTCTTCATTAATTTCACATTTAGGTCCCTAGTAGTTTAGGACTTGCAAAAAAGAAAAAAAATTGGATTGGATGTGGATTAAAGCCATGTTTGGTATAGTGTAGTGGAGAAAATTGGTGTATAATATTTTGTATGAGTCAAGAGGGTTTGTATGTGGGTTTGGGTTAGGGTTTAGTCTAGTTTCGAGCTAAGTTGAGTCGGTTGCCCCAAAATAATTAGAAATTGTGCCATAGGTGTCCTTTAATAAATTGAAAGTGCATATGATCTCAATTAGGGGTGACACAAGTGTCATGGACGTAGTAGACTCGTAATAGATTATCGTCATATATTGGGTTGTAAGAAATGGGTCAAAGTTGTATCTCCAATTTTGATTGGAACGGATGTAGGTGCAAAGTTTACATTTATAATTTGATAATTATGACGAATGTTGTGCGATTAAAATAAAGCATAAGAGAGTGCAACTATGAGTGACACGAAGATCAGGATGGAAGACTGCACGTCTAGGTCAAGGATGTAAAATTTGTTTGAAGTTAAAAGCTAGAGTAGCGATCCAAATATCGAAGCAATGACAAGGTGCACCAAGTAAATTAAATTAAATAGGGCAAATTATAACTCCGTTAACTAATTCAAAATAGTCCTAAATAAATCATAATCCTAGATTTGGGTCAGGGGGTTTACACGCTTGAAATGTCAGATCGGTGATTTAAAAATAGAGGTCACTTATTACGCCATAGGCGTGGATGTATACTACAACATCTTATTAGGACGTGCATGGATACACGAGTACATGATCTTACCTTCAACTCTGCATCAGTTCCTAAAATATATTGACAATCACGGTATCGTCAAGATAGAGCTTGCCAACATTGATCCTTTTAAAGGGGTCGAGGCATATTACTCTGACTCAATGCTCTACAAGCAAGTCCACCAAGACAAATGTGGCAATGGTGCCAATAAAAAAGTAGAAGTCGGCACAACATCGGACAATCCCTTGAGGTTCCGTATCAAAGGATGTGCCCCTGACACAACTCCTCCCCTCGTAGTAAAACTCCACAAAAGGCACCTAAACCCCTAGTCATCCGCCTACAGAGATCGAGACGACTGCCAAAGGAGGATCCAGTACCTGTCACTCCTTTGGAAACCCCTGGTGGTCAAGCTTTGTAGGAGACCCCCAAATTTGTCACTCGCATCGGAGGCAGATCACAGGTCATACGAACTAGAAGAATACGTAGCTGCTCATGTTGACGTCCCTTCCTTGGATGATGTAATTCCTTTAAAAAAGGTACCTTAATTTATAAATAAAGGGTTATCTTTGAACTACTCTGATGTTACGCATCTAAGTATATTGTATTCCTTAGAGCATGGTCTAGGCTTACAACTACATACATAGGTGACTACCACCTAAGCAGTAAACCGGATTTTCCCTAGCCTAAATGCCTACTTTATATTTCCAACAATAAGGAGAGGAGACAACTCCATCATCTTTGGTAGAGTAGAAGGTCCTCAGTCCTTTATCCCAGATGAGCAGGAACCAGAACCCGAAGGTGGTAAAATATAACTATACCACTATACCCCTCAAGCCAAGCACATCTGTCACCCTCACATTTTTAATCAAAGGTAGTTTGGTAATTGACACGGATATTTTTTAGTTTTAGGATTTGTATTTAAATATTATGCATGTATATTATCTATTTATTGTATTATTTATTTATTATTAGATGCTATATTATTTTGGACTTGTGTAGTGGACCTAACCAATTAATTAGATGCATGAACCTAATATTTTAGTTTGGTTTAGAATGAGCCCATAAATTAGGCCCATGGATTAGGAGGATGGATTAATTAGTGAAACCATTAGACTAGAACCTTCCCCCTTAATTATTTTCTTCATGAGAGGCCCCGAGGGGTAAATTGGATATTTCATAATAATTGGGAGAGGGGTATTTGGCCGGCCACATCAAGGAGGAGAGAGAGTGTCTCTCATTTTATTTTCTATTTCCAATTAGATATAGATTTTTCCCCTTTTCAAATTTTGTTATTCTCTCAACTTTCTTTCACAAATTTCTTCCCAAATTCCTTCCATATTCTTCAATTGAGGCTACTACAATAAGGATCTACAAGAAAGAAGCAAGGATCAACAAGGAGGAGGTCAAGATCTACAAAGAGAAGGCTACATTCAATATTTAGAGATTTTTATTGGAAATCCATCTCCCAATAGGTACATTTTAGTTTTTTCTCTTTTAGTAGGTTCTAAATATAAGATTTAACAATGAGAAATCATACCACATGCATAGGTTACCCATAGGAATTGGTTTTAGGTTCATAGGAGACATATGGTGGAAATTATTTGTGTTTTTGTGTCAATTTTGGGGAAATTTTGAGATTTGCACGTAGTGTTTGTCAATTGGTCAAATATATCAATATGACATATGAATGATTGTTTGTGACTAGTGTCGTATCCACAATTGGGTGCATGTAGGCCGTATCTCGTCAATTTGACAATATTGATTGTTTTTTGGGGTTTTCCTCTGGCATGGGGATTGTGCATACCATATCTTGACACAGACACATACTTATGTACATAATTGTTCGTATAGTGTATAATTAGTATTCTAGACTTGCCCGTGTCCTTCGGGATAAGTTTAGTTGTGTGGTGGAGTCATATCGCATGCGTATCATAGAATGTGTGTGATACGGGTGCGGTACAATCCACGTAGTTGCTTTCTTGCAGCAAGGGGACACTGTACAGTGCAAACCAAGCAGAGGCAGCAGCAATATCAGCACTGTGTCAGTATCAGCACAGTAGCAGTATTAGGTATCTGTCTTCATTATCAGCATGGTTATTATCATAGTTAGGTAGTGGTTTCAGTTAGTGGGTAGTTTAGTTATTTAGTTATATTAGCACTTGATTAGTTTAATAATCAGAGTGATTAGTATATATATATATATATATATATATATATATATATATATATATATATATATATATATATATATATATATATATATATGTGGTATTATATTATTAGTAGATAAATATGTATACTAGTATATAATATATGTTAGTAGTTAGTTATATTAATATAGTTAGTATATGAGGTATTAAGTATATATTAGCTATACTCACTAGGTTTTGAATTACCTTGGGATATCAAGGTAATGTCAAGGTAATGGGTCGATGCTCAAGGTATTGGGTTTGAATATCGAGATTGGTGTGGGGTAGTGTGATATGCGTTGGTGCAAGGCCAAGGTACCCTAATTTCATTGATTAGTTAGATACTATATATATTGACTTGTATATATATACAAATTACTATTTTCATATATTAAACTTGCATATCCTGAGATAAAGCATTTTGTGTGTTTTATAGTATCTTAGATTAGCTAGTGTAGCTTAGTGTCATAGGGTATCGACCTAGTATCCTAATGTTAGACTCATACGACCTAGAATTAGTCGGTTTGACTTAGAAATGGCTTTATGACTTAGAATTGCATCATTTTAACTTATTTTTATTTTTGAATCTTGTATTGATGCAACATACCATATATAGGTCTGTGTGACACCAACTTGGGCATCGAGAGACACACCTTGCTCAGGACTTCAGGCGAGTATATTTCTCTGATAGTTTTTAATTCATAATAGTGTATATATTTATGTTCTAGAATTGTATACTTGATTTTGACACAGTAATTTCACAGACTTATACAACATGGATCCCGTCAGGAGATGTTATCCCCTACCGTGTTCAGCGGGTACTCCTGTATATGTATTTTATCGTGTACATTGAGTATTGATTTAAATTTTGTGTTCACATACTGCTCGTATTCAGTGTGCTTATTCGTGTACACACACTGCTCATGTTCAGTGTGATTATATTTGTGTACATCCATTGGTCGTGTTCGGTGGTCATATTCGTGTTCATAGCGTGTCGTGATTGGATCCATTGGTATTAGTTGGGGATGGGAGAGTAGGAGTTGATTATGTGATCAAAGTCCCATTGTTCATCGTGTATATTCTGATTACATACCACACTTGTAATCATATTACCTTATTGATCATGTTCACCCAAACCAAGCACATTAGTTAGATTCCAGTTATTTTATCATATTGTAGATATTCATATTGTTGTTCTATATTCTCGTACATACCTGTATACCTATTGTTCATTCATTCATATGTTTAGTGATCTTATATTTCATTTCTATTATCTGTTTTATATGCTCGATTATGTTATTGAAACTGCTTTCAGAGGTATGTACTTCGCTCTAATCCTGATTGGATATATTTTTTCAGATGATTGGCTTATAGAGCAGTGTCCCACATTCTACGGGCCGTAGGACAGTGTACCTATAGAGGATACTCTTGTAGACCAGGAGGACTTAGTTGCAGAGCCCGAAGAGGTTTATTTTATTTGTGTTGGATTGAATTAGACTTTTATGAAGATTCATAGTTTGTATATTATTTTAGATTGTGGATTGTATCTTGTTCTTTCCTTCGCTATTCCATTCGTGCTTTATCTTCCTTAGTTGTTTTGTGATTGAGATTAGTTTTACTTGTGAGATACCATATTGTTCTTCCATTTGTAGTTGAGATGATTGAAAGGTACCATATTATATTATTGAGATGTTAGATAGTTAGAAATGACCCAGACAACGTTCTACTGCCGATGCTGCGGCGTAGGCTGGGCATAACCACGTACTCGTGCCCGAATATCCGGGTGCTGGTCGTGACACATTTTAGTGGTGGCTCATGCAGGTCTAGATTTGCAATTAGTGTGATATCGTAGTGGTGCTCTCCTAGATTACTGCTACGAGCCTGCTTTAGAAAATAGGATTTAGGCTGAGAGTTTACTCAATCATACCTAGAAAATATTCCAATATCTGTTTTGCAAACCTTATCTATTGAATATTTGCTTTACTTTGAATAAATTATGTCCTTCTTTGATGATATCGCATCATATTCAATATTGATTCCTTATTTCAATCTATCTCCAGGATGCCGCCGAAGACGCATTCCCAGCACTCAGGTGCCGCGACGGCATAATCAGTCACTTCATCACCCATGATGGTAGCACCCTCAGACGATGGTCCCGTACCTATATTTAGGAGGTCAGCTTCACTGGTCCAGGTGGGCATATCTGCAGCAGCTTTCGGAGGTGCTCCACCTCCGGTACAGAGGATATCACAGTCAGTTTCCGGGGATCTTCCATCCCCACCACTTGCAGTTGATCAAACATAGTTATTTATGCTCTTTCAGCATATGATGGAGGTGCAGCAGCGTCAGTCAGAGGTCCTACGACAGAGCATGGAGAATGCTCACCAGATCGTACTAGTAGCAGTTGAGAGAGCTTCCACAGTCCAGCCACAGATGGCACCACCTCAGTTTATTCCTCAGCAGCCGAGGCCGGAGACCATCATAGACTTTAATAGGATGGGGCCGAAGGACTTTAGAGGCACATAGGGGATCCTTTATGCGGATGATTGGATCGAGGACATCGAGCGGATCCTGCGGCTGGCGTAGATTCCAAAGATGTTACAGATAGAGGCAACAGGGTGCATGATGTTCGATATTACTTTAAAATGGTTCAGGATAGACCCCAGGATCGTTGTACCAGGACTCACTTAGGAAGCTTTCAAAGAGATTTTCAAGGAGAAGTTTTTCCCAAATGTGGCTCTGACATCCTTAGAGAGCCAGTTCCAGTACCTCGTCCAGGGAGGTATGTCGGTGGACGAGTATGTGGCGGAGTATTGCAGACTAGGGTGCTTCATGGAGGTGAAAAACCCCAGAGGGAGAGCCAGGAAGTTCATGAAGGGCCTGAACCGGGAAGTCAAATCCCACACGAACGGAGATTCTACCGCCACCTTCGAGAAGATTCTCAGACAGGCGCATCGGGCAGAGGATGACTTAGAGCTTGGCTCTAAGAGGCCAAGGGACACAGAAGGATCCAGTACCAACATGGGTCCAGCGAAGAGGCCTTATTTCTAGCAGCAGCACCAGAGGCACTACCAGCATCCAAGGCAGCAGTATCACAGGTCAGCTAGAGCGCCGGCACAGTAGATGCACCAGATCTAGAGGGCAGCTGTTCCTTGCACTTTCTGTAAGAAACAAGGACATGGATGGGATGTATGTAGGATGAGACTAGGCCAGTATTTATTCTGTGGGTCAGAAGACCATCAATTGAGGGCTTGTCCTAAAGTCCCAACTCGTCCAGTTCAGGGCGGAGGTCTGGCACAGAGAGCACCTACTAGACCACCAGTAGGACAGCAGAGAGGACCTCTACTACACAGTAGCAGCAGTTTGCTCAGCACCAGCAGTAGAGAGGTGCTCAGCGATAGGGGTGAGCTTTTGCCTTGACTATCGAGGAGGAGGATCCAGTTGGCGATGTCATCTCAGGTTCAGTTTATCTTGATTTATTTCTACCTCATGCTTTATTCGATTCTGGTGCTTCTCATAGTTTTGTATCTGTATCTTTTGCTCTAAGACATCGTCTTGAGTCTAAACTGTTGGCAAGGACTCACAAGATCACGACCGGGGATGACATTATCCTGGTCAGTGATGTTTGCAAGGGCCAGAGAGTTTCTTTGGGAGGCCGAGAGTTGAGCGTATGTCTACTCGTAATGCCACTTCCGAGCTACGATATAGTACTCGGGATGGATTGGTTGAGTATGCATCATGCTAGTATCGATTATCGTGGAGGCAGAGTTTTGTTTCAGACGCCAAGAGGCCAGAGTTCGAGTTCGTCAGAGGAGCAGCAAGACAGAGCGAAGTAGACTTCTGTGGAGCTTTGGTAGAAGAGCAGGAGCCGCTACATCCGTTGATTACAGAGTTCATGGATATCTTTCCAGAGGAGTTGCCGGGGTTTCCACCGGATAGAGATATGGAGTTATCTATAGATTTGGTGCCAGGCGTAGAGCCAATATCACAGCACGTCTATAGAGTGAACAACAACAAATTGGCAGAGTTGAAGAAGCAGGTGAATAAGTTGCAAGACAAGGGTTTTATCTATTCCAGTTCATCACCATGGGGTGCTCTGGTACTTTTTGTACTAAAGAAGGATGGGTCGGTACGTTTGTTTATCGACTACAGGGTACTCAACAACCTCACTATCAAGAACAAATATTTGTTACCACGGATTGATAATTTGTTTGACCAGTCGAGCGGAGCGAAAGTATTCTCAAAGATAGACTTGAGATCGGGGTACCACCAGGTAAAAGTGAAGAAGGAAGACATTCCGAAGACAGCTTTCAAGACTCGGTATGGGCAGTTTGAGTTCTTGGTGATGCCGTTTGGGTTGACCAATGCCCCGATAGTATTCATGAACCTGATGAACAAGGTGTTTCATTAGTACCTTGATCAGTTTGTTGTAGTCTTCATTGATGATATTCTGATATATTCGAAGACCCCAGAGGAGCACGAGCAGCACTTGAGGATAGTTCTGGAGACCCTCAAGAAGGAGAAGCTATATGGCAAGCTATCAAATTGTGAGTTCTTCCTTGATAAGGTTGAATTCCTTGGGCATGTTATTACAGGAGATGGAATCTCAGTGGAGCCGAAGAAGATTTTATCAGTTGAATCATGGTCTACCCCGAGTTCAGTAGCAGAGATCAGGAGTTTTCTTGGATTGGCAGGCTACTATCGGAGGTTTGTTCAGGGATTTTCCAGGATCGCAGAGCCGATGACTAGACTAACCAGGAAGGACGTGGAGTTCGTCTGGACTAAGGATTGCCAGTTAGCATTTGAGGAGCTGAACAAGAGGTTAATTACAGCTCCAATATTGACATTGCCATCAGGAGTAGGGAGATTTTCTATCTATAGTGATGCATTGGGTAAGTGTTTGGTTTGTGTGTTGCAGCAGAATGGGAAGGTGATTGCCTATGCTTCCAGAAAATTACGTCCACATGAGAAAAATTATCCTACCCATGACTTGGAGGGCAGCAGTTATCTTTGCTCTTAAATTGTGGAAACACTACTTGTATGGAGAGAGAGTAAAAAAATTTACAGACCACAAGAGCTTGAAGTATGTGTTTACACAAAAAGAGAAAAGATATTTCTTTACAGTACCATCCAGGGAAGGCCAACATAGTCGCATATGCCTTGAGCAGGTATCCCGTGCCTATATATTTGACGAGAGACAAACATTTATTGGTCGATCTAGATAGTTTGGGCATTGAGTTATTAGTTCCTGGAGTCGCATCACAGATATGGGGACTTCAGGTACAGTAAGAGTTGATGGATCAGATCCGAGCCGCACAGATCGAGGATGAGTCTCTGAGGAGCATCAGAGAACAGGTCCAGATATGGTTGGCAGAAGACTTCAGTATCGCTGATAATGGATCATTGCGGTACGGTACCAGATTGTGTGTGCCGAGCGGAGCATTGCACGAGGAGATTCTTCAGGAGGCACATCAATCTTAGTACTCTATGCATCCAGGTGCCAACAAGATGTATAGAGACATGAGAGAGCATGTATGGTGGTATAGTATGAAGCTGGAGGTAGCTAGCTTCGTATCCAGATGCTTGGTTTGCCAGTAGGTAAAGGCGGAGAGACAGAGGCCAGGTGGATTGCTTCAGCCTTTATCCATTCTAGAGTTGAAATGGGAGCATGTGACTATGGATTTTGTTTCAGGACTTCCGCGTTCTCCAGGAGGTAAAGATGCGATTTGTGTCATCGTTGACATGTTGACCAAAACAGCCCATTTTTTGTCATTCAAAGTAGGAATATTACGGAGAAGCTCACAAAAATATATGTGCGCCAGATAGTCAGATTGTACGGTATTTCTGTGAGCATAGTCTTAGATCGGGCACTACTAGAATAAGCAGGTTTAGCGATATTTTATAGTGACGACATAGAAAACATCGCTAATTTAGCGACTCCATGTAAAACCGCCGCTAGACGTCGCTAATTGGTGATATTTAGCGACGTTTAGCTACTTTTATTCAGTTTTCAAAAGATTAGTCGCTATAAGTTCAATTTAGGTCGCTAAACATCGCTAAACGTGACTAATATATTTTATTTAGCGACGTTTAGCGACGTATATCTTTTAGATATTTAGCGACGTCATTAGCGACGTGTCAGACATCGCTAACTTAGCGACGTCATTAGTGACGTCGCTAAAATATCGCTAAATTTGTTTTATTTAGGGCTGCTTCTCCCTATTTCTTTCGATCTCTCCCTCTCCCTCCCAAATTAGAAATCCGCATCCTCCCCCTTCGGCTCCCCTCCTCCCTTCGGCGCCCCCTCCTTCCTCCCGGCGACCCCCCTCCGGCCGCGTCCTCTCCCCCCTCCTCCTCCTCCTCCTCTAGGTAAACCCTCTCTCTCTCTCTCTCTCTCTCTCTCTCTCTCTCTCTTAGGACACACATGGCACTGATACTGATACGACACACACACGTTATAGATACTGACACAGACACGATACACACACTGACACGATACACACACGTGACCTAGGGTTAAGGTTAGAGTTTTTGACCTGGGGTTAGGGTTAGGGTTAGAGTTTTTGACCTGGGGTTAGGGTTAGGGTTTTTGACCTAGGGTTAGGGTTATGGTTTTTGACTTGGGGTTAGGGTTAGGGTTTTTAAACTGGGTTAGGGTTTTTGACCTCGGGTTAGGGTTAGGGTTTTTGACTTGGGGTTAGGGTTAGGGTTTTTGTACTGCTATGTTGCTTGTTATGTGTGTCTGGGCAGTCTTGATTGTGACTGACTGTGTCTATATGTGTCTGGGCAGTGAAGAGTGGGGTGCTTGTGAGGTGTGATAGAGTATGGTGGAGGAATGGTTGTGTGCAAGGAGTTTATTAGGTATACTCTGGGTTCAATTGAACTGCAAGTGAGAGGGCTCGGGTCAATCCAAGGCAAGGGCAAATGGAGACTGTGGGTTGATATCAGCCAATGAGGCTTGTGGGTTAATAGAATTTAAAGCTACAATAGTTGTGGCAGCTGTGATGCACAAGAAATACTAGACAAGTTGGGGACTAACACCGTATGGCTAGAGATGGATACATCAGTAGGAAGAGGGGAATATGTTCAGGTTTGTTGTAGAAGCATAAAAAATACGCTGAAGAGTTATACGCAGCATTTTGGTGCTGGGCAACGTAAAATATGACTTCGGAGCCATCGGCGTACAACAGAGCTTTTCCGCTAAGTACAGCATAAAATATAATCTCAAGGACAACCCGCGTAGGGCAGTATATCCAGGCTGCTTCAGCGTAAAAAGGGTACTATATCGCCTTTGTGGCGTAAAACTCATTCGCTTTTAATGCAGCATAGAAGTGTACGAGGAACGCTTCGTATTTCTCGAATGAACCGGTCAAATCATGCAGTGAACCTGACGTCTGACTCCTGACAAAGAGTACTGCACGACTATCCAGACGATAGCTGTAATGATGGCGCGGTACAGCGACCCAAACTGTCGTTTAGTGACATTTTCTTGGTATAAACTACTTTTACGCATACAATGGAATACGCTGCCTAGTTTTACACAGGCAGACGTGAGCTTTTTACGCTCCACAGAAGACAAACATGATGCCACGTCAAAAACTGCTCTTCGTACAGGGCTCGAGGCACATCTCTGCATTTAATGCTCAGAATGGTTGCAGATCTTCGAGACACGCCTCTGCATTTAATGCGCAAGATGGGGGCAGATCTCTTTATTTAATACAAGAGATTTGATTATATCTCCAAAAGCCATAATTTCGGCTAAAACGCCCACATCATCACTTTTGCATATTATGCCATCAGGCTATTTTCAGCTATGGGAGCACGTTGTTCGCTATCTCCTTGGAATACGCTACCAGGCTATTTTCATCTATGAGGAGCACGCCGTACGCTATCTCCTTGAAATATGCCAACTCAGGCTACATTTGCATTGGTGCGTATTAAGGCTATTTGGTCCAGAATTTGCTCAAAGTCTCAGTCAAGGAAGGAGGATCAGCTATCTTCTACGCTAGCTACCTGTCTATGCAGCATCAGACTTCTACGCCTACCAGGCTTCTACGCTTACTCGGCTTCTATGCTTGCTCGGCTTCTATGCCTACCTGGCCTCTAAGCTAGTTTGATAACTTTTTGGCTTCTACGCCATGGTGACAGTTATTGGCCTCTACGCCAACCTCCTCTACGCGAGGGATAACTTCCTACGTGGCTTTTATGCCGTGATCTTCACAGCAGTTATACGCATTATCTCTTAATGGGACACGCGTCACACGCACATACAGAAAATTATTTATACGTGGGTAGCGGTTATTGTAACCGTCGCATAAAAGGTGCCATACTCTCCACTACCCGGCTTCTACGCCGACTGGATGGTTACTGTCACTAAAATCCTATAAATAGAGACCTCTATCGAAAGAGGTCCAGGGTCAGAAAACTCAAAAAAAGAAAGGATCAAGAATTGCTGAGAAAGAAAAGGTCGAAGAACTAAGAGTCGAAAAGTCTTTGAGAGAGAAGAATCCAGAGCTTAGGCAAAGAGTAGTGATCGACGACTTTGGCATCGAGCATCCACTCTCCTTTGCAACCTTTGAAACTTTTTTTGTCTTCTACAGCACTTCTTCATCATCGTGTGGTCCAAAAGACAAAGTGATCGACTGTAGATCAGACTCCTATAGCAATATTTACCCAGATTAAAAAATTGTACTTGACATCCTCGTATAGGATTAATTGTACTTCTTGTTTGTAAACCAAAGAGCAGGTTTCGTATAAAACTCATTTTATTTCTTTCGTTTATTATCAAACACAAGATGGCGACTCTGCTGGGGACGTCTTTCTCTTCTGATGAGAAAGCAATTGCTCAACACGATGCGGTATCCGTATGATCCATGAAAAAGACCCTGGTCGTCCAGTTCGACTAGTCTGCCTACGAAGATATGCTTCGAACAGGGGGAAGCTCCCACTCTCTCTCTGTCCAAGACAACAGGAAGCTGCATAAGGTCTGGATGCCAGGACATCCCCTACCATTCCTGCCGACTCTCCGATCTCTCCGACCAGCCAGGTTGTAGCTGCACAACCATCACGCTCTACGTGTAAAACTCTGTCTCTCATTCGTGACATGGTAGACAAAACTTCTGACGATGCCTCAGCGCTAGTCCAGAGGTCTACTCTGCGCTCTGCGCGTAAAACTCTGTCTCCCGTCCGTGACGTGGTAGACAAAACTTCTGACGATGCCTCAGCGCTAGTCCAGAGGTCTACTCCGCGCTCTGCGCATAAAACTATGTCTTCCGTCCGTAACGTGGCAGAAAAAACTTCTGACGATGCCTCAGCGCTAGTCCAGAAGTCTACTCCGCCCTCTGCGCATAAAATCTAGTCTTCCGTCGATGATGTGGCAAACAGAAATTCTAACAATGCCTTAGCGCTAAATCAGAAATTCCAAACGCGCTCCGCACGTAAAAATGCATCTGCCCTCCGCGGAAAAGCAGATAATCCCTGCAATTTACGTAAGGGAAAGCAAGTGGCTGACTTCTCAACTTCTCGACCTTTACGCCAGCAAGGAAAGAATCTGCCCGCCCTCCGGATTACGCGAGAAGCTGATGGCCGACTGAGGACCTCCTCAGCTTTACGCCAGCCCGAGCAGAGCTCCAAATTACGCCAGGTGAGGCCCCTCAGCGTAAAGAAGGCTCAGTTTGTGGAAAGACACACTCCTCGGGGATCATCCGCTACCCAGATGGCTAACCTGTTGTATACGGGTGGCACAGGGAGAACTATAGTTCCCAACATCTGCATGCCGACTGATATAAAAAAGAGGAACAATCCATCGTCTTCTTCTTCTTCTCCTGTAAATCCTCCTAACCTGCGTGAGTATCTGATCTAGAAACGCAAGGATAGGGGATCTTCCAGCATGTCTATTACGTCTCCTAGGGAGCACTATTGTAATAGTCATAGGATTATAGTTAATTATTGCTGTTCTGAAGCAAAACGGTCAGTTTTCGACCGGTTGAGCTACTCTCCGTCTTTCCAGGAAGAAGAGCCCACACATGCATCAGTGAACATGGCTTCACACATACCTAGAGGAAGGTCAAACTCAAGACGTCATCCCTCTAGAACTCCGAGCCGAAGGAGATTCAAACAGCTCCTTAGGAACACTGAAGCTGGGGTATTCCGAAACACCCGTTCGAGGTCACGACAACCGGCTTCGTACTCTTCTGATTCTGATGCTGGGGGTCGTCAGTTTCCCGAATTAGATGCTGAAAGTATAGAGTCAACTTCTACAGAGACCTATACTAATCCTTCAATGACACCTAGGGAGATGGGAGTTTATGCCATTGGAGATAAACGCGAGGAAGCTTCCCCGTCGGGGAGCACTGACCAACGCATTGCTGTACTGAAGACATCTCTGAAAGAGATGCAATACATGATGGAGAACATGCACCAGATGATGCTGACTTAATACACAGCTGCTATGGCTCAAGCATAGCTCCCTCCAACTCAGATACGTGTGGGGGTGGACTTACCACCATCCAACGCGATCCAAGAGCCTGCTCTAGATCAGGAGTCAACAGCTCCTCCGCTTCCTCACTCGGAGAACGTATTACCTCCCGTTGGAGTCGTGATACAACCGATTCCTCACCACTCTGTGGTCCCGCTATCGGCTGAAAATCCGATGCAGGCAGTACGGGAGTTGAAAGCCCAATTTGATGCCTTGAAGCACAAAGATCAGCTCAAGAAATTGGGAATCAACCAGCCTTACCAGGCTATCTGGGATGAGGTCCCTTTCCCTCCTAAATACAAACCAAAGACTATGGCTTTGTTCGAGGGAAAAACATCACCGAGTCAGTATATGAACTACTTCAGTATGATAACGGTGTTATTACAGGGGAATGACGCCCTCCTCACTTGGGTGTTCAAGGGCTGTCTCTCGGGAGTGGCTTATCAGTGGTACCGTAGTCTGGCGGACAACTGCATTCTTCCTTTGAAGACTTCAAGACTTTATTCTTCGCACGATTCTACGAGGGAGGGATGGACATGTCTATGTCCTCTCTCATCGAAGTGAAGCAGAAGGAAAAAGAGGACGTTCGTACTTTCATCGAACGTTTTCGTCAAGCCACTTTGCAAATGCCTCCCGAAGTTCCAGACTCGGCATTGGTGGACATTTGCAGGAAGAACCTTCTTCCCGTAATCTCGGTGTTCACAGGACCATATCAGTTTCATGATTGGCCCTCGTTCATCATCTCAGCGGTAGCCGCCGAGGACAACAGTCGGAAGGCGCGTGATAATGACATCATGATCTCTGCCTCCGATAGAGGCAAGAGGTCATCCTCCAACAGCGACCATCCTCGTGGTGCCAAAGAAAAAGAAGCTCTAGCGATCAATACGTCCAGACAAAAGACTGCGGCAACCACACAAACGAAACCTGGGACTTCCAGGCCCATTGAAGTATACTCTTTCGACGACGACGATATTCCGAGCATATTCAAGTGTCTCGTCAAAAGCGGCAAGATTACCCCTTCATGAGAAGAAGCGGCCTAATGAAGTCGGCAGTACTAATAACCCCAAGTACTGCATCTTCCATAGATACATACACCACCCTACAAAAGCGTGTTATGTACCGAAGAGGAAGATCTAGGAGCTGATCAATGCTAAGGCCATCACTCTGCACAACAGCGAGAAGACGGTCACAGCCAACATGATCTCTCTGCAATTTAGAAATTTGCCTCCCCAAGAAGTCCCGGATGGTGTTACACCTATTTCTCGGACAACGATGAACATCGTTAATCTCCCTCCAGCTAGGGGTCAAAATCATGACCTGGTACCCCTAACTACCCAGCGAGGCGAGATTATGTGGGTTCATCCAGATTTGGTGTCAGAAATCGAGGAAGAGACTCAAGCTGCTAAGGCTAAGCCTAAGAAGAACTCGAAGCGTAAACCATGTCACATGGTTACGGTACACTCGACATCAGAATACGAGGTCTTGGCTACTGGAACCCGTTCAGGAAAAGCTTACCTCAAGGATTATGAAGCTGAAATCAAGAAGTTGATAGCCTGTGGTTTCATCCGGGAAGAACAACATCCCGACTGGGTCGCCAATGTTGTCCCGGTCATGAAATAAAATGGGAAAGTACGTGTCTGCATCGATTACCGAGATCTGAATGCAGCCTGCCCCAAGGATGAGTTTTTTCTTCCCATTACAGACATCATGATTGATAAAACATGCGGTTTTGAACGTATGTCTTTCATGGACAGATTTTCAGGATACAATCAAATCAAGATGCATCCTGAAGACGAGAAGCATACTGCCTTCCGGACACCATTGGGGGTATATTGCTATACGGTCATGCTCTTCGGATTGAAGAATGCCGGGGCTACGTACCAACGGGCTATGAGTAGCATATTCCATGAGCATTTACGCAAAATAGTGGAATATTACGTAGATGATGTAGCTGTCAAAAGCCGCCTCAAGGATAATCACATCCAAGACTTGAAGACAGTATTTGAGTTGTTGCGCCAACATCAACTCAAAATGAATCCTACAAAGTCCTTTCTGGGTGTATCTAGTGGCAAATTTCTAGGATTTGTCATTACCGCTAAAGGCATTCAAGTGGACCCTGATAAAGTCAAGGCCATCTTAGAAATACGACCGCCCCATAATCTAAAAGAACTCAGGGGATTTCAAGGTCGTCTGGCTTATATCCGGAGATTCATATCCAACCTCTGGGAGATGTCAGCCTTTTTCTCGTCTCATGAAGAAAGGTGTATCCTTCGTATGGGACAAAGCCTGTCAGCAAGCGTTTAATGATATCAAACGCTACCTCACTAATCCTCCAGTTCTGGTGCCTCCCGTCATAGGAAGACCATTCTTGCTGTATGTTCGAGCGATGGATCATTCTTTGGGAGCTCTTCTTGTACAGAACAATGATGTGGGTCATGAACAGGCTATCTACTACCTAAGCAGGATGATGGTCGGAGCTGAACACCGATACAGTCTAGTGGAAAAAGAATGCTTGGCTCTGATGTTCTCTATCTGAAAAATGCGACACTATGTCACGGGCCAGACTATTCATATCATCTCCAGGATCAATCCTCTTCGGGTATTGATGAACAAGCCAAGTGTTCTTAATTCTCGACTCGCGACTTGGGCGATGTTATTAACACCGTATGACATGGTGTATGTCCCTCAGAAGTCCATCAAAGGCCAAGCGTTGGCTGATTTCCTAGCTGCTCATCCGATCCTGGAGACCTCCAAACTATACGAGGACATTCCCGACGAAGTTGTAGAATGTAATTCCGCAATGGAAAGTGATGCATGGCAACTATTCTTCGATGGTGCCTCCAGGATTGGTCCCAGGGGAAACGTGGTTTCAGGAGTAGGAATTGTCCTGGTTACTCCTGATAAACTCGTCATCTATCGAGCATATTCTCTTAGCGAGCCCTGTTCTAATAATGTGGCAGAGTATAATGCTCTACTAATCGGGCTCCAAGTCGCTAAAGAATTAGGCGTCGAATCTCTAGAAGCTTTCGGTGATTCTCTACTGATCGTCAATCAAGTCAGAGGAATATATGAAATCCGGAATCCAGACCTCATCCCCTATCACCGAGCAACGGTCGAGATAGCCATGACATTCAAAGGATTCTTCCTAGAACATGTGCCTCGATCTCAGAATCTGGAAGCTGATGCCCTAGCCAGTCTAGCTGCAGATTTAGCTATTCCTATAAGAAGGCAGAATTCGGTGATCCTTCTTAATAGAGATTTATTTTGTGTGAAAAACAACTTTCACATAGAACGCAGCTACGCTGTGAACACAGATCCTCCCAAGAGAGACTGGAGAAGTCCCTTTATAGATTTTGTGGCATACGGAATCTTGCCGGAGGACCCTAAAGAAGCAGTATCCGTCAAAAGACGATCATTACGCTTCTATTTTGATGCGTCTTCACAGTGTCTATATCGTCGAACCTACGACGGACTGCTATTGAGATGTCTCTCCGATGACGAGGCACAACGGATTATCCGTGAAGCTCACGACGGCATATACGGAGCGCATTAACCCGGTCCTAAGCTACAGGATCGTATCAGGAGGATGGGCTATTACTGGCCAACTATAATAACAGATGCAATAAAGTATGCAAGACAATTTAAAGCCTGTCAGGTTTATGCAGACTTTATACATCAACCTTCTGAACATCTACATCCTACAGTTGCATCCTGGCCTTTCGAAGCATGGGGTATGGATATCATTGGTCCTATTCACCCGTCTTCTTCCAGAGGTCACCGGTTCATACTGGCCATCACGGATTATTTCTCCAAATGGGCAGAGGCGATCCCTCTTGCCGAGGTGAAGATATCTAATGTGATCAGCTTCATCAAGCATCATGTTATTTATTGCTTTGGGATACCCCCGGAGGATAATTTATGACAATGGGCCTCAATTCATCAGCCAAGCATTTCATCGATTTTGCGATAAAAATTGGATACAAAATATGGCCTCTACGGCATATAATCATGCTGCTAATGGTTTGGCGGAAGCTTTCAACAAAACCATTATCAAACTCTTAAAAAAGTTTGTCTTTTCAAACAAGAGAGATTGGATTGAGAAGCTAGGAGAATATCTTTGGGCATACCGCACAATGGTACGAGCACCGACATGTTATATCCCATTCTCATTGGTTTACGGGAGTGAAGCAGTTCTCCCCATCGAAATCCAAATTCCGTCACTCAGGATAGCAGTGGCTAATGAGTTGACTCAAGAAAAGAATTACCTATTAAGGCTTCAAGAGCTAGAAGGATTAGACGAGAAATGCCTCCAAGCTCAACAGCGTATCACGTTCTACCAGGCACATATTTCCAGATCTTTTAATTAAAAAGTAAAGGAAAAAGTGTTCAAAGTTGGCGAGCTAGTTTTATCTGTGAGAAGACCAATGATTATTACCCACAAGAGTAAGGGTAAATTCCAACCCAAATGGAAAGACCCTTATGTGACCGAGACGACGTTCTCAAACGGCGCTTACAGATTAGCCAAGCCTAACGGAGATTTGTTAATGCCTCCTATCAACGACAAATTCCTTAAGAGGTACTATGCTTAACCTCATTTGCTCAAATGGAGTATGGTGAAGATCTCATTCTGACAATACTACTTCCAAAACGAAACTAGTTGGATCATATTCTATCATGTCCATATAACCTCTGAATAGATATGTTTAACTAATTTGGAATTTCAAGACCTATCACATCCATATTACCTCTGATAGTGTTTTGTGTACAAATTTTAGTTGGAGCATATTCTATCATGTCCATATAACCTCTGAATAGATATGTCCTGCTGAAGCTTACCGAGAGTATATCACGTCCATATTACCTCTGATATCACTTTCACCCTAGCCTGTCATTTATATTCCAAAATGATGGGTCCACAAAGTCAGATAAAAGCCTCTTTATTATTCCCAGAAAGAGCAAAATTATATTGAAAAGCAAAAAAAGTACATCACTTGGGGGGAGCGGTTAGGTCGCGAATCTGCTGCGCCAGAGCAACCATTCTCTCATCCCTGGAGTTCAAGACATCGGTGCGAGCCTGCTCCAACCTTGCAGCCTCATCGTTCAAAGCAGATAGCTCAGACCGAGCATGTACAAAACCTGCGTGGATGACACCCACATGCGTCAGGTTCTGTTGAGCGGTCTCCATTCGATGCTTCAGCACATCTCGAGATGCCGACAAAGAGAGAGCCTTCTCCTCTGCTTGAGCGAGTTCATCTCTCAATTTGTGGACCCTCCCTGTCTCTTTCTCATATTCGACTTCGCACTGAGTCAGCTGGGGGATGACATACTCCAGTTCGGCACACTCCTGATCCATCTCCTGCTGCTGTTCCTGGACGGATTTGTCCAGAGCTTCCATTTGCCCAGCAAGCTCTGCAGTTAGGGATTCATACCTAGCTTGAACGAGACTGTCGATGCTGCCTCGAGATAGCTGCAAATATTCGTTAATGGGTTGCTCCAAACCATTAACTATCTGCTTCAGCGTGTCAGCCCTCCCAGTGTCGTTGAAGTCTCTGATCGGCACTATCGCAAATTGAGAGGACCTTCTCAGCGCCTCGAATCCTAGATTCTTCTCCAGTACCATTGATATCAGCATTTTCAAAGTGGTGTAGAAGATACCAGTATACTGCTCAGTCAGCATGGCTAGATCCGAATGGACGCTGGGAGTGGCTGCAATATTGGCGAACCTCCCTCCAGAAATGACTGCAGACGATGTTGCCACAGTCGTCGCCTCAATAGATGGTGCGACAAAAGAAGATACGCCAACAACGGACGAAGTGACTGGCGTACTCAAAGGAGGCATTGTCGTAGTGGCATGCTCATCCTCCTCTCGAGATATCGGAATCGTTTCGGGCGAGCCGGCACCCGAAAATATTTCCTCTTCGAAGTCGGACACCTCCATGTCATCGCCAGGAGCTGAAATAGAGCCAAAAGGTGCGTCAACACTGCCTTCCCCGTAGATGTCTTCTCTTGAAAAGAAGACAAAAGAAAGATAATATCAACATGATGTTAATTTTTCTAAAAGAGGCATAAAGATGACATTTACCCATGGCCGATGGTATATATGTCGCGTCTGCAGCCAGTACAGCTAAATCATTTCTTAATAATGCTAAGCGAGCTGTCATACCTGGAGAAGGGGGGTGTGCCAACTGACGTTGGCAGGTATTCTTTCGAATCTTCACCCAGATCCAATAGAGGTTCATCAGGTGGAATCTCGCTGGGTATACTTACAGACACTGCAGGGGCTTCTCCCGTTGCTGGTCTGGATAAAGATATCCTTATTTGTCTCGGCCTCGAAGGCGATCTTGTACCACTACCTGAAGCGGTAGCAGCGACAGCCGCCTCAAACAGAGATTCTCCGGCACCGTCAGCCGGAACTGTGGAGGTTCTCTCTCTAAAAGGCGAGGAACCACTAATAGAAGAATCGTCCCCAACAGGAGAAACAACAGGTTCACTTCTAGGAACCTCAGGGTGGGAAGTCCTGACAGGACGACTAACCGTCTTCTTCTTCTTGTAAGGGGAAGTCTCCTTCAGAACAGGTGCCCTTCGCTTATCGGAGATAACTAGAGGCCCTGCAAGAGGAGGTATTTTACCTCTCGGTACTGCCAACAGAGGATCATCTGGATTGACAGAATCTTTACCCTCGTCAGAGGAGACTGATGGGACATCGTCTCTTCCCGTGGACTTAGAAGAGGGCATCCAAAAACTTCCACGCATATCAAAATCGCGATGGAAGGTGTTGGTTGCCACATAAAACTGGACATACGAGTGGAGGATGCGCAGCTCCATGGAGAGTGAAGTCGCAGGCATAGTAAAAATTGCTTCAGTGCAACCCATGATGAAGTATCACCATCCTCTCGCTCCATCAATAAGTCCACCCCTGGACTTGAAGCTGGTGACGGCATTGCCCACATGCAATTGGTCATACCCAAACTGCCTGGCAAATCGACTAGGCAGATAGGGTTCCAAGAAGCATTGGTCTTCACTTCTGTACAGTAAATGGGAAGGTCTAATGCAGACCAACCAATTAAAGCTTCAGGAGAAAGAACGGTCTTCCCCTCGCCTAAGTCCTGAAGTTTGCGCCCATGTTGATTGAGATGTACAGAGGGGACGGTATAGAAGAGCTTCCAGCTGTGACTGAAATTTAGTGCCCGCCGACAGTCTAAAACTATGGTCACGTTCCAAGAGAAATTCTTGTAATTCAGCAAGAAATTACTCCCCGAACTACTGCCAGAGCCGGGAGACATCACCCTGGGATTATGGAGAATTAACCATCCCATCAAATACAGGTACGGTAATTCTACCCTAGGAAAGCTATCACGCCGAGTTTTATCGGCAAGCAGTCCGTCGGTAATGGCCCTCAGGCCAGCTTGTATGCGGCATACCATGGCAGGGAGCAAGCCCAGTCTTGTCCTGAACACCAGACGTACTGCAGGCTATAAGGTATTGCGGTGAATGCGATCAGCAGATACAATGCCGGGTACTACCAGTCGGCGCAGCCATATAGAGAGGAAGCCAGCCAGTTGAGCTTCCTTGGACAGAGGCCTGCGGCAATGCCTCAAATAACTGTAGGCCTTAGTGCCTGCAGGATATTTCCCTATCCCTTCGTCGAGAATCTGATCTGGAGCCCCAGCGTCTTCCATAAGATCATCGACTACCTGAGCACTAAGCACGCTCAGAAAGCTCAGAGGCTGATCCTTGCTATCCAAGACTTTCTCTAGCTTAGCAGCCCTAGCCCAGTGAAAGAAGAGGTAGGACGCCCATTTATTGGTATGTGGGAACATACTCTTCATAAGGAGTATCCCCCATTGGCAGTCTCAAAATCTCTGCCATTTCGTGAAGGGCCAATCCTAACTCCCCCAGTGGAGTGGCAAAAGTTCCGGTAAGCGAGATATATCGCTCCATCAAAGCCAGAAACAGGCTGGGGTTGAGAGGTAACACTGGTAGCACTCACAGCTGCGTACAGACCAATGCTCTCCAGCTCAGTCTGAAAATGCTTCAGGGCCCAGTCAGCTAAATGAGCACATCGAAGATTTGTAGGGGTGATCCACCCATTTGTCCGAGGGTTAACCTTGGGGTATACTCCTCCATGCCCCATGAAATCATTGCAGAAAGTCGATAATTGGACTGGTTGGAGCAGTGAAGTATCTTCACTCGGGACACTGCCCGGATACAATCCCCTGAACGGCATCACAGAGCCGGAAGGACGGCTGACAAATGACCCTTGGTCAGATCCTTTCTGGTAAAATATCTTCCCCGGCTGGCCGTGAAGATTGGGAGTCAGCGTCCACGACATCCTCCTGGGATGTGTGGCATGGAAGAATGCCGAGATAGGGTAGTCTCTCAGCATCTTGGGCAGATACATGACCAAGCCCCCGGCAGGAAAAACCCAGAGTTCTTTCTTGGGCGTCGTTTGGGACTGTTTGTCAATCATGTCCCCGAAGAGAAAAGTCGGTTTTATATATTGTGTCCCGTCTATATGCGTCAGGGGCTCCCCGTTGATCATGCTCAATAGCATTCATTCCCCTTGGGACGATATCAGATTTGCCCTTCCTTCAGAATATTGGGGTCCGGAGATAGGAAATATCACGTGGGACAAATCCTCCAGGTAGTTGGAATGCAGCATCCCGGCAGCAGAATCTATCACCTCAGCCAACGGGGACATATGCAAGTTAACTACAAAGCACAAGAAAAACACGTCAGTTTCTATACTAGACCTCACAATCTTGCAGCATATGCCAAGAGGCAACAGTCTGTGCTTTACGCCAAGACTGTAAAAAAACTTGATCTTTTACGCTGGAATCTTCTTCCAAGGCGTAAAATTCAAGACTGGCAGTATACACAAAAAAGCTGACAACCTATATTTTACGCCAGACTGCCAAAGTTTGAGTTATTACGTCAGAATTTTCATCTAGAAGCGTAACACTCAAATTTTATAGTATACGCCAAGTTACGACAGTCAAAGCTTTTACGCCAGACTGCAAAAATATGGAGTTTTTACGCTGACACATTAGAAATGTGGGCGCAAAAGATGAAATATCTCTGTGCATCATCTTCCTCGAAGAGGCTATCAGCACAGAAGACGACCTAGCGCGTTCACGTACAACGTGTGCGAAGGATTTTCTTCGTTCTTTTCGTCCCAAAAGCTTTACCTATAACGCCCGGTGCACAGCTCGTCGGTGGAACACTTCGTTCAGAGCGAGGTTCGCCCTGCCCGATGAAAGTCGCTCTCGCTTGGGCAGAGGAGCGAGAAGAAGAGTCAGCCTTCTTTCCCTTAGAGGAGGAGATTGGTTTCGGGGCCATTGCTGAAAACTCAGAATGCTCAGAGAGGAAACGAAGGAGAGAACTCGAAGAGACGAAAGCTTTCTTTTGCAAAAGACAGGTGAAGAGTCTTCTCTCTGAAAGCCTTGGGATATATATAGAGTTCGGATGGACTCCTCGAATCCCTAACCAAATTCGATATTTAATATTCGGTTATGATTGGGGACTACGTCAGCCTATTACTCAGGGAAGGCGGACAGTCAGCGAATTCAAAAAGTTTTCGTGCAAAGCAGATTTGTGGTTTTACGCCAAGGAGCTTTTTACGCTCGGCAACTACAAATCTACGATTTTATGCTCAGAGGCTATAAGTCTATGGTTTTACGCTCGGATGCTTTTATGCTCGGTAGCTTTTACGCTCAAGAGGCTACAAACATACGACTTCACGCTCAGGAGCTACAAATCTATGATTTCACGCTCGGTGGCTTTTACGTTCAGAGGCAACAGATCCACAACTTCACGCTCGAAAGCTTTCCTTTTCAGAGGCTACAATTCTACAGTTTCTACGCCCGGATGCTCTTATGCTCAGCATCTTTTACGCTCGAGAGGCTACGAACTTATGATTTTATGCTTATCCACATTTACAGATCTATGACTCTCCGCATATCTGAAAATATGCAGACCAGAGTATGCGTATATATATGAACAAATCTCAAGGCGGTCAATTGCAAGGGTTAACGCAGAAGATACTCCTTCTTGACCTCAAAATATCCCAAGTACCCAAAGCATACAGAGTTCAGCTTTGAAAATTACTCTTCTTCTTGGGTCGATTGGAAGTTCATCCAGAATCCAATCTGAATATTTTCTCTACAGTTCAAGATGGTGACTCAATTTGATAGCCGTTTCTTACCCTATTTCAAGGGATTTTTGGGAAATCATTCTTGAAGATGGCGGTCTGAACAAAAATTCTTCTTATCAGAAGTGATGGTTCAGAATTCTACGCAGTTCCCCATTCCTAACAGCAGGACAGTTCGAATACTCGACTTAAATGCTAAGCGATTTTCTGCGCATCTTCAGTTATGCGTAAAAGACAGGATGGGACCAAATACTCTTTCTATCAGAGTCGGCGTAAAGTTATCCAGACGTGTCGAAGCTACACATATTCAGACTTTATCACAGCAAAATATATGGCAAAATAATCATATGCACAGAAGAAGACGATTTTATTAAATCATGATTACATATGAGGGAAATCCAGTCTACAAAGGGTTTTTCTTCATCTTCATGATTACATATGAGGGAAATCCCATCTACATAGGGTTTCCTCATCTTCATCGAAAGGTCACCCCCAGAATCTGTTCTGCCAGGTTCTCGTATTGGTGGAGATCTTCTTCCATCTTCTTCAGCAGTTAGTCGGTTTCCGCGACCGATTAACAAGAAAATAATTAATGATGGGAGGATACAAAACTGGGCCTGCCTAAATTATTCAGAGCTCATCCTCCATACGCCATGACAGATTGAGTTGAGGTTTTAGACCCAACTCAATACTCGAGGACAGAGCTAGTTTGTCTGATCTCGTCCACGAACGACAGGAGAAAATATAGCTTGCATGCTGTGTGGTCGAATGTGACCCTTCCTCTCTCCTGGACGAACCGCCATATGAAGTTGTTGATTATCCTGAGCAAAGGAAGCTATGATACCTTCCACGATCCATCATTGCAGAGGACATTTGCTCGAAGACGCCTTCTTTTTCGGCTCCTTATATGCTGGAAGAACATGGTCTTTTTCTTCCTCAAGTCGACCCGATGAACTCCGGCAATCATCTCTGTGTGGTGAAGAAAATATGGGAAGAACATGTTAACTCCTCAGCCTTTATATAGGCAAAAGAGAACACACCGAATCCCAACAAATCCTCGATAAATTCGCCAAGAAATCAACCTTGAAGAACGAGTCAGACTTGACCGTTTCATGCTTCATTCAAAGTATTTCAAATTACGAGGAATTTAAAAACTTTGAAGGGGGTCTTGTAGAAGCATGAAAAATACGCTGAAGAGTTATACGCAGCATTTTGGTGCTGGGCAGCGTAAAATATGACTTCGGAGCCATCGGCGTACAACAGAGCTTTTTCGCTAAGTACAACGTAAAATATAAGCTCAAGGATAACCCGCGTAGGGCAGTATGTCCATGCTGCTTCAGCGTAAAAAGGGTGCTATATCGCCTTTGTGGCGTAAAACTCATCCGCTTTTAATGCAACATAGAAGTGTACGAGGAATGCTTCATATTTCTTGAATGAACCAGTCAAATCATGCAGTGAACCTGACGTCTGACTCCTGACAAAGAGTACTACACGACTATCCAGACGACGGCTGTAATGATGACGCGGTACAGCGACCCAAACTGTCGTTTAGTGACATTTCCTTGGCATAAACTGCTTTTACGCATACAAAGGAATACGCTGTCTAGTTTTACACAGGCAGACGTGAGCTTTTTACGCTCCACATAAGACAAACAGGCTGCCACGTCAAAAGCTGCTCTTCGTACAGGGCTTGAGGCACATCTCTGCATTTAATTCTCAGAATGGTGGCAGATCTTCGAGGCACATCTCTGTATTTAATGCTCAGAATGGTGGCAGATCTTTGAGACACGCCTCTGTATTTAATGCGCAGGATGTAACACCCCGTTCCGCTCAAGTGGACTGCCGACTCAATCGGCAATAGTGCAATTGTCCCGACCCGCTTTGCCTCGATCAAGAAGCAAAGGATATCCAGACTTGTCCCTACAGGAATCCGGCTTGGACTTTCAGAGGCTCGCTCAGACGTATCGCTCTACCGAGGCGAATCATCGCTAAGGTGTGTGGCTACGGTGAACTTGTCTTTGCTTAGCCAGCGCACATAAAATCTGGAATATTCATGCTAGTCGCTAGGTGATAACCCCCTGCATGCTAATAAATCCAACGCACCTAGCTAAGAAAATAATCCCAACTGTATTGCTTACTAGAACATGGAAATAAAATACTGCTTATATATGTTCAGACCGTCGCATGCTAAGTCCCTAACGGTTTCACCTCTCGGCTTACCTTCGGGTCCGAGCAAACGTGCCTGATTATGTTTCTTAGAAACGCATGCTTGTCTGCTTGTAATATTGCCATATTTTCATCCAAACCCCGGAAGACTACTACGTAGTCGTTCCGTGCCTGAACGAACCTGCAAGTATCCGGGACCATTAGGTCGCCAAGGCAATCCTCGAACCAGGGGCACGCATCAGGGTAACGAATACTGAACGTGAATCCTTAACGTGACAACTGAATGATAATCACATCAAGTTTATGTCTGAACGAGAATCACGTCACGTAACGAACGAATCTCAGCTCTTGGAGCAAACGCTCGTTCAGATCACGAATCATGGATTATCATTCAAGTTGTGGATTGAACTGACCCTGATCCTGACCTGCATTGTCGCAGACAACTTGGAAACAAGGTTTAACGGTTCCACGGGCGGTCACCGGGGCACTGGGACCGTTCCGATCCGGATGGAACATCACGATAGTCTCACGTGCGGACAGGATGGCGTGTAGCGCCTCACGTGCTTCGTCGCACACCATCCTTGTTAAAAGACTAAACGGTCCTTTATGGCTTTGCCAGCGACTAACGTTCATATAGATAAGTCATCCTCGCTTAGCGGCTATCCGCGTGCGAGTCACTGCATCGCATCAAGAACAACTAAACACCTGAATGATCATGTTAAAACGACCCTCCTGTTTGCATATGCTTGCCTCCTGAATGTTTATACATGCCTCTGCTCGAATTTATACTGTTTGCCTAAATGGTTGCCTTGGACAGGAAAGGAGATGGTAAGTTGGTAAGTCTCGCCGTATTTCCTCTAACATCGCACGGCGCACTGTCCGACACGTTAGGCTATTCATTATCTACATGAAACTGATCCTAAGGCAACTAGAAAGACAACTTAATAGTTGTGCACGAAACCTGTATTACGTGTTTGGATTTGTCGAGCGGGCGAGTAGCTTCCCCACCAGTGCATTCAATGTACTGATAATCCACCAGTTTGTATGCAGGGTGCGGGAGAACCTCGTTCGGTGCGGATGCCTCCTTCGTGCGTGCTAAGGCCAGGAGTTCCCTTTGAAGCCTTGCAACGGTGCGTCCGGAACTGAAGCACATATACAAGACATAAGTTGTGAACATCGCCTGACCATCGCCTGTACAATCATTCCACAGTTGTAGCCACTTGGCAAGCTTTTACTGTTTCAGAGAGAGAGGCTTGAGCGACTTGTAATCTCGGCTATACGCCGCCTGTAACACTTGTTCATATCAATAAAGAGATTGCTTTACTTGTTTCAATGCTTCCGCTATATTTGTCGACTCAGTGAACCTGTTACCGATCGCCTATGCATTCATGACTCCGCTGCACTCGGACAATCTGTGCGACTCTGTGGCTTAGAACTCTTGCCGCCAGCCAATGAACCATGGCCTTGCACGGACGTGGCTCACGCTCGTGCGGCATCACGCCCGGATGGGTTAAGCGATCGTTCCGCGGGAGCGCTGGCGAGGGTGATTCCTGCCTAGCGGGAACGGCCGAAATAGCCTGCGGGAGATCGGGGCGTGACATATTGGTATCAGAGCCTGGCTTCTACGCCTTTGGACTTCGATTCGATATCTCTGTTTCGAAAGCTCGTTCGTGGGTTATGTGCACGCTCACTCTCAATGCCTCGATGGGATGTTCCAACAATAAGTCTAAATACTTTCAAAATACGTTTTGAATGATATGCTTGCTTGTCTGCTGCTATGCTGCGAGTGGCCTTTGTGCCAACCTGTGCGAACCACTTGAGAGTATCGCTAGTAGCTTGTCCGATTTTCACTAACCCTAAGTTTGGTTGAATGCATCTATTCGAGGGACGCCTTGAACTAGTGCACCATCCAAGACTTAAGAAAATGTGAAACTCGAGTGCTGAGACTTCGCTATCACTAAGCTGGTTGACGTGCTCACACTAGAAATGCATGTCAAAGGTGCGCACGATCCAGTCTAAGCGATATGCTGATTTTGAAGCTTGTGCAAGTGAAGATCCAAATGAAACAAGTACAAACGACTTGTCTAGGATTGCCTCAACCCTAGATTTCTGCTTGTCCTTAGTAAGTCTCGAGGACGAGACTTTTTCTAAGTTGGGTAGGATGTAACATCCCGTTCCGCTCAAGTGGACTGCCGACTCAATCGGCAATAGTGCAATTGTCCCGACCCGCTTTGCCTCGATCAAGAAGCAAAGGATATCCAGACTTGTCCCTACAGGAATCCGGCTTGGACTTTCAGAGGCTCGCTCAGACGTATCGCTCTACCGAGGCGAATCATCGCTAAGGTGGGTGGCTACGGTGAACTTGTCTTTGCTTAGCCAGCGCACATAAAATCTGGAATATTCATGCTAGTCGCTAGGTGATAACCCCCTGCATGCTAATAAATCCAACGCACCTAGCTAAGGGAATAATCCCAACTGTATTGCTTGCTAGAACATGGAAATGAAATACTGCTTATATATGTTCAGACCGTCGCATGCTAAGTCCCTAACGGTTTCACCTCTCGGCTTACCTTCGGGTCCGAGCAAACGTGCCTGATTATGTTCTTTAGAAACGCATGCTTGTCTGCTTGTAATGTTGTCATGTTTTCATCCAAACCCCGGGAGACTACTACGTAGTCGTTCCGTGCCTGAACGAACCTGCAAGTATCCGGGACCATTAGGTCGCCAAGGCAATTCCCGAACCAGGGGCATGCATCAGGGTAACGAATACTGACAACTGAATGATAATCACATCAAGTTTATGTCTGAACGAGAATCATGTCACGTAACGAACGAATCTCAGCTCTTGGAGCAAACGCTCGTTCAGATCACGAATCATGGATTATCATTCAAGTTGTGGATTGAACTGACCCTGATCCTGACCTGCATTGTCGCGGACAACTTGGAAACAAGGTTTAACGGTTCCACGGGCGGTCACCGGGGCACTGGGACCGTTCCGATCCGGATGGAACATCACGATAGTCTCACGTGCGGACAGGATGGCGTGTAGCGCCTCACGTGCTTCGTTGCACACCATCCTTGTTCAAAGACTAAACGGTCCTTTATGGCTTTGCCAGCGACTAACGTTCATATAGATAAGTCATCCTCGCTTAGCGGCTATCCGCGTGCGAGTCACTGCATCGCATCAAGAACAACTAAACACCTGAACGATCATGTTAAAACGACCCTCCTGGTTGCATATGCTTGTCTCCTGAATGTTTATACATGCCTCTGCTCGAATTTATACTGTTTGCCTAAATGGTTGCCTTGGACAGGAAAGGAGATGGTAAGTTGGTAAGTCTCGCCGTGTTTCCTCTAACATCGCACGGCGCACTGCCCGACACGTTAGGCTATTCAATATCTGCATGAAACTGATCCTAAGGCAACTAGAAAGACAACTTAATAGTTGTGCACGGAACCTGTATTACGTGTTTGGATTTGTCGAACGGGCGATTAGCTTCCCCACCAGTGCATTCAATGTACTGATAATCCACCAGTTTGTATGCAGGGTGCGGGAGAACCTCATTCGGTGCGGATGCCTCCTTCGTGCGTGCTAAGGCCAGGAGTTCCCTTTGAAGCCTTGCAACGGTGCGTCCGGGACTGAAGCATATATACAAGACATAAGTTGTGAACATCGCCTGACAATTGCCTGTACAATCATTCCACAGTTGTAGCCACTTGGCACGCTTTTACTGTTTCAGAGAGAGAGGCTTGAGCGACTTGTAATCTCGGCTATACGTCGCCTGTAACACTTGTTCATATCAATAAAGAGATTACTTTACTTGTTTCAATGCTTCCGCTATATTTGTCGACTCAGTGAACCTGTTACCGATCGCCTATGCGTTCATGACTCCGCTGCACTCGGACAATCTGTGCGACTCTGTGGCTTAGAACTCTTGCCGCCAGCCAATGAACCATGGCCTTGCACGGGCGTGGCTCACGCTCGTGCGGCATCACGCCCGGATGGGTTAAGCGATCGTTCCGCGGGAGCGCTGGCGAGGTGATTCCTGCCTAGCGGGAACGGCCGAAATAGCCTGCGGGAGATCGGGGCGTGACACAGGATAGGGGCAGATCTATGCATTTAATGCAAGAGATTTGATTATATCTCCAAAAGCCATAATTTTGGCTAAAACGTCCACATCATCACTTTTGCACATTACGCCATCAGGCTATTTTCAGCTATGGGAACACGTTGTACGCTATCTCCTTGGAATACGCCACCAGGCTATTTTTAGCTATGAGGAGCACGCCGTACGCTATCTCCTTGAAATACGCCAACTCAGGTTACATTTGCATTGATGCGTATTAAGGCTATTTGGTCCAGAATTCGCTCAAAGCCTCAGTCAAGGAAGGAGAATCAGCTATCTTCTACGCTAGCTACCTGTCTATGCAGCATCAGGATTCTATGCCTACCAGGCTTCTACGCCTACCCGGATTCTATGCTTGCTCGGCTTCTACGCCTACCTGGCCTCTATGCCAGTTTGATAACTCTTTGGCTTCTACGCCATGGTGACAGTTATTGGCTTCTACGCCAACCTCCTCTACGCGAGGGATAACTTCCTACGTAGCTTTTATGCTGTGATCTTCGCAGCAGTTATACGCATTATCTCTTAATGGGACACGCATCACACGCACATACAGAAGATCATTTATACGTGGGTAACGGTTATTGTAACCGTCGCGTAAAAGCTGTCATACTCTCCACTACCCGGCTTCTACGCCGACTGGATGGTTACTGTCACTAAAACCCTATAAATAGAGACCTCTATCGACAGAGGTCCAGGATCGGAAAACTCAAAAAAAGAAATGATCGAAGAATTGCTGAGAAAGAAAAGGTCGAAGAACTAAGAGTCGAAAAGTCTTTGAGAGAGAAGAATCCAGAGCTCAGGCAAAGAGTAGTGATCGACGACTTTGGCATCGAGCATCCACTCTCCTTTACAACCTTCGAAGCTTTTTCTGTCTTCTACAGCACTTCTTCATCATCGTGTGGTCCAAGGGACAAAGTGATCGACTGCAGATCAGACTCCTATAGCAATATTTACCCAGATTAAGAAATTATACTTGACATCCTCGTATAGGATTAATTATACTTCTTGTTTGTAAACCAAAGAGCGGGTTTCGTATAAACCTCGTTTTATTTCTTTCGTTTATTATCAAACACAGGTTTGTAACTGAAAATAACAGTGAATTAGTTAGTTAGTTAGTTGTTAACTGTTAGTTGGTGTTAGTGTGTTAGATGATAGTAAGTGTTGACAGTTAGTCTTAAGTTGTGTTAGTTGATTGTTAGTTAGTTAGTTAATATGACAATTAGTATATTAGGAAGTAGAGTGAGATTTTGTCTAGGAATTCTTCCCTATTTGAACATCAGTCGTGGTGATGGTTGCATCAACTACAACACTACAATATTTAACTATTTTGAGGAATGTTACATGTAGATAGATAAATGAACAGGGGAGTATCAGTTAGTAATCTATATACCATTTAGGAGTAGATTAGCTTAGTCATATGTTAGTATTAAGTTAGATGTTTAAGGTTAAGTGGTATATCTTGATTTGTATTCAGTCATATGTAGGTGTAGTTTCAGTCAATAACTTAAGTGCCAGTGAGATGAAGCCAGGAATATGCAAGTAAGTGTGGGGTATGTGTATGTTTGTGAGAATGTGGGTGATTAGTATTGATGGCAAGGAAGGTGGGTTATAAATTTAGTTATTATTTGGAGTTGGTTATGTTAGATATAGTTAGTAGAGGAGGGTTAAGGTATTATTTAGCATAGTGTATATCAGTTAGTATATGAAACCTGTTAAGTGAAGTTCGGATTATTGTAGTATTAATATTAGTTAATGTCAGTGGTAAGTATTATGTTTATATATATATATATATATATATATATATATATATATATATATATATATATATATATATATATATATTAGTATCAGTTGATAATAGTTAAGATATAAGTAGGGTTTTTGACCTCGGGTTAGGGTTTTTTTAAAAGCAGTAGCAAAACCAAACCAAGCCTTTAACCTTAATCATGTTGAGGGAAACATGAAAGACCATCACATGCATCCTAAAGTTAAGATAGATAGTTGTGGCAGAGATCAATTTGTGGTTTGACTTCACGTCGCTAAAATTTACACAATATTTAATATTAGACATTATATTTATATCTGTTATCAATTATATTATTTGTTTTTATCTATCTTACCAGATGTCACCCATGACCCGAGCACGTGCACGTCGCTTGAGAGAGACACCTCCTACTATTAAGGAGGAAGTGATGCCTCCTACTGTTAAGGAGGAAGTGATGCCTCCTACTGTTAAGGAGGAAGTGAATGTTAAGGAGAAAGAGATACCACCTGCTGTTAAATTGGAAGCGGTTGTTAAGGAGGAAGTTGTGCCTCCTACTGTTGGGTAGGCACCAGCTCGGACGGGGAGTTCCAGTCACCCAGCACCTATAGTGGAGATTGATCACATAGACGCTGTTTATGCGTAGTATCTGAGGGACTGGTATGTGCCTCAGCATATTGGATATCCTCGAGATTGATACTATGATGTTTCATATACTTTTATTGTGGTTATTGTGTGAATGTGATACTTATATATTATGCATTTTGTGTGACTGTGATACTTATATATTATGTATTTTGTGTGATTGTGATACTTTTATTTTGTGTGTATTGTGTGACTGTGATATTTTATATACCTTTTGTGTTATTTTGTACTAAAAAAATTCAATAGAGGGTTGCTCGAGGTCTGTCTATAATATTTGTGTGTATTGTGTGACTGTGATACTTTTTATTCATATTAAATGATGTTAATTTATCGGTGTTGAGTATTCCACCGAAGGGGTCGGCGAACCCAGAGAATTCAACGGAGGGTTGATTCGGGTCTATTTTTAATTAGAAATTCATAAATTGCAGGAGATTGCTAATTTTTAACATTTTCTTTTTATTTTTCATTGAAAATTTAGCGACGTTACTATACGTCGCTAAATACATCGCTGAATACGTCGCTAATTAGCGATGTTTAGCGACGGATGAGCACGTCGCTAATTTAGCGACGTTGCGTTGCTAAACGTCGCTAATTTTGTGACATATTTAAGTCGCTAAAAAATATTAGTATAACGACGTTTAGCGATATTTTTTCTTTCGGCGACGTGCTGAGTTTCGACTTCTGTAAATCGTTGCTAATTATGTCGCTAAATGTGATTAGCACGTTTTTTTGGTCATTTAGCGACATTTTTTTACGTCGCTAATTTAACTTTTTCTGGTAGTGGGGATAGTCGCTTTATGTACCACTTCTGGAGGAGTTTGCAAGCTAGCTTGGGCACTCAGCTCAAGTTCAGTACCGCATATCACCCTCAGACAGACGGACAGTCGGAAAGGACTATTCAGACTCTCGAGGATATATTACGCACTTGTGTTTTGGATCTTGGAGGTTCTTAGGAGGATCATCTTTACTTGGTAGAGTTTTTATACAACAACAGCTACCAAGTCAGTATCGATATATCACCTTTTGGGGTGTTATATGGACGGAGATGCCGCACTCCGTTATCATGGGATGATATTGGTGAGAGAGCTTTATTGGGACCAGAGATGGTAGTGGATACAGCTGAGAAGGTGAAGCTCATCAGGGATAGACTTCGAGTGGCGCAGGACAGACAACGGTATTGGGCCGATAGCCATCGGAGACCATTGGAGTTTGATATATAAATTTTGTTTTGTATTGCATTGCTTGTGTTGATTGTTTATTTTGTTAGTGTGCTAAGGTTGTGTTTCCTGCTAGGTTGGCGGTCTGGTTTTCTTGAGAATTTCTCCGACACGTGGTACGATTCATTTCGATGGAGGCGGAAAGCTTAGTCCGCGATTCATCGGACCTTTCAGTATTCTTGAGAGGGTCGATGCAGTTGCATACAGACTAGACTTACCACCTACATTGGAGGGATTGCATAACGTGTTTTACATATCGCAGCTGAGATGGTACGTAGCAGATCCCAGTCACGTGTTGGATCACTCGGAGATAGAGGTGGGCCCTACTCTTAGCTATCCAGAGAAGCTAGTTGAGATTCTGGATCGGAGAGAGAAGGCGCTGAGGAACCAAACGATCCCTTTAGTGTGCATCGCGTGGAGGTATCACTCGCCAGGAGAGAGTACCTGGGAGCGAGAGGCCGAGATGCGCGGGCGATATCCATATATGTTCGAGCCGTGAGGTATAATTCTTTCTTTCATTGTATTATTTGCTTTTGGTAGTTAGTTTCTTCCTTTATTTCGAGAAATTTTTTTTTCTAAGGTGGGTAGGATTGTTACCCTCATATTTTCAATCAAGGGTAGTTTGGTAATTGACACAGGTATTTTTAAATTTTAGGATTTATATTTAAATATTATGTATGTGTATTATCTATTTATTATATTATTTATTTATTGTTAGATGCTAGATTATTTTGGACTTGTGTAGTGGACCTAACCAATTAATTAGATTCATGAACCCAATATTTTAGTTTGGTTTAGATTGAGCCCATTAATTAGGCCCATGGATTAGGAGGATGGATGAATTAGTAAAACTATTAGACTAGAACCTTCCCCCTTAATTATTTTCTTCATGAGAGGCCCCCAGGGATAAATTGGATATTTTACAATAGCTTGGGAGAGGGGTATTTGGCCGGCCACATCAAGGAGGAGAGAGAGTGTCTCTCATTTTATTTTCTATTTTCAATTAGATCTAGATTTTTCTTCCTTTCCAAATTCCTTCATTCCCTCAACTTTTCCTCACAAATTTCTTTCCAAATTCCTTCCCTATTCTTTAATTGAGGCTACTACAACAAGGATCTACAAGAAGGAAGCAAGGATCAACAAGGAGGAGGCCAAGATCTACAAAGAGAAGGCTACTTCAATATTTGGGGATTTTCGTTAGAAATCCATCTCCCAATAGGTACATTTCAGTTTTCTCTCTTTTAGTAGGTTCTAAATCTGAGATTTAACTATGAAAAATTATCCCACATCCATAGGCTACCCATAGAAATTGGTTTTAGGTTTATAGGAGACATGTGGTGGAAGTTATGTGTGTTTTGTGTCAATTTTTGAGAAATTCCGAGATTGGCACATGTGGTATTTGTCAATTGGTTAAATAGATTAATATAACATGTGAATGATTGTTTGTGACTAGTATCGTGTCCACAATTGGGTACATATAGGTCGTATCTCGTCAATTTGGCGATACGGATTATTTTTTGGGGTTTCCTCCGACACGGGGATTGTGTATATCATTTCTTGACACGGACACATACTTGTGTATATAATTGTTCATATAGTGCATAATTAGTATTCTAGACTTGCTCGTGTCTTTCAGGATGAGTTTGGTTGTGTGATAGAGTCGCAAGCGTATCATTGAATGAGTGTGATACGGGTGCGGTGCACTCCACGTGGTTGCTTTGTTGCCTTTATTTCTCTCTCTCTCTCTCTCTCTCTCTCTCTCTCTCTCTCTCTCTCTATATATATATATATATATATATATATATATATATATATATATATATATATATATATATATAGTATGTATTTGTATTATATCATATAGATGTGTATAGGTAGCTAATTGTAAATAGGAGATATCTATTGTATATATATATATATATATATATATATATATATATATATATATATATATATATATAGCAGTTTATATATAAAGGTGTTATGTGTTTGTGTGTGTTGTGTGTGAGTGAGTGTCAGTGAGTGAGAGGGCTTTGTGACCACTGCACAGTGAATGCAGTAGATATTTCAGCAAAGGGGGGAGAGCAGTCAGTGCACTGTGCAGTGCACAGCAAGGAGAGCAACCTTCAGCAGTGTATGTGCATCCCATTCAGCAAGTTCCAACTGAGAAGTAGCAGTTCAATGTGCATCCAAACTGTGTAGTGACCAACTGCACAAGTAGCAAACTTCCTGCATCGAGAGCCACTGCAGTAGCCTATTCAAAACAGTGGTGCAGAAACCTCAGCAGCTGGCATCCTCATCAACTGCAGCCTACAGTATCCAACTCATTAGCAGTTGCATCGACAACAAGGTGTTGCAGTGTGCATATTCATGCACTGAGCAGCAAAGTCATCATAGCAAGGAGCTCGACAGCAGCAACATGCTGTAATACATCTAGCAATGTGCAATGTGGCAGCCAAGTGCACAACAAGTGGCCTTGGCATTGTGCAGCAATGGGAGGCAGTACTCATATAGCAGCCATAGCGAGGAGGGTCTACAATAGGAGCTCGTGCAGTCAGTGTGCATCCCTGAAGTGTAAAACTTCAGCAATACCTCGAACCAATGCCTCAACAGCAGCATTCACCTACAAGCAGTCCAGAGAGCACTTTGTAGCTTAAGCAGTTGTTACAGCAAGGGGACACTGCACAATGCAAACCAAGCAGAGGCAGCAGCAGTATCAGCATTGTGTCAGTATCAGCACAGTAGCAGTATCAGGTATCTGTGTCCAGTATCAGCATGGTTATTAGCATAGTTAGGTAGTGGTTTCAGTCAGTGGGTAGTTTAGTTATTTAGTTATGTTGGCACTTTATTAGTTTAATAATCAGAGTGATTAGTATATAGTTAGCTATATATATATGTAGATGTTGTATTATATTATTAGTAGATATATATGTATACTAGTATATAATATATGTTAGTAGTTAGTTATATTAATATAGTTAGTACATGAGGTATTAACTATATATTAGCTATACTAACTAGATTTTGAATTACCTTGTGATATCAAAGTAATGTCAAGGTAATGGGTCGATGGTCAAGGTATTGGGTTTGAGTATCGAGATTGGTGTGGGATAGTGTGATACGCGTTGTTGCAAGTCCAAGGTATCCTAATTTTATTGATTAGTTAGATACTATATATATTGACTTGTATATATATATACAAATTACTATTTTCATATATTAAACTTGCGTATCCTGAGATACGACATTTTGTGTGTTTCATGGTATCTTAGATTAGCTAGTGTAGCTTAGTGTCATAGCATATTAACCTAGTATCCTAGTGTTAGACTCATACGACCTAGAATTAGTCAGTTTGACTTAGAAATGGCTTTATGACTTAAAATTGTATCAGTTTAACTTATTTTCATTTATGAACCTTTTATTGATGCAACATACCATATATAGGTCTTTTGGACACCAACTTGGGCATCGAGAGACACTCCTTGCTCGGGACTTCAGGCGAGTATATTTCTTTGATAGTTTTTAATTCATAATAGTGTATATATTCATGTTCTAGAACTGTATACTTGATTCTGACACAGTGATTTTACGGACTTGTATTACATGGATCCCGTCAGGAGATGCTATCCCCTACCATATTCAGCAGGTACTCCTGTACATGTATTTCATCATGTACATTGAGTATTGATTTATATTTCTTGTTTACACACTGTTCGTGTTCAATGTGCTTATTCGTGTACACACACTGCTCGTGTTTAGTATGATTATATTCGTGTACACCCACTGCTCGTGTTCAGTGGTTAAATTCATGTTCGTAGCGTGTCATGATTGGATCCAATGGTATTAGTTGGGGATGAGAGAGTAGGAGTTGATTATGTGATCAAAGCCCTATTTGTTCATCGTGTACATTCTGATTACATACCACACTTGTAATCGTCTTACCTTATTGATCATGTTCACCCAAACCGATCACATTATGAACTTATATTCTGAGGCACGTTAGTTAGATTGCAGTTATTTTATCATATTACATATATTCATATTGTTGTTCTATATTCTCGTACATTACCTATATACCTATTGTTCATTCATTCATATGTTTAGTGATCTTATATTTTATTTCTATTATATATTTTATATGCTCGATTATGTTATTGAAGCTGCTTTCAGAGGTATGTACTTCGCTCCAATCCTGACTGGATATATTTTTCCAGATGATTAGCTTATAGAGTAGTGTCCCACATTCTACGGGCCGCAGGATGGTGTACCTATAGAGGATACTCTTGTAGACCATGAGGACTTAGTTGCAGAGCCCAATGAGATTTAGTTTATTTGTGTTGGATTGTATTAGACTTTTGTGGAGATTCATAGTTTGTGTATTATTTCAGATTGTGGATTGTATCTTATTCTTTCCTTCGCTATTACATTCGTGCTTTATCTTCCTTAGTTGTTTTGTGATTGAGATTAGTTATACTTGTAAGATACCATATTGTTCCTTCGTTTGGAGTTGAGATGATTGATAGGTACCATACTATATTGTTGAGATGTTAGATAGTTAGACATGGCCTAGACAGCGTTCTACCGCGGATGCTGTGGCGTAGGTTGGGTGTAACCACGTACTCGTGCCCGAATATTCGGGTGCGGGTCGTGACAACATCATCCAGAATATGGGCTATGACTTGAAGAGCAAAAAAGGTCTGAATTATGGCAAAGGTCGACGTCTGCCTTCATGTCTCCTCACCCTTGCAGGAAAATCCGAAGATTACTACCACAAGACTCGGCATATTCTGGGGTATGTTACACATTCATCAACTCCTAAAGGTTTTGAAGAGGAAGGCGAACTATATTCTCACTCTTCAGAATCCTCCGTTTGGGACTCCGATACCAGCATCGGAGAAATGGTCAAGAAGACGTTATATGTCAATATGGCATATGCTTACCCGGAAGAAGATAATGAGGACCCACTTGAATCATTCAAGGTTGAGCCAAGGGCCCAACGCCTGAATGTGCAGTGGGAGCTACGGTTAGAGCAACGAGAACCCCCCACTGAGGATGAAGTCGTACAAGTCAATCTGGGCAATAAATTTGCCCCTAAACCTATCTTCATCAGCAAAAGCATGTCCGATGAAGATCGTGAACCCCTACTGCAACTCGTAAGGGAGTATCTCGACATCTTCGCTTGGAGCTATGAAGACATGACGGGACTGGACCCCTAAATCGTGGTCCAAAAACTCAACATCTTGCCAAATGCTAAGCCTGTAAAACAACAGCAACGGTAGTTCCGTCCGGACATCATGAACTCTATAGAGGATAAAGTAAATAAACTAATAGCCTGTGGATTCATCCGTGTGGAACAACATCCAAATTGGGTAGCCAATATTGTGCCCATCATAAAAAAGAACAGAAAGATCCAGACCAGCATTGACTTCCGTGATCTAAATTCGTTATGCCCGAAGGACGAGTTATCCCTCTCGATTATGGACATCATGATCGATAACACTTGTGGCTTCGAGCGTATGTCCTTCATTGACAGATTTTTGAGCTATAATCAAATCAAGATATTTCTAGACGACGAGAAGTATATATCGTTCCAAACACCAATAGGGGTATATTTCTACAGAGTCATGCCCTTTGGCGAGCTATGAGCACCATCTTCTATGAACATATGCATAAGATAGTTGAGTGTTATGTTGATGACATCGCTGTCAAAAGCCGCTCCAAGGGTGATCTCCTCCAAGACTTGAGGACTGTGTTTGACATGATGCGGACACACCAGCTCAAGATGAACCCTACAAAATCCTTCCTAGGAGTCTCTAGAGATAAATTATTGGGTTTCATTATAACTTCGAAGGGCATTCATATAGACCCTGAGAATACCAAAGCAATCCTTAAAATGCATCCGCCGAAGAATCTCAAAGAGCTCTACGGTCTTCAAGGGAGATTAGCATACATCAGGACGTTCATATCAAACATTTATGATCATTTTCAGCAGTTCACTCAGCTCATGAAGAAGGGAGTCTCCTTCGTCTTGACTGAAGGATGTCAGCAAGCATTCGATGACATCAAGAGGTATCTTACAAGTCCCCCAATCTTTGTGACCCCCAATGTGGGAAGACCCTTCTTGTTATACGTGTGTGCGATGGATCACTCCCTCTGTGCCCTACTAGCCCAGAAGAGTGATATAGGTCATGAGCAGGCCATCTACTATCTCAGCAGAATGATGGTCGGTGCGGAGCACAGATACAACCCATTAAAAATGTGTGTCTATATCTGGTCTTTGCCATTCAGAAAACCTGGCATTATGTATCGGGGCAGACCATTCATGTAATTTTGTGAATTAACCCTCTTAGGGTTCTCATGACCAAGCCTGGGGCACTCAATTTTCGCCTAGCTAGACGGACCATATTGCTGTCACTATACGATATAGTATTTGTCCCACAAAAGGCGGTCAAAGGCCAAGCAATGGCAAATTTTTTGGCAGCCCACCATGTACCAAAAATCTCGAAGCTTTATGAAGATATCCCAAACGAAGTAGCATACTCCAACATGACGAGCGCGAAGGCCGTTGGAAGAATGTTCTTCGACGGTGCTTTAAGAACAGTGCCCAAAGGAGATATCGTCGTTGGAGTTGGAATAGTGCTAATCTCCCCAGATGATCTAGTCATCAATCACGCCTACTCTCTTATAGAGCGGTGCTCCAACAATGTGGCAGAGTACAACGCCCTCATTGTTGGACTCCAACTCGCTAAGCAAGTAGGAGTAGACTAATTAGAGGCCTACGGCGACTCCAAGAAAATAGTCAGTTAGGTCCGGTACGAGTACGAAATCCGCCATGAGAATTTACTCCCTTACTACCAAGCCGTGCTCAGTAAATCTCTAACTTTGATGGGTTATTCATAGAGCATGTGCCTCGACTGTAAAATATCGAGGTTGACGCCCAAGCTGGTCTCGCTGTTTCTTTAGCTGTCCCGGTTAACACTCATCAGTTGATCACCGTAGTCGACCGAGAATTAGTCTGCCCAAAAAATAACCTTTGTATGTGTCTAAGCTACTCAACGAAGGTGAACACCGGTATGCAAGATTGGAGACTCCAATTCATAGACTACACGGTCTATGGAATTCTGCCTGAGAACCATAAGGCGGCTACTTCCATCATGAGACGTTCCCTCCGGTTCTATTAATATGCAGCCACTAAAATACTATATCGTCGTTCCTATGATAGGCTTCTGGTAAGATGCCTATCGAACGCAGAGGCGAAGCAAGCGCTCCGTGAAGCTTATGATGGTGTTTGCGACATACATCAACCTGGTCCGAAGCTGCAAGATCGTCTTTGTATGATGGGTTACTATTGGCCAACAATGGTAGCAGATGTCGTTGACTATGCAAGAAAGTGTCGGACTTGCCAAATCCATGTAGACTCCATCTACTAGCCCTTAGAATTCCTGTACCTAACTGTAGCATCTTGATTGTTCGAAGCATGGGAAATGGACATCATTGGTCCGATTTGTCTGCCTTCGTCCAAGGGACACTGGTTTATCCTCGCCATCATCGATTACTTCTCCAAATGGGCAAAAGTCATGCCACTAGCTGAGGTGAAGACATCCAATGTGATTAGCTTCGTCAAGCATCATGTCATATATCGCTTCGGCTTACCATGGAGGATTATCCACGATAATAGTCCGCAGTTTGCAAGTTACACTTTCGACCAGTTTTGTGACAAGAACTAAATTCAGAACGTAGACTCGACAGCCTACAATCCAACAGCGAATGGTCTGGCAGAAGCATTCAATAAGACAATCATCAAGCTCCTCAAAATTTTTGTGTCATCTAATAAATGCGACTGGAATGAGAAGCTCAGTGATTGTCTCTGGACCTATCGTACAACGGTCGGACCGCCAACTGGCAGCACGTCGTTCGCTCTAGTATACGAAAGCGAGGTTGTGCTCCCTCTTGAGGTCCAAATTCCCTCACTCTGGGTGCCTCTAACCATACTATTAACCGCTGACTATAACCACCGCCGACGGCTACAAGAGCTAAAGGCACTCGACGAGAAGCGTCTCCTAGCTCAACTGGCATTGAGCTGTACAAAGAACGTCTTTTCGGACACTACAAGATAAATGGCTTTTCTTGACGGTTTTCTCCGCCAAGAAAGGGTTTTCTTGATGGTTCTGCATCCGTCATCTAGGCCAAAGTTAAGAAAAGTCCTTATTTTTCTTGACGGTTTCTGGTTTAGTTATCTTGACGGTTTTAAACCTTCAAGTAAAAAAACTGTCTTGATGGTTTTAAACCGTCAAGGAAACATAACAAAAAAACGTCAAGGTAAATAGAAACTTTTTTTAACTCTGGACTAGATGACGGGTAATAACCGTCAAGAAAATCATTTCTTGACTAAGAAAAACCGTCAAGAAAATTCTTTCTTGATGTTTAAAAACCGTCAAGAGAAGTTAATTTTGTTTAACCAAAACTATGTTTATAATTATACATTATATGCTTCCTTTTGCCGGCTACCAAACACATATATAATATCAACATAATCCAGAATATCGCAAACATCAAAGAACAATAATATATATAATTTTTGTATTAACAAATACGCGTTTGTACACCGCAAACATCCAACAACATCCAAATAAACCAAAAGATATATTTTTTGTACAATATCTTAAACATCCAATATATATATATATATATATATATATATATATAATAGTAAACCAAAATACATAGCACCTTGCCTAACTATATAACAAAATATCTGAACTCGAAACGCATCCCATCACAACAGCCTTCAATTTCGATAGTTTCGGAGAGAATAAGAGCACAAGTTCCCAAGTTATGTTGACTACAAGAAAAATAAATTTTCATGACGGTTAAAGAATTATGTGCATATATCTTTAAATGTAATTGTCATTGCAATAACATTTTTAGACTAACAATGTTGACATGCACATGATAGATGTCCTCTTGGATTCATGGTGTATATGGAACAAGATTAATCAATTAATTCTACTAAACTTGGAATTAATAAAAACTACATGTATTTAGTCTGTTTCAATGCAAAGGAATCTTCAGACCTTTTTGGCTACATCCATCTAGCATAGTAAATGTGTGCATCTGTTAAGATAAAAAATAACACAACTGTCAAAATTCTACACATGTATACCATAGACGAGGAAAAAAAAATCAAAAATATGAGTAGTTTCCCAGGTACAAGATCTTGTTTTTAAATATCAAGGGTGTGAAAAATTAGAGATAAACAAGTAAAAGAAAAGACCTGTTGAGTTCGTGTTTTTGTCATTCTGCGATCTAATAAAACCTGAAAAAAATTATAAAAGAAACCTTGAGATACAAATAATTCAGAGCATGAACCAAAAAATATAGACAACCCCATTGGTTCAGATAAAAATACAAATAGTTCAGATAAAAATTTACAAACGCAGCTATGAGATACAAGTGTATAATCCAAACAAGAATGCATATGGTAAAAGATAGCTGAGAAATAGATATATATAAAGGAAAAACATGTAAGCAAACATGAAAACTATGGGATTAGCCAGAATAAGAGGCTCTTCTGTGCCCAACCCCATTCCTATGGCATGGTGTAAAAAATTACTAACAACATTCTGATAAACTTGCATGACATCTACTGCATGGATGTGGTATGCTACGTCATCTTGCAGCCAATAGTGATTATCATTTGGTTTGGGGCAGTAAAAGCAATATGGAAATATAAAAGGAAAAGGCTTTGGCAATCAAGAAGTTAAGATGTAGATGCACTTTCACCAAAATAATTATTAGGAAAAAAGTTAAATTTTACACATTACCCCGGAATTTGTGTGATTATAGAATATCAGATTGAATATCTACACGTATTATGTGAGGAAGACTACAGTGCATGGGAGCCTCTTGGCGAGCAACATTTTAATGCAACAAAGAACTGAAATGACATAGAAGTACAAGCTCTACCATAGATGTCAAACATTTTTTTTTGATCTGTTATTTTCATCCGGCCAGGAACTTCCTAAGGGGGGATTCCAACCGTGCTTATCCCCCTGGGAGCCCCCCATCGTATCCAATAGGCCATGATCCCACAGACACCATAGATGTCAAACATGATCAATGAAACTAAAAGGAATCAGTAGCAACGATTTAAATCTATCCTAGAAAATCTAACTTTTGGCTAAAGTTTGGGTTATGTGCAATTTCTCTCATGTGCCAATCCATTTATCTTCCTACTCATATATATGAAACTATATAAAATTTCCAACTGCTCAAAGAATATAGGATTACATTAGCAATAATTTATGACAAACAAACCACCTTTGTTATCAGTGAAACCAAGTTTCTTTTCCTAGCCAAGAATAAAACTGTCAAGTATCACAAAAATCACTATCATTAATATTATCTGCACATAGGTAGACAAGATAGTATAATAACTAAATAATTATGAATGCAAACATGAAGCCAAATAGATTTGCATATGAATGATCAAAAATTGGTAGAAGTTTTTTTTTACTTTAGTACGTAATGTGTGTATTCCACAACTACATGCAAATTTATCCTATCATCATTAAACAGGCTGGACTCTTTTTGTAGCAATGTTCCTGATATCCTTCACACCAGCCAATATACCATTCTTGAATGGGGGCAAATACATTCTCGAAGGGGGACCGATACGATAGGACTGATCGATATGGAAAATCCAGACATGACCCACATTGATGGTAATCAGGGTAAACCTAACGTTATATCAGCCTAAATTGACATGGGATTGTTCAAGTTTAAACTCGATAACAAAAAAAATTGTATATGTTTCACTAGTGTTTAGTGCAACTGAATATGTATGTTTGGATAGAGCCATATTCTAAATTATATTAAATACTAATTCTACTATATTTATATTCATACTCTGAATTTGTCATATATGTTATATATGCTCTGTATTATATATTTTGACTATGAATCTCTCTATTTGAGAGTTCAGTAAAATCTTACAAACATATCGAATAACAAGATTATATTTATATGCAACCAAAAATCTCAACTTTTAGTTTAATATGGCTTTGCAAAAATTAAATTCAAACATGAAGGGTAAAAAATCCACTAACAAGCTACCTGGTCTGTAAGTACTTCAACAACTGGAATGAGTAAAATATGAAAAAGACTAGTAACATTTTATTATAATAAGAGCACAACAACTATCTTGCCCTTTAATCATCCCAACCCTACAAAATCGCACACATTTATACACCCCAAGGACATACAATAATAACCGTTCAATATATATATGTATACTAACAATAAAACTAGAGAATGCCAAAAATAAAATGGAGAAAAGAATGAGAGCTATAACATCAATTTTATTAAAAGAGAGGACTCCTTGATAATAGTGGTAGTGGCTCAAGTACCTGATGCTAGTACAAAATTAAAATATCTGAATGAACTTAAAAATTAAGAATTAGTATGGAAATGCTATCCATTTTTCATAAAAATAGCTGACGAAGCAACTCACATAATATATCACAAGAATCTAACACTTCAATCATGTGATTCTTGTTCTCAATAATTAGGAATTGGTCTCCTTGTATTCATTCATCTGCTCAGAGAATTAAAGTTCGAAGCAAAGGGTGGTCCATACATAATAATAAACTTGAAAGTTGACACTTTCTTTTATTCATTATCCTAAAATCCAATACTGTAAGTTCATTTCAAGTGCAGATATAGAAAATACAAGAGAACTTAAAAATATATCAAAATTGTCCAACCTAACTGTGCTAACCAAGAGTTGGAGCAAAAAAAACTGAATGTACCAGGAAGAAGCGTTATAGTTTCCAAATCCTACTCAAAATTACCGACTAACTTGAATTTCTCTTGAGCGATCTGGAGACTAAGAGCATCTCCAACCCAACAGATTTAATTAACTGTCATGCCCCAGTCCCAAAATACCAAGAGACTAGCCACGTGACAATGGCCAGCAGCACAACTCCAATGGGCAAACCCAATTTAATAGACTATTTAGAGTGCACTTAAGCTATAAAATAAATATAATGGTCTACGAATACCTGTCACAGTCTATATATCTAATCTCATCCACAATAAGTAATGAAATCACAAAGAGACAAGTCAGTCACAATAATATAAAATGATCTGTCCAATCAAAGCAAAAAATGTCATGGGGAACAACCCGTCATCAAAATGAAAAGAAAAATAAATCCAAGTATAATATCCAGAAATTACTACAAGATCAAATATTCAAGAACACTAAGCATAAATAATGGATGGTAAGAATACTGTGTGCTCAAGAGAAGTCCCCCGGAACAACCTCGTCGTCTGCAACCTGTACGTCTCCAATAGTAGCACATGTCCCGTAAACCTCAGGATAGCTCTCCTCGTCTACACCTGGGGACATAATCCTGATCCAGGTCCTCATGGGACATAACAAGGTACAATAAACACTCAAGCTAAATAAAATACAGCAAGTAAATATAAACAGATCCTCAGGGCAAGCTATGTAACCAGCTAAGTAAAATATAATTAAGGGCATCACTAGTACTCAGGATGAGACCACTACAGGCTCTGTGTCGGGGAGCCCATAGCAGCAAGTAGTATCACGACTCTAGTATATATGCCAAAGATCTGAGACAGTGTCTAAGGCACCTCCAGTAGTATATATATAAATAATCAGCATGTAGCATGTGTATCTCTTCCCATCCAATGTAACCTCATATCTCATGTCCATGATATCTCATATCCATAACACGCAAGATCATGATCTCTAGCTAGTACAAAGAGTCATAATAATATCCATATAATAAGCAAGTCTTATGTCACAAATCTTGTAAGCCTATACAGAATCACCATGAATAACTCAAGAAAGATTCTGTCACATAAAATAGTTTCAAGTGTCCTACAAAATATCGTAATTGGTAAAGCAAGCACGTAAAAATATAGGATTGCGGAATCAACTCTCTAAGTGACGTTGCACGACTTTGCGTACGGCGTCAACACCCGAATCTTGTTCGGATGCTAAGCAACGTCTCACAGTCCTAGGTTGAACAAGATACATCACAGAAGTATATATAATAAAAGAACACAAGCAAGTAATATAACAGGATCTCTGCAGGTTTGGCAATGTACACTTGCCTGGGTTCTGAACTCCGTCAACTGCTCCTGGAAAAGTGAAATCAGCACGTACACCTCCGAATGTTGAAACAAACATCACCAATGTGCTCAGAATACTTAAAATAGCTAGGATTGACTACCCATAAGTCCAATTTGGACACAGGGGCAAAATTGACAGTTTTGGGGTCAAAGCGGGCTTCACATGTGGCCTACTTCGCACCGAAAAATGTACCAAAGGCAAAGTTATCTAAATTCATCAAACTTAGTGTCTACGAGTCCAGAACGATGATACGAACCCAACAAAATATCCAGAACTGGATTTCGATGAGCTGATCATGAAATAACCCGTTATGTGGAACCGTGGGGCCTACGAAATGATATTTCATCAATGTTCTCAGAATCGAACCAAACTTGGGTCGCAGGACCAGCGTAATGCTGTGAATCCAATGGAATAAGTTTCGTTACAAAACGACAAGCACACACAAAATTAGGATGAGTGTCAGAACAGGTCGATACGGGGCTTTTTGGCGGATACGCGTTGATTTTGGTGTGCACGCACATCCAAATCAAGTTCTACTAACGCTCACACATCCGCGTTGATGATACCCACCTTTCAGTGCAACTCGTATAAGATGAAGTTGCCTCGTTTGGCGGGACGCATCCCGTATCGCGAGATTTTAGATATTTTAAAAATAACTTTTTGGTCATTTTGGAACAAGAATAATTTAACCATTAAAGCAAACTAATAAAAACTAAAAGAACAGTAAAATCTTGGTTATATTATGAAGAAATTCCTTTAATTATATTTTGAAAATAATTAATGAGTTGGTATAAAATTAGACATGAACATGGGGGTTTGGATCAAAATTTTGAACTATTTTCGAACAGTTTTTCGGCCAACTTTCTGTCAATTTTTCGATCAAACCGGGGTGCCTAAATTCGTTCCACTTGAAGAAAATCCTAGAGGGTTAGGTTATAAACATACCAGCAAAGACGGAACGAGAATCGGACGAGCGAGGAGGGCGGAGGCTGCACGCGAAGGAGGGCCACAAAGCTGCTGTGTGTGCCCACGGGGGGCGGACGGCGGCGGTCGAAGGTCGGCCGGAGGCGATGGGGCGACGGTGGAGGTCTATTGTGGGTGATGGTGGAGGTGGGATTAGGTTAGGGTTTGGGTTTAGTGTTGTGTATATATAGGAGATGGGGGGGGTTCTCCTGTACGTGGGGAGGGAATTAGTTTAGAGTTAGGATTTGCTAATGGGTAGGATTTGGGTTAATGGGTTTAGGTTTAATTTCTATTTTTTTTCTTTTTTTTCTTTTAGTTATTCAATAATTAAATGCAGAAAATTTCTAAAAATAGTTAGGCACTTGGAAAAATTCTAGAAAATTTATATTTCCTCCAATAAATAATCTACAACCAATTTATATTAATTAAAAATTTATTTATTAAATATTAATGAATATCAAATTAATTAAATAAATTCATAAATTATATTTTTTATATAATATTATATTGGGAGCATGCAGGGGGTTCGAATAACGTAACTCGAATGTCATGTACGTAATAGGACCAGTTAGGCTCATATCATGGATTTAGTTGGAAGCAATGGGTTGGTGTGGCATGTTAAAATCGTACGCCACGACAAACGGTTAATTAATCATTATTTTCTCGTAATTGTGTCATGAAAGTTGTGTGACCAAAACAAGGCATGGGATTGCGAATTTGTGAGGGACAGTCATGACAGAAGCCTAATTTGACTCGTCTAAGTCGAGCATGCTAGGTTGGTTGAAAGAAAAAGGCTAGTGTTGCACTCAAGATTTTAAAACCATGGTGGTTGGTTTCCAAAGTTTAATTAGTTTATCGATTAAATATTAAAATAAAAAAATTATTAATTACCAAACTAACACTATGAAAGAATCAGGGTGCTCACAATCTACCCACCTTAAAAGAATTGCGTCCTCATAATTAAGAAAAATGAAACGTAACTGCTCAGGAAAGGTTTGCTCCAAAAGAGATGATGCGGTTGCATGACATTTGTTGAAGCATGACATAAAAAAAATCGAGAGGAAGGGTGAGTGTTTTGTTCAAGCAGAACATGTAGGGGAGCAATAAAAACTTCTCCTAGGCAATGAGAGATAAGTAACTCAAGAGTAAAGAAGTCTAATTAGAGCGAGGATCAACTACAACTTATAAAAACTTGGGTACCACTTACATATTACTACTCTAGACTAACAAGTTCATGCTAACATAATACTAGGTATAGTCCAGGGAATGGAACTAACAGGCATATGCTAAAGTACTACCAGGAATATTCATTACTATAGTTGACTCTGATAAGACTAAATCTTACCATATTGGCTACTCCTCGAGTTCGTTCCTCCTCCACTATCATCGCAAAAGCCTGTTTACGTCCCTATGGTGATGCCCTCTGCTATAACTGGGCCTGCTGGAAGAGTGCTGCCTATGGTGCCAAGGATGGCCTCGGTTGATATCCTCCCGGTGCTGGTGGTCTGAATCCTCCATCTTCTGTATGTGATGCTCTTGGTGCTGGATAAGCTGGTCGATGTGGCTGTTGGACTGGCTCCGGTGCTGGTAAAGCTAGTCGGTGAACCATTGGTGTTCCTTCCCGACGCTCAGGAAAATCCTTGGCTGAATGCTAACTGATCCGCAAGCTAAACATAATCCTAATTTACGTCTGCACTCTCTTTCAATATGGCCTACCTTGCCATAGTAGTGACAAGTAGGAAGGGATGGGGCTCGTAATACTGCTCTCTGGGGTGGATTCATATAGGGTCGCTTTGTATCTCCTTCCTGCTGTGCTCGGTCTGGTGCTAGTGCATGCCGATGTGCTCTATACGTTGAGCTGCGATAAGGACGTCCATATAAGAAGTAGGTGCAACTGTGCCAATCTGTCTCTGTAGTTCAAAGCTCAGTCCATCAAAGAATTTCTCTGCCTTCTCTTCTTCTGTCGGGATCAGTGTAGGGTCGAACAGTTGAATCAAGCTTGATGCAAGTCAAGAAATTTATTCGAGTCTGATATAGAGGTCAAGAATGTGTCAATATATGGATGAGATCCTATAAATTTATTCTTATCCTAATCGCAGGCTTGCTCGGTCTCTTAGTTGAAACTAAAGCAATATATTCGTAGACCTACATGGGCCACTGTAAAAACTATGTCATGCCCCAGTCCCAAAATACCAAGGGACTAGCCACGTGGCAATGGCCAGCAGCACAACTCTAATGGGCAAACCCAATTTAATGGACCCTTTAGAGTGCACTTAAGCTGTAAAACAAATACAATGGTCTACGAATACCTATCACAGTCTATATATCTAATCTCATCCACAATAAGTAACAAAATCACAAAGAGACAAGTCCAGTCACAATAATATAAAATAATCTGTCCAATCAAAGCAAAAAATATCACGGAGAATAACCTGTCATCAAAATGAAAAAATAAATAAATCAAGTATAATATTCATAAATCACTACAATATCAAATATTCAAGAACACTAAGCATAAATAAGGAATGGTAAGAATACTGTGTGTTTAAGAGAAGTCCTCCGGAACAACCTCGTCCTCTGCAACATGTATGTCTCCAATAGTAGCACATGTCCCGTAAGCCTCAGGATAGCTCTCCTCGTCTAAACCTGGGGACATAATCTTAATCTAGGTCCTCAGGGGACATACCAAGGTACAATAAACACTCAAGCCAAATAAAATACAGCAAGTAAATATAAGGGCAAGCTATGTAACCAGCTAAATGAAATGCAAATGAGAGCATCACTAGTACTCAGGCTGAGATCACTACTGTCACGACTCGGTCCCGCAGTGCCGTTCGTTCTCGCTTTGGTCCCTACGGAACCGATCATCTTCGCACTGACGTGATGCCGTACAAGCCTAAAGTGCGCTTGCACAAGGCCAAAGCTTTGAACAAGGGCAAGTAAGCTATTCAATACTTAAGCAGCGGCATACATATTGCAGAAAAGTAAAGAACATAATGGCACATAAAAAACAAGCTTATTTTATTGATAATTGAAAGTGTTACAAGCGACACAAGGCCAAGGTTACAGATCGCTCAAGCCCTCTTTCTCTCGATTACAATAACACCGTTCCATACATTATGTCCCTCTATATAAGGCAGCTCAAACTCGATACGGCTTAAGATATCGACTCCAGATTTTTGGCTCCCTGGGATGAGGCATGGCTATCGCTTCCTCGGACGATCAAGCACCTGAGAACAAGCAAACTGTTGGTGGGTCAGCACTTTTATAAGTACTGGTGAGTATAAACAACTGAACAGAAGCTATACCCCCTGAAACCCACACTAAGTAAGCATGTGGCAAAATATTATATTACTAGTGATCTTGCTACTTTTACCTAAGTTTATTTCATGCAGCTCAGGACTATAGTCAGATTATATCTTTTTAAAAACATAACTTTGAAATTGTTTTGCATATTCAAACAATAAGCATACGATCGGGACAGTGTTCTATTGTGCAGTGCGCAACATGTATTGTGCATCAAGATCTAACTCTTTGGGGCAAAGTTCTATAGTGGACTGAATCATTTCAGATCAAAGCAAACATTTAGTGGACTATCATTTTTTTCAAGCACACAAGCAGAAATAGCTATATAATTTTGGTTTCCGAGAAATTCAGGATCGATAACGGTAATCCAGCTAACCAATGACTCATATTCTGATACTATTAGCAGCTGTGACTCAACTCAGCACTAATAGTCATTGTTCGACCGATGCGAATACATGAAGCACTATCAGATAAGCTCTATGATGCAGCCAAAATGAACAAGCAAGCTATATGTATACACATGCATTTCTTACCCCATTGCCGAACGGTTATCCCTGCAGCAGATACACAAGTTAGCCACAATAGGCATGTATGGATAAACTCATGAATCAATCTTTGGTGTCATCAATTGATAGGTATGCAAGAAGATAAACCTAGCATGCGCCCTATCTATATGATGGTGTATGAGTTATCCCATTGATGGACAACAACACCTCATAGATCCTTTCAGAACAGAACATCAGGGTGCTCTTACAATCTCTTCCGGACCGAACGATTCCCAGTGCCCAAGGAATCGATCGAGAGACTATTACCTTATACACAAGTTGTTCGAGACCAATGCATGACAAGCAACATTCAAACACTTATGCATTCATATTCACATTCACAAGCATTTAACAATCTAATAGCCACACCCCCCGGAACCCGAAGGAACGGAACATCAGGGCGGACTATTCGACTCTTTTCTTTCATTCATTCAAGCACACATACTTTTTCATATATCTAAAAGCACACCCCCTGGAACCCGAAGAAACGGAACATCAGAGCGCACTATTAGTCTATGCATATACGAATCAAAGACTTATAGCAGTTCGATATAGCAAACAGACAAGCAAAATATATAATGGCAAGCACGATTGATTTCATATCTAACATGCAATAACTATCACTTTCTTTGCATAAATAAAAGGACTTACTCAAGTAATTCATTTACACATCTTCTTAGCATAGCAAGGGTTCGTTCGATAGCTGTGTCGGTGTTTATAAGCATGCAACATTTCTTATACTCTTAGCATGGCAATGGTTCTATCTTATTTCTGACAATCATACTTATTCTTTAGTTAGGCAAGCAAGCAGACAGATTCGTTTCAATGACAAGCTATGTGAGTTCTCTTATTAGCATGCTGAGTCGGTTCTATCATTCTTCTTATGAAACAATCTTCTTAAGCAACAAGCATTCAAAAACTCAGATTCATTATTAAGTCGTGCAAGAATCAGAGAATGCAGTTCTGCCCACTCACATTGATTAATCGGTCAGAAACTCTCCGAGAAGACTTCTGTTCGAGCAAGCAAGGCGATATCACTTGTACATAGTGCCTATGCGGAGCGGGACACTATATACTTACCCACCAATAAAGAGTTTCGTCCTCGAAACTCAAGGAGAAACTCACGAAACACAGAGCAGCGATAGTCCTCATCCCTCACCATCCTCAATCAAAACACAAGCAAATCACAAGCACAAGGCACAACTCTCAAGCAATAAATAAAATCCAAAAAACTTTTGCGTGCATCTTTGAGAATATCTATGGACTTATTGTATGGAACGTTTATTGCAACACAATCATAACTCAGAGTCAGAGGCAACAGAATGGGCAAAGAATCAAGTTGCTCTGATACCACTATGTCACGTCCCGGTCCCGCAGGGCCCTTCGTCCTTGCTTTTGGTCCCTACGAAACCGATCGTCCTCGTACGGGCGTGATGTCGTGCAAGCCTAAAGTGTGCTTGCACAAGGCCAAAGCTTTGAACAAGGGCAAGTAAGCTATTCAATATTGAAGCAGCGGCACATATATTGCAAAAAAGTAAAGAACACAATGGCACATAAAAAATAAGCATATTTTATTGATAATCGAAAGTATTACAAGTGGCGCAAGGCCAAGGTTACAGATCGCTCAAGCACGCTTTCTCTCGATTACAATGATACTGTTCTATACATTATGTCCCTCTATATAAGGCAGATCAAACTCGATACAGCTCAAGGCATCGACTCTAGATTTTTGGCTCCTTGGGATAAGGCATGGCTATCACTTTCTCGGACGATCAAGCACTTGAGAACAAGCAAACTGTTGGTGGGTTAGCACTTTTATAAGTACTGATGAGTATAAACAACTGAATATAAGCTACACCCCTTGAAACCTACACTAAGTAAGCATGTGGCAAAATATTGCATTACTAGTGATCTTGCTACTTTTACCTAAGTTTATTTTATGCAGCTCAAGACAATAGTTAGATTACATCTTTTTGAAAATATAACTTTGAAACAGTTTTGCATATTCAAACAATAAGCATACGATCGGGGCAGTATTCTATCGTGCAGTGCGCAGCATGTATTATTCATCAAGATCTAACTCTTTGGGGAAAAGTTCAATAGTAGACTGAATTATTTCAGATCAAAGCAAACATTTAGTGGACTATCATTTCTTTCAAGCACACAAGCAGAAATAGCTATATGATTTCGGTCCCCGAGAAACTCAGGATCGGTAGCAGTAATCCAGCTAACCAATGACTCATATTCTGATACTATTAGCAGCTGTGACTCAACTCAGCAATAATAGTCATTGTTCGACCGATGCGAATGCATGAAGCACTATCAGATAAGCTCTACGATGCAGACAAAATAAAAAAGCAAGCTATATGTATACACATGTATTTCTTACCCCATTGTTGAACGGTTATCCCTGCAGCAGACACACAAGTTAGCCACAATAGGCATATATGGATAAACTCATGAATCAATCTTTGGTGTCATCAATTGATAGGTATACAAGAAGGTAAACCTAGCATGCGCCCTATCTATATGACGGTCCATAAGTTGCCCCATTGATGGACAACAACACCACCCTAGATCCTTTTGGAACAGAACATCAGGGTGCTCTCACAATCCCTTTCGGACCGATCGATTCCCAGTACCCCAGGAATCGATCGAGAGACTATTACCTTGTGCACAAGTTATTCGAGACCAATGCATGACAAGCAACATTCAAATACTTATGCATTCACATTCATATTCATAAGCATTTAACAATCTAATAGCCACACCCCCCTAAAACCCGAAGGAACGGAACATCAGGGCAGACTATTAGACTCTTCTCTTTCATTCATTCAAGTACACACACATTTTCACATATCTAATAGCACACCTCCCCGGAACCCGAAGGAATGGAACATCAGGGCGCACTATTAGTCTATGCATATACGAATCAAAGACTTATAGCAGTTCGATATAGCAAACAGACAAGTAAAATATATAATGGCAAGCACGATTAATTTCATATCTAACATGCAATAACTATCTCTTTCTTTGCATAAATAAAGGGACTTACTCAAGCAATTCATTTACTCATCTTCTTAGCATAGCAAGGGTTCGTTCGATAGCTATGTCAGTGTTTCTAAGCATGCAATATTTCCTATACTCTTAGAATGGCAATGGTTTTATCTTATTTCTGACAAGCATACTTATTCTCTAGTTAGGCAAGCAAGCAGACATATTCGTTTCAATGACAAGCTATGTGAGTTCTCTTATTAGCATGCTGAGTCGGTTCTATCATTCTTCTTATGAAATAATCTTCTTAAGCAACAATCATTCAAAAACTTAGATTCATTATTAAGTCATGCAAGAATCAGATAATGCAGTTCTGCCCACTCATATTGATTAATCAGTCAGGAACTCTCCGAGAAGACTTTTGTTCGAGCAAGCAAGGCGATATCACTTATACATAGTACCTACGCATAGCGGGGCACTATATACTTACCCACCAACAAAGAGTTTCGTCCTCCAAACTCAAGGAGAAACTCACGAAACACAGAGCAGCGATAGTCCTCATCCCTCACCATCCTCAATCAAAACATAAGCAAATCACAAGCACAAGGCACAACTCTCAAGCAATAAATAAAATCCAGAAAAATTTTACGCACATCTTTAAGAATATCTATGGACTTATTGTATGGAACGTTCATTGCAACACAATCATAACTCAGAGTCGGAGGCAACCGAATAAGCAAAGAATAGAGTTGCTCTGGTACCACAATGTCACTCTCCGATCCCGCAGGGTAGTTCATCCTCGCTTTGGTCCCTACGAAACCGATCGTTCTTGCACGGGCGTGATGTCGTACAAGTCTAAAGTGCGCTTGCACAAGTCCAAAGCTTTGAACAAGGGCAAGTAAGCTATTCAATACTGAAGCAACGGCACATATATTGCAGAAAAGTAAAGAACACAATGGCACATGAAAAACAAGCTTATTTTATTGATAATCGAAAGTGTTACAAGCGGCGCAAGGCCAAGGTTACAGATCGCTCAAGTACTCTTTCTCTCGATTACAATGATACCGTTCCATACATTATGTCCCTCTATATAGCAGCTCAAACTCAATACGGCTCAAGGCATCGACTCCAGATTTTTGGCTCCTTGGGATGAGGCACGGCTATCGCTTCCTCGGACGATCAAGCACCTGAGAATAAACAAACTGTTGGTAGGTCAGCACTTTTATAAGTACTGGTGAGTATAAACAACTGAACATAAGCTATATCCCCTGAAATCCACACTAAGTAAGCATATGGCAAAATATTGCATTACTAGTGATCTTGCTACTTTTACCTAAGTTTATTTCATGCAGCTCATGACTATAGTCAGATTATATCTTTTTGAAAACATAACTTTGAAACAGTTTTGCATATTCAAACAATAAGCATACGATCGGGGCAGTGTTCTATCGTGCAGTGTGCAGCATGTATTGTGCATCAAGATCTAACTCTTTGGGGCAAAGTTCTATAGTGGACTGAATTATTTCAGATAAAAGCAAATATTTAGTGGACTATCATTTCTTTCAAGCACACAAGCAGAAATAGCTATATGATTTTGGTCTCCGAAAAACTCAGGATCGGTAGCGGTAATCTAGCTAACCAATGACTCACATTCTGATACTATTAGCAGTTGTGACTCAACTCAGCATTAATAGTCATTGTACGACCGATACGAATGCATGGAGCACTATCAGATAAGCTCTATGATGCAGACAAAATAAATACGCAAGCTATATGTATACACATGATTTTCTTATCCCATTGCCGAATGGTTATCCCTACAGCAGACACACAAGTTAGCCACAATATGCATATATGGATAAACTCATGAATCAATCTTTGGTGTCATCAATTGATAGGGTATACAAGAAGGTAAACCTAGCATGTGCCCTATCTATATGATGGTCCATGAGTTACTCCATTGATGGACAACAACACCACCCTAGATCCTTTCGGAACTGAACATCAGGGTACTCTCACAATCCCTTCTGGATCGACCGATTCCCAGTGCCCTAGGAATCGATCGAGAGACTATTACCTTGTGCACAAGTTGTCGGAGACCAATGCATGACAAGCAACATTCAAACACTTATGCATTCATATTCACATTCACAAGCATTTAACAATCTAATAGCCACACCCCCTGGAACCCAAAGGAACGGAACATCATGGTGGACTATTAGACTCTTCTATTTTATTCATTCAAGCACGCACACATTTTCACATATCTAATAGCACACCCCCCGAAACCCGAAGGAACGGAACATCAGGGTGCACTATTAGTCTATGCATATACGTATCAAAGACTTATAGCAGTTCGATATAGCAAACAGACAAGCAAAATATATAATGGCAAGCACGATTGATTTCATATCTAACATGCAATAACTATCTCTTTCTTTGCATAAATAAAGGGACTTACTCAAGCAATTCATTTACTCATCTTCTTAGCATAGCAAGGGTTCGTTCGATAGCTATGTCGGTATTTCTAAGCATGCAATATTTCTTATACTCTTAGCATGGCAATGGTTCTATCTCATTTTTGACAAGCATACTTATTCTCTAGTTAGGCAAGCAAGCAGACAGATTCGTTTTAATGACAAGCTATGTGAGTTCTCTTATTAGCATGCTGAGTCGGTTCTATCATTCTTCTTATGAAATAATCTTCTTAATCAACAAGCATTCAAAAACTCAGATTTATTATTAAGTCGTGCAAGAATCAGAGAATGCAGTTCTGCCCACTCACATTAATTAATCGGTCAGGAACTCTCCGAGAAGACTTCCGTTCAAGCAAGCAAGGCGATATCACTTGTACATAGTGCCTACGCAGAGCAGGGCACTACAACTACAGGCTCTGTGTCAGGGAGCCCATAGCAGCAGGTAGAATCACGACTCCAGTATATGTGCCAAAGATCTGAGACAGAGTCTAAGGCACCTCAAGTAGTATATATATAAATAATCAGCATATAGCTTGTGTGTCTATCCCCACCCAATGTAACCTCATATCTCATGTCCATGACGTCTCATATCCATAACATGCAAGATCATGACCTCTAGCTAGTACAACGAGTCATAATTATATCCATGTAATATGCAAGTCTTATGTCACAAATCATGTAAGCCTATACAGAATCACCATGAATAACTCAAGAAAGATTTTGTCACATAAAATAGTGTTAAGTGTCCTACGGAATATTGTACTTGGTAAAGCAAGCACATAAAAATATAGGATCGCGAAATCAACTCTCTAAGTGACGTTGCACGACTCCGCGTACGACGTCGATACCCGAATCTTGTTCGGACACTAAGCAACGTCTCACGGTCCTAGGTTGAATATGATATATTACAGAAGTATATTTAATAAAAGAACACAAGCAAGTAATATAATAAGATCTCTACAGGTTAGGCAAGGTACACTTGCCTGGGTTCTGAACTTCGTCAACTGGTCCTGGAAAAGTGAAATCTGCACGTACACATCGGAATGCTGAAACAAATATTTCTAATATTTTCAGAATACTTGAAATAGCTAAGATTGACTACCCATAAGTCTAATTTGGATACAGGGGTAGAATTGATAGTTTTGGGATCAAAGCGGGCTCCACATGTGGCCCACTTCGTACTAAAAAATGTGTCAAAGACAGTTTTCTAAATTTATCAAAATTAATGTCTAGGAGTCCAAAACGATGATATGAACCCAACGGAATGTCCAGAACTGGATTCCGATAAGCCGATCATGAAATCGCCCGTCATGTGGAACCGTGGGGCCCACAATGTAATGTTTTGTCAACGTTCTCAGAATTGAACCAAATTTGGGTCAACGGACCAGCGTAAAGCTGCGAATCCAATGGTACAAGTTTCTTTACTAAACTACAAACATACACAAAATTAGGATGAGTGTCAGTACAGGCCGATACGAGGCTTTTCGGCGGATACGGGTTTATTTCGGTGTGCACGCACATCCAAATTAAGTTCTACGAAAACTCACACATCCGCATTGACGATATGCGCCTTTCGGTATAACTCGTACACGATGAAGTTATCTCGTTTGGCGGAACGTACCCCGTATTACGAGATTTTGGATATTTTAAAAACAAATTTTTGGTCATTTTGGAACAAAAATAATTTAACCATTAAAGCAAACTAATAAAAACTAAAAGAATAGTAAAATTTTGGTCATATTGTGAAGAAGTCCCTTCAATTATATTTTCAAAATAATTAACGAGTTGGTAGAAAATTGGACATGAATATGGGAGTTTGGATCAAAATTCTGAACTATTTTTGAACAGTTTTTCGGCCAACTTCCATTCAATTTTTTAATCAAACCGGGGTGCCTAAATTCGTTCTACTTGAAAGAAATCCTAGAGGATTAGGTTGTGAACATACCAGCGAATACGGAACAAGAATCAGACGAGCGAGGAGAACGGAGGCTGCGCATGAAGGAGAGCCGCAAAGCTGCTATGTGTGCGAGGGGGGGTGCGGACGGCGGTACAGAGGCATGGGGCACGGTGGCGCGACGGAGGTCGGATGTCGGCCGGAGGCGGCTGGGCGACGTCGGAGGTCTGGTTGGGTGATGGTGGAGGTGGGATTAGGTTAGGGTTTGGGTTTAGTGTTGTGTATATATAGGAGATGGGGGGGTTCTCCTGTACGTAGGGAGAGAATTAGTTTATAGTTAGGATTTACTAATGGGTAGGGTTTAGGTTAATGGGTTTAGATTTTAGGTTTAATTTCTATTTTTTTTATTTTCTTTTATTTCTTTTAGTTATTCAATAATTAAATACAAAAAATTCCCAAAAATAGTTAGGCACTTGGAAATTTTTTAGAAAATTTATATTTTCTCCAATAAATAATCTACAACCAATTTATATTAATTAAACAATATATTTACTAAATATTAATGGATGTTAAATTAATTAAATAAATCTATAAATTATATTTTTTTATAATATTATATTGGGAGCATACAGGGGGTTCGAATAATGTAACTCGAATGTCATGTGCGTAATAGGACCAATTAGGCTCATATCATGGATTTAGTTGGAAACAATGGGTTGGTGTGGCATGTTAAAATCGTACGCCATGATAAATGGTTAATTAATCATCTTTTTCTCGTATTGTGTCACAAAAGTTGTGTGACCAAAATAAGGCATGGGATTGCGAATTTGTGAAGGACAATTATGGTAGGAGCCTAATTTGACTCGTCTAAGTCGAGCATGCTAGGTTGGTTGAAAAACAAATGCTAGCATTGCACTCAAGATCATAAAACCATGGTAGTTGGTTTCCAAAGTTCAATTAGATTATCGATTAAATATTAAAATAAAAAATTATTATTAATTACCAAACTAACCCTATGAAAGTATCAGGGTGCTCATATTAACTTTCTAGCTAAATTTGAAAGTTTGTGCTTTTTTGCAACTCCAACCAAACAAAAAGTTGTCTTTGTGGGACATGATCAAAATACTTTTGCTACCATTTACTTTCAGCTTCAAATCTACTTCATATTCAAAATAAAATATAGAAACAATGGTCTTCAAATTGAAAAACATGTAAAGTTTTTATTGAGGTTCAAACTTTCAACTTAAGATATAAAGTGTAGAATAATGGGAAATATAAGGAAGTGAGGTTTTCCCATAAGTCATTCACCAAGGGTGAGATGGTAACAGCCATGGTCCATGGTAAGATGGCTTAAAATGCAGGGTGTAACTCATTATAGACTTGTATTGCCACTGGAGTTCTATTTATGGTTGAGGTAAAATTGGGCGGCCAGATACAGGGCTAGGACCATATTATGGAGTCTAAAATAACATCCTTAATTGTGAATAGGAAATGGAGTTATTTATTGCCCTTTCTTTAGTTCACAAACATTAGCACCCAGCAATTACATCTATTCAGTTTCTTTTGAATTGATTGAATTAATTTTCTTCCAAAAAGAGTATACCTTGGAAATGGTTAATGCAAGGCTCCAATGCTCCTTTAAGTTCTCGGGACAAATGCTCCCATTGTTGTTAATATTCAGGTGAAAGACTTTTGTCCTGAATGTTACCTGCAAAATCCTTCAGGGATTAGAAAATAACACATATAGCTTTGATACTCATTCATAAATTTTTCAGTAAATGTGCTGCATATTATGCTGAGCTAATCAACAAGGCAAAGCCAGCCAATTCGACAACTACACACCTAGCATATATATATATCAATATAATTTTTATAGGGTTTTATTTTACTACAATACCTAACTAATATAAGATCACAATATCACTTTGAACCAACACTAGAGATATTGACAATTTACTAAAGATTCATTTCAACCGGACTTAAAACTATTAGATATTGTGTAGTTAAAGCCATATGTCATCCTTTAGAAGAGACCTATTTTTTTATATTCATACAGGAACTAGATTTAGGTCTAATACTTCTAGTGAAACTAGAACTATTCTCTTCTTCTTCATCTAACAAGAATCATTTACTCACTTATACATAATCTACCATCACTTTGGGTTTGGGAAGAGAAAAAAATGTAACATTCTCCAGATGTAGTTCAGTTCTCAAATCTGCAAGCATATCTTATTATTTGAACCATATTCTATCAGTAATCTAATTATGTACAAAAAAATATAATTATGATCACCACCGGGCACCATACCAAGTGCTTCCAGGTGTTAAAATTTGAGTAAGATATCCAAAAGTTACCAACTCCTTTTGAGATCTGCAATATATAAATATAAGTTCATAGTTTTGAGTCTGTGTAGAAGAAATCTAAGTCCAAATAGGTTTATATTTACATAAGATTGAGTAATATAGAGATAAAATCTAGAAATTGCTTCATAGTGCATTTGAAGCACTCAGTGTTGCAGTCGAAGCATTGATTGTCACTGGTCTCTCAAAACTGTACGATTGAGAAAATAAACACTAAATAGGGTATTTTGTATAAATACTCCACAATTCGCTCATCCATGGTCTCATATCCCCTCGATTTCATTCCTTGATATACATTCCTAATGCCCTAATTTCCATCAATCCAATCTAAAGAATTTACGAAATCAGAAGTAAATTTTTTTGCATATGGAGAGAATTTGGAGCAAAATGTTGAAACCCTAGGCTTACTTGTTATCAACATTCATGTTGTGGCAGTGACAACTCTATTTCTCGTGGTGTCGTCATCTCCGATCATCGATAAAGAAGATGCCCTCTATGCAGGCGAAGCCGGTGAGGCGCTCGGCAAAGCCGTCGATCCAACACAGGGCCTAGTCGGCCTGGCATGGTGGAGCTCACTACCGCACGAGGAGTGCACCAAAACAGAGTTATTGCTGGAGGAGTACATGTGTATGTAGCTCCCCAGGAGGTAGAAGCTATTGCTGGAAGTAATTAAGATTAGGAGGAGAACAAAGAAAAGTAAAAATGCTTTTTTGCCAGATTTGGAAGTCCTACAAAATTAAGAGAAGATCTGGGGGGTTATTTCGACAAAATTGTACAGATCTGGAGAGAAAATAAAACCCTAGATTTAAAATTTAGAGGGAAATAGTACTTGATCGAAGAAATTATGGCAAAAATAGTGGGAGACGATGGTACAGCTGGTCAGGATGTGTCCCATCGATCTCCGGCGAGAACTTGTGTTCCTCCAGTAGGCAAAAACTCGCATCGTCTAGATCCGGCGCTCCCTCTAGGCTGCTGTGGATGTCGATGACCCACGCCAGGACGCAGTGGCTCATCTCCGGAATACCCGCTCCCGTCGGACTGGAGCCTAGGTTTTTAGTGGAGAGTTTAGGGAGGAGGGGGATGAGGTGGTGGAGGAGAGCAGATGGAATATTGCGGAGGAAATCTCTAGGAATTTGGAGAAATGGAGAGGAATGAGAGGATAGAGGAAGAAGAAAGACGGAAAAAATGGAGAGACTCGGGAGATTAATACTGTGGGAGATTAATACTGTGGTTCCTAAATAGCAACCGGCAACAAATGTCCTACAATAGAATTTTTTTTTAAAAATTAATAAAATTTAAGCTGAAATGTACGTGATAATTTTTTCGCACATGCATTACTTGACGATTATCTACAAAACGTCAAGTAATGTAATGGATTTTCTTGACGCTTTATCTAAAATCGTCAAGGAATATGGTTAAATTTTGATTGTTAATAGAAAAATTGTGTTTTCATAACGTATGTCTAAAACTGCCAAGATAACTACTTTCTTTGACGGTTTTGACCATACGTCAATAAATCGACCGTCAAGAAAGGCCATTTTTCTTGTAGTGGGAGCCTTTAACAAATAAGGCAAGAAAATAATGTTCCAAGTAGGTGACCTTATCCTAAGCATAAGAAGACAGATGGTTATGACCCACAAGCCGGTCGGCAAATTCTAACATAAATGGGAGGGCCAGTTCATTATGGAGTTCGTATTCTCCAATGGCGCCTATCGGCTCATGAAACCCAATGGAAACTTGATGCCTATCAACGACAAGTTTCTTAAAAATCACTATGTATGAACTAGATTGGTACTCCCCTTATCACCAGCCGGACCATCGAGATGTATGATATTTTTCCTAGAATGTGCCTATGCATAGCACGCACCCTCTTTCCATAAAATTTTGGTAAAAGCCATTGTCTGTATTCAGGAGTCCTGAATACGCAAATAGACAGTAGATCCTCAAAAGCTTCCCAGTGGAGCAATTCTCAGGTCTATCCACACTTTTGGGTAGACCACTCATAATCAATTCTCTTGGGTATTAGTTTACGTCTATATCACCTCTGAACTACTGTCCTAACAGTTCTCCCCAGCTGGGTTTGCCATGTCCATATTATCTCTGAGCAAACCTTTCTATATGGCTATCGATTGTCACGTCCATAATACCTCTGATATCGGTCGTCATCCAAACTTATCACCCGTACTTAACTCTAAGTACGCCAGCAGTGTTAAGGCTACAAAATCTATCACGTCCATATCACCTCTGATAGAGCTTGTTTCGAACCTATTACTTGTACCCAAATGCGCAAAAAGTAATAGGTCCACCAAAAATCCCCTAAAGGGATATCCTTGACAACTACGGTATCGTACTACGACCATATTACATCTAGTACGAGTACCCAAAGTTTACAATATAACAAATATAGAAATAAATTATAGAAAAGGACAAACTTTTTATTGATATTTAAGACATGAGTATATATGATGGAAATATATTTTTGGAGATTTTTATTAATATTCAAGATCATGAGTATATAAGATAAAAATCTATTTTTAAGGATTTCTATAAAGTCTCACTGATAAGAATATTTTCCATTAAAGGCGCCCCTCCGTGTTATTTTTTCTACTAACATAAGTGAAGCCGACACTAGAACTCAATGTAGTCAGGGTCATCTCTCCATAATGCAAACCTCAGTATATGAAAAAGAATCCATATTGATGGATAGCAAAAGGGGAGGATCCGACGCTCTTCGACCATGCGGGAAATGGAGACAAGGAATGACAATCAATCCAAATCCAGTAATCAGTACCACAGACTCCCGACCGATAGCAGGCCGCATAAAGGGAAGAGTGTGAACCTCCTCACCCAAAATTAGGCCTACTTGGCTTAGATAGTAAAACTAGGGCTATTTGAATCCAATTAGAAATAGAACACGACATTTTATTTAATTATATAATATTTATATCACATAGTGCACCTTACCGTTGCTTCGATAATTGGATAACTACACTAGCCATTGCCTTCCTACAAATTTTACACCCTTGTCCTAGACGTGCCCATCTTCTATTCTGACCTTTGTGTAACTTATAATTATGCTTTCTTGTGCTATATTTTAGTCGCATAACATTCATCGCAAACGTTATTATTTAATCCTAAATAAATTTGACTTTGTATCCTTGTGCGTTCTAATCAAAATTGGAGATACAATCTTAACCCGTTTTGTGCAACCCAATTTATTATAATTTTCTACTCTGAGCCCTCTACGTCTATGACACTTGTGTCTTACCTAATTTTAGCTCCATGTACTTCTAATTAATTCAAGAACACCTTGTGCATTAATTTTAATTAATTTAACCCAATTTCTATCTTTGTGCAATTTTCTAATTGTTGGGTACTTTTATGCAAAAGTGCATTAAGGTATCCACATCATTGGACATGAAACATAAAGAAACCTATTTTTTCCTTCATATGAATTTTTCCCATAATTTTTGGAATGTGCAACGCACAAAATCGCCCCCTCATTTAACCCTAGCCTTGCATTCTAAACAATGCAAATTATAGCCCTCCAAACATCCCCATGTCAAGCCAAGGCCCAATCCCAAGAGGATGTTGACTAAGCCCACCTACCTAGGTCAACCCCAAACCCAAATTCTATATATATATATATATATATATATATATATATATATATATATATATATATATATATATATATATATATATATATATATATATTATTTTCCTTATTTTTCTTTATTTTTCCAAAACCCTAAACCCAATCTCTAACCTAGCCGACTAAACACCCCTTCCTTGTTCATCTACTTCCTCCCGCCGGAGCCCACGACTGGAGCCGGAGCCCAGCCACCCGACCTCGCTAGACCTTCCCCTCCGTCGTCTTCTTCCTCCGCCTGTGCCATGGAGAGACCAGCAACGCATCCTCCCATCACCACCACAGCATGCTGCTCACCACTGCCATCAACAAACCCATTAACACCCTCTGCCTGGGCCAACTCTGGCCATCCCTATCTGAGCAACGGCTGAACTCACCCCGCTGCACAACCACATGGTCGACCCCGACCTCACGAACCACCAGTCTCCACCGCCTCGACCTCTTTCCTACCGCTTGCACGACCCGCAGTCTCCTCCTCTTCCCTGTCCTTCGTCGACCTCCCTCGCCGAGTGTCTCCGTCGGCCATCCCATCATCATCACCCTCGACCTCCTGCACCACAACACCGACTCCTCCAAGAACTACTCCTCTGCCTTCCAGAGCTGTACACCATCGCCACCACCACCACCATTATCATCTTGACCCCCACCACTCTATACCACCATTACCACCATCACCTTCTCTCCACTCTCCCCTCCTTGCTACGACGCCGGAGCCCGACCTCCTCCGCCTGCACTTCCTTCCTTCGACTTTACCTCTGCCATGACCACCACTCCTCGCCTGAACTTTCTCCTTCCTGCCAGTAGCAACTCCTTCCCCGCCTCCCTGAGACGCTCATCATCACCTCCATCCCTGTCCACCGCCTGAACCGCCACTCCCATCGGACTTCGATCATCATCACCAGTATCCTCATCATCCCTGTTATTATCATCATCACAATTATCCCCATCATCACCATTCATTATTATTATCATCCCGATCATCACCATTCATTCTTATTATCTCACCATCATCATCTTATCATCATCTTCTCATCTCACCATCATTATCTCATCATCTCACCATCATTATCTCATCATCATCTCCTCATCTCACCATCATCATCTCATCATCTCATCATTATTATCGCATTGTCTCATCATAACCTACATTACCATCACCTTAATCCTAACTATCATCATCACCCTAATCACTATCATTAATCTAATCATCACCAATCATCATCACCATCAGCCTCGTCATCGTCATTGTCGTCATCGTCATCCCCGTGCGCTAACCCCGAGGTTCAAACCTATCACTCTTTTTTCATTTTATGTGTGCTTGTGTGTATGCTATTAGGACATTAGTATTGCTTTATGACAGTTAGTTGAGTTCAGACCGTGTCGGAGAACCCAAACTCGTATACGTATACGTATATGTTCATATTAGGTATATATATATATATATATATATATATATATATATATATATATATATATATATATATATATATATATATATATATATATATATTGTATAAGTATTTAAATGCTAATGCTAATTATGATTATATATGTATTTATTTTGTATGCCCCTAGGTAATTATGGATATCCCATATTACGTTTGACCAAGTGACCCTAAGAACATGTTAGTTGACTGCCTTGTGTACACCGACATACTGGCTAGACAAATGTTAGTTGACTATCTGATTATATACAGTATTTAAAAATATGACACCCACATAATTAGATGTGTATTTGACCATGTTAGTTGACCAGTGTCACCCCTAGTGTACCCTCTGAGTCCAGTGCAAATATGGTTGTGTATGTGCTAGTGTAATGACTGATGTTGGGTAGCAGTGCATTGTCAACTCGAGAGAAATTTTTTTTAGATTATGATCGAGTAAGATTAGATTGGGAGAGGTTCAAGCCATTTTAATTTTGAGAATTTTAGAAGAATGACCAAGATGATGAGGATTAATAAATTTTAAAATCTTGATATTGAGGACCCAATATTTGTACCTTAAGTACATGATTTAAATTTTTGAATAGTGAAGGTAAAATCATCAATTTGAATTTAGAGGATAAATATAAAATTTTATACTTAAACATTGGTGGACTGCATTTAAATTATTTTTTAATTTGATGATTTGAATTAAGAATTAAAATTTGATGGTTGGACTACCTATTTAAAATATTGAGGATGTGAATGGAATTTAAAAAGTTGAAGCATACAAAAAAATTTATAAGTAAAAATAGGAATAATATTGAACTCGAATTACTTCTAGAGGAGATTATGATAATTGGAGATCGTGAGGTAAAATTTATATGTGTATTTAAATCTTGAAGATGTTATATGGATTTAATTTAAATTTGGATGTGGATAATTTGAAACAAGTGAGAAGAGATAACTATAGGTTGAATTTTGATTGGAGCAGTGATCATCTTAACCTTGAAGTGATTGCGATGGATATGATTAGGATTTTAATTATCGCAAGAAGATTGCGATTGACTTGCCTTATTGTACATAAAGGATTAATAAATTATACCATATTTTAATTTTGAGGACGAGATTATTTTAAGTTGGCTGGATTGTGAAACCCCCTCACCCTAGAATTAGACCTACTTGGCTTAGATAGTGAGACCGAGGCTAGCTCGAATCCACTTAGAAATAGAACACAGTATTTTATTTAGTTTTACAACATGGTATCACTTGGCGCACCTTACCATTACTTCAATAATTGGAGCACTTCACTAGTCACTGCCTTCCTACAAATTCCACACCCTTATCCTAGACGTGACCATCATCTAATTTCCATCTTTGTGCAACGTTTCAATAGTTGGGCACTTTTATGCAAAAGAGCAATTATGTGTCCACACCATTGCCATGATACTGGAAGAAACCTATTTTTCGCTCATGTGGATTTTTCCCATAATTTTCGGAATGTGCAACGTGCAACATCGCCCACTCCGTTAAACCTAGCCCTGCATTTTAACCAATGCAAATCTTATACCATCCTTGACTTCTACCATGGCTTAATTTTAATTTCGAGGACAAAACTTTTATAAGTTGGGTAGATTGTAATCACCCTGATTTTTCTTAAATTTTTAAAATAATTTTCTGTAATTTTTGGGAAATAAAACTAAGGTATTTTACAATTAAATAATTTTTAATGGATATTAATTAATATTAAGATATTATGAAATAATATTTTCTAGTGTAAAATGAAAAACTGGATATAGGGTAATTTTTCGGGAATTTATTGGACCCCAGAAGCATTTTTAAAGCCCTAAAAACTAATGTATATTTAAACCGAATTAAACCCTGACTGAACCCGGTTTATTTTGAAATAAACCAAACCAAACCGACCCAAACCATGGTGACCCAAACCAGACCGAACCCACTCTTAACAGATCGGGTCGAATCCAAAAATGAACCCGACCCGGACCCGTTAACCCTAACCGAAACCCTAATCCTAAACCTATCCGAAATTACTGTTCCGGCGGCCATATAATCACCTCGAACTCCTTGCTCCGCCGTCGGAAACCTAGTCTAACTCCTCCTCCTCCGCCCGCAGCTCCGCTCCGGCCACCCTCAGTCATCCCCGACCTTCCCTCGCCGCCCTAGCCCTCGTCTTCCTCCTCCAGACCATCTCCCCCGACCACCGTCCAAAACTCGATCGTCTGAACCCTAACTTCCCTCCTCCTCCTCCTCCCAGAACCACCTTGCCCCGCCTCGAACCCCCACAACCGCCTAGCCGAGACTCCCCGCCTGTCAGCCACCCTCTTCCGCGTGTTGGCCTCACCGGACCTCCATAACCCGAGCCACCACCATCGCCATCTCGTCGACCTCGCCGCCCTGTCCTCCTTTCTTCCCTCCACCCGAGCATCGACGCCTCGACTCGACACCACCGGTCTCATCTTCACCACCACCACCGTCGAAGTTCTCCAATGATCCCCGTTGCACATCCTGACTCCGTCGAGCCAGCAGTCGACCACCCCATCATCGACACCATCTCCTCCATCCCTGTCAGCCGAACACACCCGAGCACAGACCCACGACCACCCCCACGTCGATCCCGACTCCCTCTGCAACCTCCGCTCTCCTCCTCGATCACCACCATCCTTCGTCACCCACCGCCTGAACTCGCACCGTCCACCGCCCGTCCCCGACTCGCAGCCCGACCTCGCCACCCAGAACTCTCACCGCCCTCCGCCACCCAGGACATCGATGACCCGCAGCCCTAGCCCCGGATACGGCTGACCCGGACACAGCAGCATTGCAGAACCCGGACACGACAGACTCGAACCAGGATACAGCACAGTGACCCAGACACGAGAAATCTTCGTTCCACGGAGCCCTGTTCAGGTAGCCCATGCGTTAGAAAAGTTGTTCTTAAACTGCATTCACTTAGACGGTTAGGCGACCTATTGGATATTTATTTCAGTACTTTATTGGCATGTTTCTATGTATCTTGTTATGTCCCTCTGAGGACCTGGTCTATTTTCAGGTGTAGATGTTCATAAGTATTCACAGGAGCGCAGATCCGGACTTGCTACTTATGTTTTGAGGAGGTCTTCTCTTCGTGTCTTAGTGATTGTTAATTATTGTACTTATATTGTGTTTACTTTTATATTCTAGTTTGGCAGTGGATTTGTTTCCATCCGTCTATCATCTTTAAATACTTTATATTGATATCTAGTTATATAGATATTGGTTATTTATTTATTTATGATTTTTGCGGATGAGATTGAGATTATACCTCTGACTTGAGATAGTGTATACCACTTATGAATTATTATTCATATTACAGCGTACGCATGTGTTTTGGTTTTCATATATTAGAGTTTCCATATCCATGCGGCTGGCATGCTTACGTGTCCTACTCCTATATATTTTGGGACTGGGGTGTGACATGTTTTTAGTGGTGGCCCATGCAGGTCGAGAGTATATTGTCTCGGTTACGTTACTGTACCGAGCAAGCATGCACCTAGGATTAGAGTATAGGATCTCATCCATATTTGACTATAACTCATCTTTCTTCCAATATGTTTTATTTGAATAACTGCATCCTACTTGATTCATGTGCTTTCCTAATAGTTCATTGAGTGTAGCCTTCTACTAGAATATAAGAATCATTGTTGTTAGGATGATAATTAGGATAATATTTCTATTAAGAATACAACTAGAGTATTGATACATCACTAAGTTTAGAATATCTAGTGAACCCTAGCATCAAATACCTATAAATTAGATGATCATTATCCCTTGATATATTTATGAAAACTTATGAGTAGTATAAACAATACTAGAGTTAGCTATAAATTTAACCATATTGTTTGACCATAGTATTGAGGAACCAATAGAAATCCAAGATTTAATATTAGGACTGGACCTAACTTTTATGATGAGATAGTATTAAAGAACTATAAATTTAGATTCTTGCCTTGAGATTAGCAGACTGTACCTTAGGAAGCCAAGAGGAATAAAAATATAATATTCCCTTGATCATACCTCGAACACAGAGATTAACATACCACCCTTCCTTAGGGAACCATGATGCTATCAAGAGTCTTTCTATTTTAATTTCATAGCTTGTTCTTCTGAAACCTTAACGCTCGCTATTTGTGCGACGACTAATTATGTTTTCTTTTTTTTTATCTTTTAATTCGTGCCACCTGATCCTTCTGATTATAGGCCAAGTAATTTCTTTTTGATTAGGATATATATTTTGCTAGGATTATAGTTGTAATTCTTGAAGATTGAAATTTCTGTGCTTGGTAGTTAAAACTTGATAGTTGAGTATTCAATTAGATTATAATTTTATGGTTATACCTTAGTTTTAAATCACATGATTTGTACCCCTTCCTTGTAAACTCCCTCACCAAAAATAGATATTTTGTGTGTATTTTATATTATTATATTTATTATAGATATTAAATTTCTTTAGAGTATTCTCTTAGTTAATTATAAAATAAATTTTTTGATATATTTACTTATATAAATATTTATTTAGAATTATTGTAGGTTATTTTAGATTTTTGGAGATTTTTCTAGAATTTTTTGGTAATTAAAACTTAGGAAACATAAATCTCTAGGACTTCTATGATTTACTATACGACCATACTTGCATGTTGTTCCTACCAAATATTTATTTTAGTTTAAAATATTTAATTATATTTTTTTGTAATTTATTTAGAATTTTAAGAAATTTATTTAGATTTTTAAAATTATTTAGAATTTATTTGGATATATATAGTCTTAATATTAGATAGATGCTAATTTAGTGTTAATAGATATTAATAAGATTTTATAAATTATTTGTATTATCTTTAATTATATTTAAGATTATAAATTATTGATATAAATTCAAACTCTATTTTAAATTAATTCAAATCCTGAACCTACTAGGAAAGCAACTTCATGCATATCATATCCTTATTTAAATTCATCATAATCCTATCCAAATTAAGCAATCCTAGTCGTATTTTATTAAGTATTGTCCACCATTATAAATACCTCATCCTTCATATTTTTTCCCCAAATTCCTCTCTTTTTCGTCCAAAAATAGTCAAAATTCGTCATAAATTCAGCCTCATTTTCTACTAGTTATGACGAATTAAAAAGACGATATCTCCTAGCTCCGGACTCCAAACGCGCTCCAATTTTTTTGTTAGAACTATATCAAGGTTAGTTTTTTAATTATATAATTTATTTTAATAATTTATGAACCTATTTTTCCAGAAAATTCTAAAAGTGTCAGTTGTCTGAAATCAGATGCATTTTGGTATTTTCGAGATTTTGGGAGATCCCGAACTCGAAATTATGAACCGTTTAAAGTTTCGGAAAGATGATATGATGAAATTCTAGAAAAGTATTTTTAAAGAATTTAAAATATAAGTTTAATCTACTATAAAATTTGTGCAACGTAGATGTAAATAGAAAACCATAAAAAACTATCATCTGTGCGCCCTTGTGGACATAACTATTTACCAACTTATTATTGTCGATTCCAGTATTCACGTAGCATTGAAATATATAAGATTCCACACACAAATCTAGGATTTGAGTTGGTTAACTTTTTGGTCAACGGATTGCCTCGATTTGTGTGCCATAGATCACAAATCCTTAAAGTTGACTTTCTTTGGACCAAAAATTAGAGCTTAACAAAAAAATCAGATTATAATAAGATTAAAATACTAATTTAGGTTATTTTATTCAGAGTTAAAATGGATTAAAATAGCAAAAACTATTCACCCACTTTTGTAACCTAACTTGTTTAATTTATGTGACGGGTAGATCGGACGACGCCTTGAGTTGGGACTTCATCCTTTTCAGACCAGGCAAGATACCTTGCCAAATTGCTTACAGTATTTTGCATGCTTATTTTATTTCTGTATATTTATTGTATTTCTGTATATTTTTTGCATGTGTAGTTTTCTTTCAGTCATTACTATATATTAGATATGTTGACACACACATGGCACTTAGTATCATGAGAGGACAATCAGTAGGCGTATGGGCCTTAACCACTATGGTAAACCATAGTAACTAGCACGCACTATGGTGGTCGTGTCCGATGGTCGCTACCCCTGAGGTATGTCGATTGGTGGAGTCATGAGGGTCGCTACCCCTGAGGTATGTCGGCTGATGATGTTCTAGACGTGTGTCTGAGTTGTGAGGCTTAGATCGAGTAGCCTACCCTTGCCCATACGTCAAAAAGTTATCCTCATTTGCATTCATATAGATTGTCTTGTACAGCGTACTTATATATTTTCTACCTATTATGCATGTTTACTGTATTCAAATTGGCTTGCTGTTCTGTATCTTGTTACGTCCCTCTGAAGACCTGGTCCCCTTCTAGGTGTGTCTGTTCTTGAGTATTTGCAAGAGCACAGATTTAGATGGTTAGATATGTTTCGTGGATGTCTTCTCTTTGAGCCCCATGATTGTTAGCTAGTATTCCTATATTGTGTTTATTGTGTTGTACTTTTCTATTCGAGTTGGTAGTAGATTTGTTTCCATCCAACTATCATCCTTAGATACTTATGTTGAGATCTAGTTATATAGATACTGGTTATTTATTCATATTTGATTTTCGTGGATGAGATTTAGTTTATACCATGTGACTTATGACATATGTTTATACCACTTGTGGATTTAATATTCATATTATAGCGTACGTATTGGTTATGGTTTCCATATATTGGAGTTGCCATATCCATGCGGCTGGCATGCTTACGTGTCCTAGTCCTATGTATTTTGGGACTGGGGCATGACACACCTCGATACGAGTTATATCCCCTTAACCCTTGAAGGCAGTAACTTTTTCATTCTTACTATTGACACATGTTCTATAAGCACTATGACTAAGACTTAAGATAACCATTACCTATATAATGTAATAGGATACCCTAATAGATACCAAGATATTTTCTCGTGTACCCTAATAAGAGTTCTACTTTATTCACAAAGACAAGGTCATTTTGTAGAAACCCCTTAAAGCAGTTACAGTATTAGTTAAATTATTTTAAGTTGGGTAGTATGCCTTACAACCTAGTATCGCGAAGTCCTTTTGACTGATTAATGAAGTATAATTGAATGATATTAACTGTATACTAGCATAAGACGATAATGTTTATCCCGACTATAGAACTTAGAGGCCCATACCCCTATTTAGTCGACTAGCGACTTAGACAAGGAGTTAGTATGACAACTGTAGAGATTGTAGAGTCTTATTTTCTTTGTGAACTTGAATTATTTTATAACTTCTCTCATCATAATCTAGCGTACTTATATTTTTTGTACTACCTTGACTTATGCTGCTGTTACAGCCTAGTTTTGCAAGCTTATTCTTTTATCGAGCTTGTTCATGACATATGAATTATTGGGGGGCCCATACTAATACATTGTCTAAATCAAAATCAGTGTATTAAGGTCTAGCTAACCTCAATGAGCTTGGTGCACTCTTCGTATGACTACTTACATGGATTAAAATACATAGTTGCCTAGTAGAAGAATATCCTTGCCTCTAGACATGTCTGAGCATATCGTATCGGTTACATAACAGCATTGATATGAGCATGTGAATAAAAATCTACCAAATAGGATTTCAATCCACAACTGCCTTGACCACTCCATTTTGAATTCTTTAAACGCCTTGATCCCCATACTTGTATTCTATTACCTTCCCCTTAAACTCTTTATTATTGATCTCCGTCTTCCCCTATTTTGGAAAGATGAATGCTCACGCTTGGTATAAGTTAGATACACACAGAGAGTACTAGATATACTCCATAGGCCAACCGTATTATTGGGTGACTATCTTTTATAATTAAGGGCATAACATATGTGATATATTTGGTATTAAAGTTTTGAGGATATATTGAATAACATGATTAATTAATTTGAGAAAGTTTTTCTTAAATGTATAGCCTTATAGGATAGATCAGTAAATTCTAAGTTGGGTAAAAATTACATTGTTAACTTGAGATAAAATTATTTTAGATTGTGATCAAGCAAGATTCGATTGAGAGATTAAGTCATTTTAAATGTTGAGAATTTTAGAAGAATGATTAAGATGATAATGACTTAATAAATTTTGATATTTTGATATTGAGGACCAAATATTTATACTTTGAGCACATAATTTAAATTTTGAATATTGAAGGTTGAATCATCAATTTAAAGTTTGTGGATAAATATAGAAATTTAGACTTAAATAATTGGTGATTTAGATTTAATTTTTTTTATAATTTGATGATTTGAATTAAAAGTTGAATTTTGATAGTTGGATCACCCATTTGAAATATTGACGATGAAAATTGAATTTAAAATTCGAAGAGTACGAAATTCATACATTGAAAATAGAAATAATATTGGATTAGAATTATTTTCTAGAGGAGATTATGATAGTTGGAGATCGTGATATAAAAATTTTGTATTGGTTATTTAAATCTTGAAGATATTGTATGGATTGATTTAAATTTGGATGTTGATAATTTGAAAAATTGAGAAGAGATTACAATATGTTAAATTTGATTTAAATAGTGGTTATTTTAAATTTAACGTGATTGCAATAAAATAGAAAAGATTTTGTTATTTAAATTTTTGGAAGAGATTGCAATAGACTTGCCTTATGTGCGAATGTGAAGGAATTAACAAATTATGCCCTATTTTAATTTCGAGGACAAAATTATTTTAAGTTGGGTAGATTGTAAAATCCCTCACCCAAAATTATGCCTACTTGGCTTAGATAGTGAAACTAGAGCTAGTTGAATCCAATTAGAAATAGAATACGATATTTTATTTAATTATACAATATTTATATCGCATAGTGTACCTTACCGTTGCTTCGATAATTGGAGCACTACACTAGCCATTGCCCTCCTACAAATTTTACACCCTTGTTCTATACTTGTCCGTCTTCCATTTTGACCTTTGTGTAACTTATAATTATGCTTTCTTGTGCTATATTTTAGTCGCACAATATTTGTTGTAGACGTTATTATTTAATTCTAAATACATTCGACTTTGTATCTTATGTGTTCCAATCGAAATTGGAGACACAATCTTGACCCATTTTGTGCAACCCAATTTATGATAATATTCTACTCTGAGCCCTCTACGTCCATGACACTTGTATCCTAATACTTCTAATTAATTCAAGAATACCTTGTGCATTAATTTTAATTAATTTAACCCAATTTCTATCTTTGTGTAATTTTCTAATTATTGAGCGCTTTTATGCATAAGTGCATTGAGATGTCCATAATATTGGACATGACACATGAAAAAAATTATTTTTTTCCTTTATATAAATTTTTCCTATAATTTTTGGAATGTACAACGCACAACATCGCCCCATTATTTAACCCTAGCCTTGCATTTTAAACAATGCAAATTATAGCCCTCCAAACATCCCCATGTCAAGCCAAGGCCCAATCCCAAGAGGATGTTGACCAAGCCTACCTAGGTCAACCCCAAACCCAAATTCTATATATATATATATATATATATATATATATATATATATATATATATATATATATATATATATTATTTTCCTTTTTTCCTTTATTTTTCCTAAACCCCAAACCTAATCTCTAACCTAGCCGACCAAACACCCATTTCCTGTTCATCTCCTTTCTTCCGCCGGAGCCCACGACTGGAGCCGGAGCCCAGCCACCCGACCTCGCCGGACCTTCCCCTCCGTCATTTTCTTCCTCCGTCTGTGCCTTGACGAGACCAGCAACGCATCCTCCCATCACTACCACAGCCTGCTGCTCACCACGGTTATCAACACCACTATTAATACCCTCCGCCTGGGCCAACTCTAGCCATCCATCGTCTGAGCAACGGCTGAACTCACCCCTCTGCACAACCACATGGTCGACCCCGACCTCACGAACGACCAGTCTCCACCGCCTCGACCTCTTCCCTACCGCCTGTACGACCCGCAGTCTCCTTCTCTTCCCTGTCCTCCGTCGACCTCCCTCACCGAGTGTCTCTACCGGCCATCCTATCATTGTCACCCTCGACCTCCTGCACCACAACACCGACTCCTCCACGAACTCCTCCTCCGCCTCCCGGAGCAGTACACCATCGCCACCACCACCACCACCACCATTATCACCTCGACCCCCACCACTCTACACCACCATTACTACCATCACCTCCTGTCACGACCCACACCCAGAAAATCGGGCATGAGTCGTGGGTACGTCCAGCCTACGCCGCAGCATCGGCGGTAGAACGCTGTCTAGGTCAACTAACTAAATAATAATCTCACACAAAAATCGGCCATGACCTCTCCAAAAGAAGGGCAACCACACAAACAATATAAACCTGTCAAGATCTCAACTCCAAACGGAGGAGCAAATATCACAATGATAATCAAGTACTCAATCACGAATCTAAGCACGATAAGATAACAAGAAGACTAACAACTATAAAGTCTAACCAACAACAACTACTACAACAACCACAACATCAAATAATAATACAACAATGTCCAAAATAATATACAAGCAAGGTCTCAATCCAAAACCGGAGACAAATCCGGTGCTAAAGCTAATAAAAACAACAACAAAGTCCCAGTGATCCCGGCTACCAACCCGGAAATCACCCCTAAACTAGAGGGTCCTTGTCTGCACCATCGACAGGCTCAGGTCCATAAAACGTCGGACACCAATCCTCCGGATACTTTGAAAAATATGTCCAGTCAGGACTGGAGCAAGTACATCTCTAACAGCAGTTCCATTTAAATGATAAAAACTATAAAACAGTTATAGAAAGTAGCAAGAAGAGTGAAGCAAGTATGAAATAAGGAAATATGTAAATCACTGGTGCATAAAGGTAAAGATGCATGGATATCAGAGCAAGATAGTAATAACTGCAAGATACAAGAAATCTACACTAAGAGTAAGTCTGTGCACATGAACGTGTAGTGAGTCTAGCATGAAAAATATGTAGTGAGTCAAGTCCAGGAACATGTAAGTGAGACAAGTCAAGAAATGCATGAGAGTCCAGACTATAAAGAATGAACTCGGTGTCTTTGAAATACTTGTTTCGACATGTAAACGGCTAGGGGTAAGTACGGCTCACCGCGCACTGGGTGCGCGGCTGCTATCATTCCAGATTAGACCAGAGGGAGTAATTCCTGATGATGCCAGATAGGAATGTTTACATGTCTACTCGAGTATTTCCCCGCCCCGACTAATACAAGTGGATCCAAGACCCGACACGTAAATCAAGATGAGTCCAGCCTGAACATGAGTGATGCCTGTAGGTGATGCCAGTAGTGATGCCAGTAGTGATTCCAGAATAGAGGCCAGAAACATGAAATGTACGTGTCGCAAGTAAATGAATCCAGAAATATCAATCAGTGTCCCGTGTTGTGCCAGAATAATCAGATGATACTATACTAGAAGCTGAATCATAATAATCATCAAATAATAAAAACTATCAGAGAATGTACTCGCTTGACGTCCTGAGCAACTGGCGATCCGAACCGGTGTCGCAAGGACCTAATGCGAAAAACAAGGTTAAACAGGGTTCTAATGAGTTAAACAGATATAAAATAACTAAAAATAGGCTTCTAGGGTCGTTCTAGGTCAAACGGGTCAAACGGGTGAAATCTGGGTCAAAAAGTCAACTCTGGGTCCAAAAAGTCAACTCTAGGTCAAAACTAGGTCAAAAGTTGACTTTGGCGGTCAACCGAGTCAACTACGGTCAAGTCTGGGTCAAACTAGGGTGCTCCTGAAATTCTAGGTCAAACCGAGGTCATTAGGCTAGAAAACTCACAAACTCGCCTCCTTGAGATACCGGGATACCCTCGGTATCCGATACCTCAACCTAGGCTACGCACCCCGCCTATACCCTCTAAAACCTATGCTAGCACGCGTAAATATATACACATAAGCATATAAAAATCACTCAAATATTATTCCTAGGCTATTGCTCAAATACCCCGCTCGAAACCCAATACCTTGGTTATCTTAAGGTATTGAGATACCTCGGTATCTCAAGGTATTGAGATACCACTCTAAACTCAACCCGACTACCCCTCTAGCTAACTAACTATGCATAAACATATATATCTAGCTATAATCTAGGCTAAAATATAGATATCTAACACATATAGGCATATACCTATATATCTATACCCAATACCTTACCTTATCTTACACATACCTTACGTATACATATATATATATCTAGATCTAGATATCTAACTATCTATCTAGCTATGTATCTAAGTATCTATATATATAACTATCTATTATCTAGTATCTACCTATCTAATATACCTATCTATTTATATCTAGATATCCACTACCTATCTATCTATCTAACTATCCATCTATTATCTATCTATGTATCTAACTATCTATCTAACTATCTAGTATCTATATAGTACCTATTTACCTAGATACCTATCTACCTATTTATGAATCTATTTATCTATATATCTAGTTAACCATCTATCCACCAATCTATCAAACTATCTATCTATCTATCTATCTATCTATCCATATATCTAACTACCTAGTTATCTATCTATTTATCTATCTAATCTATTTATGTATCTATCTATTAATTATCTATTTATCAAATCTATAGATACCTATCTATCTATCTAATATATCTATAAACTAGTTATCAATTAATAGCTATCTAACTATCTAACTATCCCTCTACTACCTCCCGGCGAATGCTGCTGCTGCTCTAGCTCGTACTGCCCCTGCTGCATGCTGTTATTGCTGCTGCTGCTGCTGCATATTGCACTTGCTGCTGCTGCTGCAGCTTCACCTTGCTGCTGCTGCTGCTGCAGCACAGTGCAGCAGCATGCTGCTGCTGCTGCTCCAGTTGGTTCCCCCCCCTCTAGCTACAAACACACCCTCACACACTCCTATATATATATACATATCATCCTATATATATATATATATATATATATATATATATATATATATATATATATATATATATATATATATATATATATATATATATACACATATAACTATATATATAAACAACTAAATACCTATATATATACACTCTCATCTACACACTCTAACACACACACTAGCACACTCACACACTAATACACACACACACTCACAACACTATCAACACACACACATAAATATATATACATATCTATATATATATATATAAACACCCATATATCTATATATATATATACACACACATATATATATCTATATATATATATACATATACACTCTCACACACATACACATACATATATATATATATATATATATATATATATATATATATATATATATATATATATATATATATATATATATATCCTCACACACTCTCACACTCACACACCCTCACACACACTAACACACACTCTCACAAACACACAACCACACACACAAACACTCATACATATATATATAAATATATATACATATATATATATAAACTTATTTTTATATACCTATAAACACTCACTCACACTCACTCACACACTCACCTACACACATACACTAGCACTCACTAACACACTCACCTACACACATACACTAGCACTCACTAACACACTCACAAACACATAACCACACATATATATCTATATATACATAAACACACATACAATTATATATAAATATATATATATATATACACAAACACAACACTATCACAACGATGCACACAACGCTCACAACGCCCCACCTACGCACGCCCAACGACCCCGACACTCACCAACGCCTATAAATATATAAAATATAACTCAAAAACTCTAGCACACACTCCCCGATACTAACCCAACGCACGCACAAGCCCGAAACAAGGAAACCAAGTCGAAATGGCCGTTCGGTCATTTCGACGAACACGTGGTGCGCGGCTCAGAAAACCTCCTGAAACGCACACCAAACGAACTCGAAATCGGCCCAAAATTTACCCACGTGTCCTAAACGATGTCTAGATCCTAGAAAATGCACTCCCGCTTCGATTCTAGGCCAGTGGCGGAAACGCACACGCACTTAGAATCGACGACGACGAAAAGCCCCAATTTCGCCCAAAACGCCCGTTTCTCCGCGACACGACTTCCCGTGTTCGAACGGAGACACGCACTCACCCTCAAGACACCCGACAATGTCTAATTAGGTCCATCTAACCTAGGACATCACCCAAAATTGGGCCAAATTCGGATTCCACCCGAAATTGACACAAAACCTAGTGTTAAAGTCTCTAAACCCAACCAAACTAGTTCCAACTTCCTCCCACGGGTAGCCTAAGGGTCTAGGAAGGTTCTAAAATATTAACTACACTATATAAAAATAATTACAAGGGGGAAAATCAGGGTTTACCTCTTGGGAGTTGGAATCCCAAGCCAAAATCTCCAAAATGCTCCAAATCCTCCAATCCAAGCTTCCAAGCTCCCAATCCAAACTCCAACACAAAATCTAGGCTCTACCCACCTAGGTTAGGGAAGAATGTAGGGTTAGGGTTACATAAAGAAGGAGGAATAGAAGAAAGAAGGAAGAAAAAGGACTTACTTGAACTGGGAAGGAGAAAGGAAGAAGAAAAATGAGCGGAGAAGAAGAAGAGGTGAAGAAGAAGAAGTGGAATGAAGAAATGGGGGCTGGGGCTGCTGTTCCACGGTCTGGGACTGGAATAGGCCGGCCAAGAAATAATAAAGGGGGTTTACAAGTTGGAAAATTACCAAAATGCCCCTACACACTTGGTTTTGGGTTCCGGGTTCCAAAAATACTCAAACTAACTCCAAATCTCTCCCACTAACCTTCTAAAAATAAAATAAATATTCTAAGCCCCCAAAATAATTCTCACAAGGGTGTGGGCTGGGTCGGACATGGGTCCACTAGGGTCTGACATGGGTCCAGGCTAGCCAAAATCCTAAAACAATCAATAAAAAATAAAAATAAAATAATGCAATCACTAATTAAATATAAATATAATTAATTATAAATAATACACAATTAACCCAAATTAAAAAAAAATACCCGGCTCTGGAAATGGGGTGGTGACAAGCCTATCCTCCTTAGAAAATTGTGTCCTCGAAATTTAAGGTCAATCACACTCCTCTAGGTCAAACCCCCAACAATCAAAGTCAAGAAATTCTACCTATACAACATACAAGATCAGGGTCCTACTGGTCGTGTTATCACAGTCTCAATCAGGGTTACTACACTATCTACCCCAGCACAAGAAAATCTAACAGGTACTAATGAAGCACACCACAGGAATGGAAAAGGATAGGAAGAAGAAACAAGAGGCAGACCTGCTAACCCGACATCCGTAGCATCGGCCTCCTCGACCGTCAACGCATAAGCCCTGCCCTGCTGGGGTGTATCCTTCTGCTGGTACGGGGCATGATGCTGTGCCACAGATGGCCTAGCTCCAACTCTCTGATCCTGTGCTCCACCCAATGGAGGTGCAGTAGGTCAATCTCGCATCTGGTGAGCAGCGGATCCACAGAACAAACACACCTTCAGCCTCCTCCTACAAACATCCCAAGTGTGTCATGCCTTCCTGCAGTAGGCACAAATGGGCACCCTCTGATCCTGACCCTGCTGTGCTGCCTTCTGCACATAGGGACGCTTAGCTGGTCCCGCACTACCACTGGCACTGCCTGAATCATCCCTGCCTCTCTTAGACTTGAGCTCCAAGTCATCCTCTGCTCTTTGAACATCTCCTACTATCTGCTCAAAAGTCGCCTCGCGGTCGCTCCTGGTCAAAGACTTGACCGCCATAACCAAGCCCTTGCGAAACTTTCTCGCCTTGGCTGTCTCACTCAAGCCATCTACAAATCTGCCCAGACGGCAGAACTCCGCTGCGTACTCGTCCACTGTCATGCTCCCTTGGACGAGTGCCTCGAACTGGCTCTCCAAAGCACTGAGCGCCACATCTGGGAAAAACTTCTTCTTAAAAAGCCTCTTGAAAGCCTCCTAAGTAAGCCCTGGCGCCGCAATCCTCGTATCTGTGCGATACCATGTCAAGACGAGGTCGAATATCTGACTGCCCGCTGCCTCTATCTACATGCTGTCTGGAATCTGCGCCAGCCTGAAGATGCCCTCGATCTGCTCTATCCAGTCATCCGCGTACAGGATCCCTTCTGTACCACGGAACTCCTTGGGCCGCATCCTCTGAAAGTCGATAATACTGCCCGGCCTCGGATGCTGAATCTGATCTGCCTGTGGCTGAACCTGTGCTACCCTATCCACTGCCGTCATGGCCACCTGGTGGGCGTTCTCAATGCCCAGCCTCATCACATCCACCTGACGGTGCTGCGCGTCCATCATCTCCATGAAGAACGCAAACAACTGCGCGGTATCTACTGGAGCAGGAAGCGGTGGAGGAACTACCGGAACGACTGGGGTAGTCCTCGGATCGACAGGTGAAGGAGGATCCCCGAGAGAAGCAGATGCTCCCTCAACCGCAGGAGTGGTGAGTGGAGCGGTAGCAGCTGCCTGAATACGAGCTGGACGAGAGGTAGCAGACCTCTCAGTGGCAACTGCTGGGGCGGTACGACGAGATCGTGTCTTCGGAGGCATCCTGAACACAGATCAAAAGATGTCAATACGGCGCAAGATACGATATCATCAAAGAAGGACAGTAATATTTCAAAAGAAGCAATTTTAGAATAATTAGATTGGAATTGTTCCTAGTCGTGATTGAGTACACTCTCATCCTAAATCCTATAGCAGGCTCGCAGCAGTACAACTAAGTTGTTGTACCACCACGACATCGCACTAATTGCGAATCGAGACCTGCATGGGGCCGCCACCAAAAACGTGTCACGATCCGCACCCAAAAAATCGGGCATGAGTCGTGGGTACGTCCAGCCTACGCCGCAACATCGGCGGTAGAACGCTGTCTAGGTCAACTAACTAAATAATAATCTCACACAAAAATCGGCCATGACCTCTCCAAAAGGAGGGCAACCACACAAACAATATAAACCTGTCAAGATCTCAACTCCAAACGGAGGAGCAAATATCACAATGATAATCAAGTACTCAATCACGAATCTAAGCATGATAAGATAACAAGAAGACTAACAGCTATAAAGTCTAACCAACAACAACTACTACAACAACCACAACATCAAATAATAATACAACAATGTCCAAAATAATATACAAGCAAGGTCTCAATCCAAAACCGGAGACAAATCCGGTGCTAAAGCTAATAAAAACAACAACAAAGTCTCAGTGATCCCGGCTACCAACCCGGAAATCACCCCTAAACTAGAGGGTCCCTGTCTGCACCATCGACAGGCTCAGGTCCATAAAACGTCGAATACCAATCCTCCGGATACTCTGAAAAATATGTCCAGTCAGGACTGGAGCAAGTACATCTCTAACAGCAGTTCCATTTAAATGATAAAAACTATAAAACAGTTATAGAAAGTAGCAAAAAGAGTGAAGCAAGTATGAAACAAGGAAATATGTAAATCACTGGTGCATAAAGGTAAAGATGCATGGATATCAGAGCAAGATAGTAATAACTGCAAGATATAAGAAATCTACACTAAGAGTAAGTCTGTGCACATGAACGTGTAGTGAGTCTAGCATGAAAAATATGTAGTGAGTCAAGTCCAGGAACATGTAAGTGAGACAAGTCAAGAAATGCATGAGAGTCCAGACTATAAAGAATGAACTCGGTGTCTTTGAAATACTTGTTTCGACATGTAAACAGCTAGGGGTAAGTACGGCTCACCGCGCACTGGGTGCGCGGCTGCTATCATTCCAGATTAGACCAGAGGGAGTGATTCCTGATGATGCCAGATAGGAATGTTTACATGTCTACTCGAGTATTTCCCCGCCCCGACTAATACAAGTGGATCCAAGACGCGACACGCAAATCAAGATGAGTCCAGCCTGAACATGAGTGATGCCTGTAGGTGATGCCAGTAGTGATGCCAGTAGTGATTCCAGAATAGAGGCCAGAAACATGAAATATACGTGTCGCAAGTAAATGAATCCAGAAATATCAATCAGTGTTCCGTGTTGTGCCAGAATAATCAGATGATACTATACTAGAAGCTGAATCATAATAATCATCAAATAATAAAAACTATCAGAGAATGTACTCGCCTGACGTCCTGAGCAACTGGCGATCCGAACCGGTATCGCAAGGACCTAATACGAAAAGCAAGGTTAAACAGGGTTCTAATGAGTTAAACAGATATAAAATAACTAAAAATAGGCTTCTAGGGTCGTTCTAGGTCAAACGGGTCAAACCGGTGAAATCTGGGTCAAAAAGTCAACTCTGGGTCCAAAAAGTCAACTCTAGGTCAAAACTAGGACAAAAGTTGACTTTGGCGGTCAACCGAGTCAACTACGGTCAAGTCTGGGTCAAACTAGGGTGCTCCTAAAATTCTAGGTCAAACCGAGGTCATTAGGCTAGAAAACTCACAAACTCGCCTCCTTGAGATATCGGGATACCCTCGGTATCCGATACCTCAACCTAGGCTACGCACCCCGCCTATACCCTCTAAAACCTATGCTAGCACGCGTAAATATATACACATAAGCATATAAAAATCACTTAAATATTATTCCTAGGCTATTGCTCAAATACCCCGCTCGAAACCCAATACCTTGGTTATCTCAAGGTATTGAGATACCGCTCTAAACTCAACCCGACTACCCCTCTAGCTAACTAACTATGCATAAACATATATATCTAGCTATAATCTAGGCTAAAATATAGATATCTAACACATATAGGCATATACCTATATATCTATACCCAATACCTTACCTTATCTTACACATACCTTACGTATACATATATATATATATATATATATATATATATATATATCTAGATCTAGATATCTAACTATCTATCTAGCTATGTATCTAAGTATCTATATATATAACTATCTATTATCTAGTATCTACCTATCTAATATACCTATCTATTTATATCTAGATATCCACTACCCATCTATCTATCTAACTATCCATCTATTATCTATCTATGTATCTAACTATCTATCTAACTATCTAGTATCTATATAGTACCTATTTACCTAGATACCTATCTACCTATTTATGAATCTATTTATCTATATATCTAGTTAACCATCTATCCACCAATCTATCAAACTATCTATCTATCTATCTATCTATCTATCTATCTATCTATCTATCTATCCATATATCTAACTACCTAGTTATCTATCTATTTATCTATCTAATCTATTTATGTATCTATCTATTAATTATCTATTTATCAAATCTATAGATACCTATCTATCTATCTAATATATCTATAAACTAGTTATCAATTAATAGCTATCTAACTATCCCTCTACTACCTCCCGGAGAATGCTGCTGCTGCTCTAGCTCGTACTGCCGCTGCTGCATGCTGTTATTGCTGCTGCTGCTGCTGCTGCTGCATATTGCACTTGCTGCTGCTGCAGCTTCACCTTGCTGCTGCTGCTGCTGCTGCTGCTGCTGCTGCAGCACAGTGCTGCAGCATGCTGCTGCAGCTGCTCCAGTTGGTTCCCCCCCCCCTCTAGCTACAAACACACACTCACACACTCCTATATATATATACATATCATCCTATATATATATATATATATATATATATATATATATATATATCATCCTATATATATATATATATATATACACATATAACTATATATATAAACAACTAAATACCTATATATATACACTCTCATCTACACACTCTAACACACACACTAGCACACTCACACACTAATACACACACACACTCACAACACTATCAACACACACACATAAATATATATACATATCTATATATATATATAAACACCCATATATCTATATATATATATATACACACAAATATATCTATATATATATATACATATACACTCTCATACACATACATATATATATATATATATATATATATATATATATATATATATATATATATATATATATATATATATATATATATATATCCTCACACACTCTCACACTCACACACCCTCACACACACTAACACACACTCTCACAAACACACAACCACACACACAAACACTCATACATATATATAAAAATATATATACATATATATATATATAAACTTATTTTTATATACCTATAAACACTCACTCACACTCACTCACACACTCACCTACACACATACACTAGCACTCACTAACACACTCACCTACACACATACACTAGCACTCACTAACACACTCACAAACACATAACCACACATATATATCTATATATACATAAACACACATACAATTATATATAAATATATATATATATACACAAACACAACACTACCACAACGATGCACACAACGCTCACAACGCCCCACCTACGCACGCCCAACGACCCCGACACTCACCAACGCCTATAAATATATAAAATATAACTCGAAAACTCTAGCACACACTCCCCGATACTAACCCAACGCGCGCACAAGCCCGAAACGAGGAAACCAAGTCGAAATGGCCGTTCGGTCATTTCGACGAACACGTGGTGCGCGGCTCGGAAAATCTCCTGAAACGCACACCAAACGAACTCGGAATCGGCCCAAAATTTACCCACGTGTCCTAAACGATGTCTAGATCCTAGAAAATGTGCTCCCGCATCGATTCTAGGCCCATGGCGGAAACGCACACGCACTTAGAATCGGCGACGACGAAAAGCCCCAATTTCGCCCGAAACGCCCGTTTCTCCGCGACACGGCTTCCCGTGTCCGAACGGAGACACGCACTCACCCTCAAGACACCCGACAACGTCTACCTAGGTCCATTTAACCTAGGACATCACCCAAAATTGGGCCAAATTCGGATTCCACCCGAAATTGACACAAAACCTAGTGTTAAAGTCTCTAAACCCAACCAAACTAGTTCCAACTTCCTCCCACGGGTAGCCTAAGGGTCTAGGAAGGTTCTAAAATATTAACTACACTATATAAAAATAATTACAAGGGAGAAAATCAGGGTTTACCTCTTGGGAGTTGGAATCCCAAGCCAAAATCTCCAAAATGCTCCAAATCCTCCAATCCAAGCTTCCAAGCTCCCAATCCAAGCTCCAACACAAAATCTAGGCTCTACCCACCTAGGTTAGGGAAGAATGTAGGGTTAGGGTTACATAAAGAAGGAGGAATGGAAGAAAGAAGGAAGAAAAAGGACTTACTTGAAGTGGGAAGGAGAAAGGAAGAAGAAAAATGAGTGGAGAAGAAGAAGAGGTGAAGAAGAAGAAGTGGAATAAAGAAATGGGGGCTGGGGCTGCTGTTCCACGGTCTGGGACTGGAATAGGCCGGCCAAGAAATAATAAAGGGGGTTTACAAGTTGGGAAATTACCAAAATGCCCCTACACACTTGGTTTTCGGTTCCGGGTTCCAAAAATACTCAAACTAACTCCAAATCTCTCCCACTAACCTTCTAAAAATAAAATAAATATTCTAAGCCCCCAAAATAATTCTCACAAGGGTGTGGGCTGGGTCGGACATGGGTCCACTAGGGTCTGACATGGGTCCAGGCTAGCCAAAATCCTAAAACAATCAATAAAAAATAATAATAAAATAATGCAATCACTAATTAAATATAAATACAATTAATTATAAATAATACACAATTAACCCAAATTAAAAAAAAAATACCCGGCTCTGGAAATGGGGTGGTGACAAGCCTATCCTCCTTAGAAAATTTCGTCCTCGAAATTTAAGGTCAATCACACTCCTCTAGGTCAAACCCCCAACAATCAAAGTCAAAAAATTCTACCTATACAACATACAAGATCAAGGTCCTACTGGTCGTGTTATCACAGTCTCAATCAGGGTTACTACACTATCTACCACAGCACAAGAAAATCTAACAGGTACTAATGAAGCACACCACAGGAATGGAAAAGGATAGGAAGAAGAAACAAGAGACAGACCTGCTAACCCGACATCCGTAGCATCGGCCTCCTCGACCGTCAACGCATAAGCCCTGCCCTGCTGGGGTGTATCCCTCTGCTGGTGCGGGGCATGATGCTGTGCCACAGATGGCCTAGCTCCAACTCTCTGATCCTGTGCTCCACCCAATGGAGGTGCAGTAGGGCAATCTCGCATCTGGTGAGCAGCGGATCCACAGAACAAACACACCTTCAGCCTCCTCCTACAAACATCCCAAGTGTGTCCTGCCTTCCTGCAGTAGGCACAAGTGGGCACCCTCTGATCCTGACCCTGCTGTGCTGCCTCTAAGTAATTAAATGATAATGCTAATTATGATTATATATATATTTATTCTGTATGCCTCTAGGTAATTATGGATATCCCATATTACGTTTGACCAAGTGACCCTAAGAACATGTCAGTTGACTGACTTGTGTATACCGACGTACTGACTAGACAAATATTAGTTGACTGTCTGATTATGCACAGTATTTAAAAATATGACACCCACATAATTAGACGCGCATTTGACCATATTTGTTGACCAGTGTCACCCCTAGTGTACCCTCTGAGTCCAGTGCAAATATGGTTGTGTATGTGCTAGTGTAATGACTGATGTTGTATTGTGATATATTATATGTATATAGGACATATTGGATTGTTCTGTGCAACTTCTGGAGCAGGTTATTGATACTACGTAGCTTTCTTGCCAGGCAAGTATACCTTGCCATTGTACTGTTATTCATATTCCATATGTTGCATGCATCTTTATTTCTGTCATTTAGTTCATGTATTTTAAACTGCTATATAAACTGCGTATCCAAGGAAACTTGGATGCAATGACGGTGTCATCGTGATCTATTTTTATTATGTATATGCATTGACCTTGGTTATGAGACCGCACCATTATCATGAAGCATCATTAGGTTTTATTGGCCGTGACACAGCGGTTACACGAGTGTGAGTCTCATATAGATCACGGACTTGCTTGCAGGGTTTGGCCTCCTGTACGTATGGGCCGTACGTTAGGGATAACTGCTGTTAAAAACTTTACATACTTGTAGACTTGGTAGTTATTAGAGGTATTATCGTATCATGGATGTGACATGCTTAGAGCATGGGGTAGGGAGAACAACAAATAAGGCGTGTGGGCTCCGTTGCACTTTCCTTGTGTAACCCGTATGCTCCGCCACAGATACGCGGTCATGATGACCACTATATATTATATATTATCAGGCGGCCTCTGCCATTCAAAAGATGACATGCTTTTTAGGCCCCTGAATCTCCAAAAGAATTATGCCAATCTTATTTTAGCCAAATAGCCTACGCGTTGGGAAAATTGTTCTTAAACTGTATTCACTTAGACGGTTAGGCGACCCATTGGATGTTTATTTCAGTACTTTATTGGCATGCTTCTATGTATCTTGTTATGTCCCTCTGAGGACCTGGTCCCTTTTCAGGTGTAGATGTTCATGAGTATTCGCGGGAGCGCAGCTCCGGACTTGCTACTTATGTTTTGAGAAGGTCTTCTCTTCGTGTCTTAGTGATTGTTAGTTGTTGTACTTATATTGTGTTTACTTTTATATTCTAGTTCGGTAGTGGATTTGTTTCCATCCGAATATCATCTTTAGATACTTTATATTGATATCTAGTTATATAGATATTGGTTATTTATTTATTTATGATTTTTGTGGATGAGATTGAGATTGTGCCTGTGACTTGAGATAGTTTATACCACTTATGAATTATTATTCATATTATAGCGTACACATGTATTTTGGTTTCCATATATTGGAGTTGCCATATCCATACGGCTGACATGCTTACGTATCCTAGTCCTATGTATTTTGGGACTGGGGCATGGCATGTTTTTAGTTGTGGCCCATACAGGTCGAGAGTATATTGTCTCGGTTACGTTACTGTACCGAGCAAACCTGCACCTAAGATTAGAGTATAGAATCTGATCCATATTTGACTCTGATTCATCTTTCTTCCAATCTATTCTATTTGAATAACTGCATGCTACTTGATTTATGTGCTTCCCTAATAGTCCATTGAGTGTAGCCTTCTGCTAGAATATAAGAATCATTGTTGTTAGGATAATAATTAGGATAATATTTCTATTAAGAATACAACTAGAGTATTGACACATCACTAAGTTTAGAATATCTAGTGAACCCTAGCATCCAATACCTATAAATTTGATGACCATTATCCCTTGATATATTTATGAAAACTTGAGAGTAGTATAGACAATACTAGAGTTAGTTATAAATTTAACCATATTATTTGACCGTAGTATTGAGGAACCAATAGAAATCCAAGATTGAATATTAGGACTGGATCTAACTTTTATGGTGAGATAGTATTAGAGAACTATAAATTTAGATTCTTGCCTTGAGATTAGCAGACTGTACCTTAGAAAGCCAAGAGGAATAAAAATATAATATTCTCTTGATCATACATCGAACACAGAGATTAGCATACCACTCTTCCTTAGGGAACCATGATGCTATCAAGAGTCTTTCTATTTTAATTTCATAACTTGTTCCTCTGAAACCTTAACGCTCGCTATTTGTGCGACGACTAATTATGTTTTCTTTTCTTTATCTTTCAATTTGTGCCATCTGATCCTTCTGATTATAGGCCAAGTAATTTCTTTTTGATTAGGATATATATTTTGCTAGGATTATAGTTGTAATTCTTGAAGATTGAAATTTCTGTGCTTGGTAGTTAGAACTTGATAGTTGAGTATTCGATTAGATTATAATTTTATGGTTATATCTTAGTTTTAAATCACATAATATGTACATCCACCTCAATACGAGTTATTTTGAAAACTTGACAGCCTGGCAGAGGTATCTATGCGGCAACGTGTATATACGACATGTCAACCATGCGGCTAAAAGTGCTCGATCATGCTTTTTGTTCAAAGTATTCTAAATTTGTCATTTTGAAAATTTTGAAGGGGGTCTTATAGAAATATAAAATTTGACGATCATGCAGGCCCGCATGGTGCCCATGTACCCTCAAAGGAAAAGCAGGCCGCATGGATATGGTTGACATGTCTATGCGGCATGTCAACCATGTGGCCAAAAGTGCTCGATCATGCTTTTTATTCAAAGTATTACAAACTTGTTATTTTGAAAACTTTGAAGGGTGTCTTGTAGAAGCATAAAAAATATAAAGATCATACAGGATGGATGGAGCCCATGTACCCTCAAAGGGAAAGCAAGCCGCAGAGGAGCCACGTAGAGACCATGCGGCCAAGGGGCTTGTCCAACCTGTAAAATAACCATACGATCCGAATAGCCAAGAAGTTGGAGGCCGCATAGGATCCTTGCCACAGCAATTATGACATGTCTGACACGACATTAATTGCACTAAGATGCTTCAAGACCCGTGAAGACGGCAACAGGTAAAAAGATATAAATGCCACATTAATGCATTAATGACCCTGTCAGGCGTACAGTGCTACGTGGTTACTCTTATGCGGCCTTGCCTCTATGCGGCCAATGTGTCCAGAAGGCCTAGGCCAAGCGGAAGTACGTATGCGGCCAAGATGTTATGCGACCAACACGCTACGTGCCTCTCATCTTGCAAGATCTTTCCGTTACAACCGAAAGGATCTTCACATAATTAGTGATGACTATATGTTCATCTGATCAAGTCTCGCACACAACATAGTTGAAAATAACCCCGAGATATTATCAACAACATATCCCAACCGCGGTCACATGGAAGCATGCCAGTGGTATGCGGCTACAGTTACAACCGTATTCTGTTGAAGAAGCCCTATGCGGCCACTAAACAAAGGCCTATGCAGCACCTATAGCCTGTTAGCATGATGGCTATAAATAGTAGGGTAGCATACCACACATAGGAGCAAGAGCTACGTACATGCACACAATTTCAAAAGAGAGAAAGAAGAAGAGAGCATCCGTATTACCCTGTCGGACCGTCAACGAAGTAAAGGAGTTGATGCAGTACTTGATCTCCATCGTCACATTCCCCAGATCAAAAATATTGTACTTAGATTTTCTGTCTAGAATTTCTTTGTACTTTTTTGTTTGTTGTTAAACAAAGTTTCCTAAACTTACCTTATGACAAACAAGGAGCAGTTAGTTTGGAGAGTAATTGTATGGCAGAGTGAACTGGGGCAGTGGTGTATGGATTAGGCTCGAGCATTAGATGTGTTGGGGGATGCTTGTAATGGTATCAGTATAGACTGATACATAAGGGTATCAGTCACTTAATGCAGTTGCATCTTAGGTGGAGGATCAGTGCAGTTACAGTGTACTGGTATCTTCAGTTGGATATTGTATCGCAATGCTCTACTGTGATAATTAATGTATGTGTAGCAGACGGTAAAGTTAATTGGGTGTGGGGGGTTTATATAGTGTTAGGTTGTGTGGTTAATGTAACAGTTAGTTGGTTTATAAAGTGTGAGGTTTAAAGTGACTCTTTATGAAGGAGTGTACCTAAAGTATAGATTAGGGTATGTACTTGTGTGTATCTGGGTTGGTTTGAGTATGTGTTGGGCAGTAGAATATCTGCAGGCAGTGTGCAATATGAGGCTCAGATGTAGGCATTGTGCAAAATGAGGCTCAGATGTAGGCAGTAGGATATCTGCAGGCAAGGAGGGGATACTTGTGTCCATGTTCAGGTAAGGTGTTCATGTTTAAGGTAATGGGTAAGATTATAGTGTTGGCTAAGGTACTAAGTATATATTATATATCTATGATACATAGTATAAGTTATTATCTAGTATAGCCTAGTATTAGCTAAGTATTAACTAGTATACTTAGTAATAACTAGTATAAGCTAGAATACCTTAGTATGACCTAGAAAACCTAGTTTAGCAAGGCGTTTGACTAGTATTAACTACTATGGACCTAGAATTGACCTAGAATCGTCACCATAAACTAGTTAATCATGTTTATCATTTTAAATTACTATTTAACATTGATATTCCATATTTAGGGCTCTTTGACTCTAATTGAGCATTGTGTATTGATTCTTGCACAGGACTTTAGGCGAGTACATTCTCTGACAGTTTTTGTTATTTTGATGATTACTATGATATCAATTTTGTAGTGTTATACTTGATTCCTGACACGGTAGTATACGGACTAGTATATATAGATACCAGTCATAAGGAGTCGTGATTGGATCCATGGTACTAGTCGTGGGGATGAAGGAAGTATTAGCAAGTTATGTGATCATACCTATTACATGTACATGTATCATAGCTAACCTTATACCTTACATATGGTTAGCCTGACCTTATTACATGTCCCATAGCTTGCTATATATGATTGAGCCTGACCCTACTACAAGCATCATAGCTAACCTTACGCCTCACTTATGGTTAACCTGACCTTACTACATGCATCATAGCCATTCATATAAAGCACGTCTTATCAAGATCCCAAGCCGATCATATAACAAAGTAATATTTCAAACTCTTAGCTAGTTTATTCTATTCTTCTATTCCAACTTGTACTTAATGAGACTGATATTTATATGCTTACTTACTACTCATTATTTTCCTACGATATGATTATATGTATCTCATACTTCCTTATATTTTTAGTATTACTTTTCCATCATGTATATTTATTACTCACTATTTTATAGTCTTTATCAATTTAATTGGAACTGCTATTAGTTTATGTGCTTCGCTCCAATCCCGACTGGATAGTATTTTTTAGAGGATCTTGAGGATTTTTGTCCCACTACTATGGACCCCGGGAGGGCATAGTTGGGGAGCTTGTTTAGGAGTTCCAAGAGGGGCCAGTCCCCGTAGAGGAGACACCACTAGTAGTGACTTAGCTAGCCTTAGCATTATATTGTTCTAGATTTGTTTCCAGCTAATGAGACTTTGAGTTGTTATTATTTTGAGATCTATATTAATGTTAAGGATTTTGTTAGACTCTTAGTATTGTTTTTGATGTGTTGAGATATATATCTCTAAACTTATTTTTGGATTCTCTTTTATATCATATCATGTGTTCCATCTTCCATATAGTTTTATTGTGATTGAGTATTGATATTGTCATTATATTATCATCTTGTCCGCCTTATGAAGTTGAGATATTATTGACAGATTATGTTATTACATTGTGAGATGTTGATAGATAGTATTTTTGACCTAAAGAATGTCCAACATCTTTATTACGACGTAGGTTGAGCATTGTCATGTACTCGTGCCCAATTATCTGGATGCGGATCGTGACAGAACCCCCATCTCTGGGGTTGCAGCATTCTTCTTCCCCCCTTCTACGCAGCCTCCTCTCCGTTCTCTCCTTTCCCCATCTCTGCTTCCCAATCGGCATTGGCAAGTGCTCGCTTAATTCCTGCGGCTACTCGCCGGAGTAGCGATTATTGATCTCCTCTTCTCGGGTGGCCCTTCTCTGCTCCTTAAACTAGAGCTGGTGGTTGTCCCAATTCCCTCATGGGATGCAGAGATCGACCTGCCCCCTTCGGTAGTGGACCCCCTCCCCACTGGAGCTCCGGCAGATATTGCAGCCTTGGTTTCTCCGACCGCGGGATTTATGTCCCTAGATTTTGGGGCAATTTCTCCCGTGGGTAAAGGGACTTCGCTCCCTCAGCCTCCTATGTATGACGCGACCATGTCTACTGTGAGCATAGAGTCCCTATCCTCACATCTCCCTACGGAGGCCGTGGTTGACTCTCCCACGGGATCTGTGATGTTGCCCTTTCAGTCCCCTTCCATGGGCTATGTGCCTTCACTGATAGCTATAGCCAGTTCGCTCCCTCAATCTACTTCTGTGGGCACTGCGCCTTTGCTGATCTGTGGTCGGTCTACTCACTCAGTCCCAAGGGATCACTGCCTCTTTTTTGACCTGTCCCAGCATGTCTTGCGCAGCGGACCATGGCGGTCCCACGTCGTTAGTCCGGTCCTTTCTGGAGACGCCCTCTATACTGGATGCACCGGAGCTTCCTTCCCACTGCAAGAACTCCCTCTACAATGGTTAACTAGCGGTTGTTTTTGGAGTGGAGGAGGTAGCTGCACTTATTGCTCCCTTACAGCTCGCTATAGTTGGAAAGTTTTTCATCTTGTGATCGTCGATGGACATTGTTCGGAGAGTTATTAGGAGTTTGGAGTTATCTGGTCATGTGTCTGTTGGAGTTATTGATTCAAAGCATTTGTTGGTCTGCCATGCTCTGAAGGAGGACTTAATTCAGCTACGATCTAGAGAGCTGTGATATATTGCACGCATCCCTATGTGCGTCTTTAAATGGTCTTCGAATTTTAACCCACGGTTGGAATCCTCTATGGCTCTCCATGGCTATCACTCCCCGGGCTGCCACATTTTCTTTTTGTGAAGTCGCACTTTTTGATCTTGTTTAATGTATCGGTTCTTCGCTTATGATTGACAGAGCGACTGGGATTGTTACCTGACCTAACCGTGCATAGGTGCTCGTCAATATCGACACTAGTCAGTCCCTCCCACCAAGGATAAGAATCAAATTTATGGAAGTTTAAAGCATTCGGCAAGAAATTGTCTACGAAGATCGGCCGGTAGTATGTGGTGGATGCTTCCACCAGTGGCATGAGGCCAAGGATTGTAAAATGGGGCAGCACGTCTACAGAACGAAACAAAGAAAATATAGGCTGGTTAAGGATGATCAGGGGATTGATTTGTATTTTAATACTTCTAGTCATGTGCCTTCTGCTCCTGCACCCCCTATAGTCGACATCCCTTTCCCAACCTGATCCCCCGGACACCATCCATTCACCTTCTTCCCCTGTTGTGGACCCAACGCCCTCCTCCCCTAGGGTTCCCTCGGACACTTCCTGAGCTGCTTCTCCCGGGTTATAGGGGCGCCTCCAGCTCCGTGGTAACATTGAATGGTCAGGATCTTCCCTTCCAAGGGGTCACAGCGGACCACTCTGTTGGGGGCTTCTGTTCTCCCGTTGGGCGCTGGTGGTAGCTCCCCTGAGGTGGTCGAGGTGGACATAGCTAATGTGGCATTCGCGTATTCAGAATGAGAGGATACTCCCGATGTTACCTCTTCCAACATATTGGTTGGCTCTGGTGCTTCCTTGTTAGGAACACGGTGTGATTCGAGCCGGAGTTATCCTATGAGGTACGATATTGGATTGGATCCATATACCGTAAAAGAAAAATTTTATGTAAGGTCTGATCCAATCCAAATTATCTATATCTCATGATCCCACCTCCTATCCTATGTGGGACTAAATTATCAACTCCATTGTCACCCTCCTTTGAGTGCTCAACTGGAAACGAGATACAAATCCAACAATCTCCACCTTAGCTCATTTCCAATATATATATATATATATAAGGGAGGTGAGATGGCACATCACTTTCAAATGAGGGTGGCGGTAATGTAGCACCATTCCAGCCCTCCATCTCAAAAAATTAAAAAATTGACAAATTGCACTTAACCCCCTCCCCTCCCCTTTCCACATTCCCCGAAACCCAACCCCCACCCCCTCTCGCACCCCCCGCCGGTACCCCCCACCCCCCTGGGCCGACGATGCCCCCCTCCACTCGCTGCCCACGCCTCGTGCTCTACCCTGCGCCCCCGACTCCCGTCCCGCGTGTGCTGCAAATCCAGCCCCCTCCCGCACACCTAGCGCACAGCTCCGTGCCTCGACCCTCCTGTACCTCGTAGGCGACGCCGTCCGCCTCGTACGTAGCCACGCGTCTCCTCCCCTCCCTTTGGCGTTGTAGGCGCACGTGTGGGGCGGCACGGGTGGTGGACGACGCACGCATGAGGCGGCGAGGGGGGCGGTGGTGGGGGGGGGGCCGGCGCACGGAGGGTGGGGGACGCCAGCGGCGGGTGCTGAAGGGGGGTAGACTGGGTTTGGGGAAGGTAGAAATGGGAGGAAAGGGGTTAAGTACAATTTGTCAATTTTTTTAATATTTTGAGATTGCGGGCTAGGATGGTGTCACATTACCGCCACCCTCATTTGAGAGTGTGTAACACCCGATTTTTATAAAATTTTTAAAAATAAATTTTCTTAATTTTTTCGATAATTTTTATTTAATTATTATAAATGTCCTTCAAGAATTAATATTTTTATGTATTAAATTAAGTATTAAAATATTATAAAAATTATATTTTTGGGTGTATTATTAATTATTGGATGTTGTATAATTTTTCTGGAATTTATTGGACCCCAGAACTATTTTTAAAGACCTAAAAATTAATATTTTAATTAAACCAGAATGAACCCAAAATAAACCGGATTGAACCAACCGGTTGAACCCTGAACCGAACCAACCCTAAACCGACCCAAACCCTAACGGGTCTGGTCCTACCCAACCCGACCCGACCCGAATCCGACCCGACTCCTCCGTCGGCCGCAGAACCCCACCCCGCTCGCGGCCGACCACCCCACGACCCCACGACGCCCCGACAACCCCGGCGACCCCTCTCCCCGCTCCGGCCTCCCTTTCCCTACATAACCCACCCTCCCCCCCCCCCCCCCCCGCAGCCGCTGTCAATAAACCCCGAGCCACCCTTCACAACTACCTAACTCCGACGACGCCAACCGAGCAGCACCCCCAACCCCCGAGCCCGCCACCGCCTCCGTCACGACTCCACCCGACCACGACCCTCCACCCTAGCTCCCCTCCGTCGTGACCTCGACGTCACCTCCACCACAATCTCCAGCTGATGCCTCCCATCCACCACCGGACTCCGGTGACTCCGACTAACACTCGAACGTGACCTGACGAGCTGCACGCCGACAACCTTCGTCGCCACCAGGGCCGAGCACAGCGATGGCAGCAGCACTACCACCTGTCATCGACCGGTCGTCGTGCCACTATGTATACGCGAATTACAGTCGTCTCCGACACCCTGTTCAGGTAAAAATTTTTCTCTCCTCGCCGCCTTATTTTTTGTTCTGTCGTATCCTACGCGAAGACCGCGTGACCCTCTCAAAATCCGTACAAATAGTTTGGGGTATCGCATACTGTGTCGGTCGCAAACCGTGATGCAAAAACAGAAAAATTAACCCTATTTTTGAAAATTTAGAAATTGTCCTAAATTCGTAAGTTCACAACCATTTTACGTGCAACATGTTAACTGTTTTCAAAATCCACTTGAAGAGTTATTTAGACCTTATAACCGAGTTTTAAACCCTATTTTTAGTTTAACTTATTGAGCTGTAGATTGTATTTAATTCGAGGGTAAAAATGACCAAAATATTGGTTATTTAAAATCATATTTTTACCAAAACTGGGTGCGCCCTGCTAAATGAGGCAACTTGGTCGTGTGCAAACTTCACTAAAAGGTGTGCCCCGTCAATACGGACTTGTGAGATTTTACAGAAGTTGATTTGGATGTGCGTGCACACCGGAATCAACGCGTATCCGTCGACAACGTTCCATATCGGCCATGTTCTAAAACTTGTTGTAACTTCATGTACGCTCATCGTTTCGAAACAAAACTTATGCTATCAGACTCATAGCAATACGCAGGTCATGTGACCCAAGTTTGGTTCGATTTTGAGAACGTTGACAAAATCCCGTATCGTGGGCCCTATGGCTCCACTTGACGGACGATTTGGTGATCAGCTCATCGGAATCCAGTTTTGGACATTCCGTTGGATTTATATCATTATTTTGGACTTGTAGACACTAAGTTTGACAAATTTGAAGAATATTGTCTCTGGCACATTTGTCGGTGCGAAGTGGGCTACATGTGGACTCCGCTTTGACCAAAAACTGTCAATTTTGTCCCTGTGTCCAAATTGGACTCATGGACAGGCAATTCTAGCTATTTTATATCTTCTAAGCATGATGGTAATGTTTATTTTAGCAACCAAAGGAGTACCTGCAGATCTCGCTGATACCAGAGCAGCAGTTGGAAACCAAACCCCAGGCAAGTGTACCTTGCCAAACTTGCAGTAGATATCTGATATTGTTTCTTGAGTTATTCATATATATATACTACTGTGATATACATAGTCAACCCAGGACCGTGAGACGTTGCTTAATATCCGAATAATATTCGGGTGTCGACGCCGTACGCAGAGTCTTGTAAAGTCACTAGAGATTGATATCGTGACCCTATATATATGCATGCTTGTATTATCAAGTACGTCATACCATAGGACACTGACACTATTTATGTAACAGAATCTTCCTGAGTTATTTATGGTGATTCTGTATAGGTTACAGGATTCGTGACATAGACTTTATACATATAGGCTATCATTATGACTTGTTGCATCAGTTAGAGGTCATGATCTTGCGTGTGATGGACATGAGACGTGTGATTACATTGGACGGAAAGAAACACACAGGCTACAGGCTGATTATATATATATATAACCCTTATTAATGCACTGCTCAAGACTCTACACCCGAGCTTGGCCCATTACGTGATATCACTGCTACCGGCTCCCCGACACAGAGCTTGTAGCAGTTTCAGCATGAGTTCTAGTGATGCTCTCATTTGCATAACACTTAGTTGGTTACATAGTTTACCCTATTATTTTATTTATTATTGTATTGCATTTATTTTGGCTTGAGTTATTCTTATACCTTGCTTGTCCCTTGAGGACCTGGAATTCGGATTATGTCCCCAAGTATAGCTGAGGAGATATATCCCGAGATATACGGGACAAGAGCAGAAGCAGAAGTAGGAACAGTACCGATACCAGAGGACGAGGTGATCGTCGAAGATTTCTCATGAGTATTTGCTTTATTATACTCAGTTATTTTTATTGTTGACTCTTATTTCCTGTTTATTTGAAATGCTGTAACAAACTCATTATCGGGTTGTTCCCCGAGACTTTTTATGGAAATTTGTTGGATATATTTGATCTTGATTATTCTGACATTATTTTATAATTATCTACTGTGGATGAGATTAGATTTATTCATGTAACCTATATTATAGACCTTTATTGTTGTTTTACAGCTTAAGTATACCCTAATGGGTCCATTAAATTGAGTTTGCCTATTGGTGTGTGCTGTTGGCCATTGCCACGTGTCTACAACAAAAACCATGTCACGCCCCAGTCCCAAAATATCGAGGGACTAGACACGTGGCAATGGCCAGCAGTACACAACGATAGAAATCCCAATTTAATGGATCCATCGGCATACTTAAGCTGTAATACAGGTCTACAATAATAAATCAAAAACTAATCTCATCCACACACAGAATAATAAGAACATCAGCAAATAAAGAAAATACATCAAAGTCCAGTCTCAGCAGAGTATGTCGGGGAACAACCCGATAAGAGTCTAAAACACTGGTTCATCAGACCAGAACAAAAGAGTCCAAAATAAAGTATCTGAAGAGTACAAATATCATAAGCTCAAGTAAAGTCTTCAGCCATCACCTCTGCTTCTATATTAGGTTCTCCTTCAGCAACAGCTCCTGGTACAGCTTCAGCTCCTGTCCCGTAAACCTCGGGATAATATTCTCCTGTTAAACCTGGGGACATCATCCATTCCAGGTCCTCAGGGGACATAGCAAGGTACAAATAATACAAGCCAAAAATAGATGCAGTAAAATAGAAAATGAAATAAACAGGGTAACTATATAACCATCTATGTGAAAATGCAACTGAGAGCAACACTAGTACTCAGGCTGAGACTGCTACAAGCTCTGTGTCGGGGAGCCGGTAGCAGCAATATCTAGTAATGGTCTAGCTCTGCTCGAGAGTCTACAACCTCACAATAGTAGTATATATATGGAACAACATGTAGCCTGTGTGTCTCTCCCCACCCAATGTAACCACACGTCTCATGTCCATGTCACGTGAGATCAGAGCTAATGCAACAGTCATAATCTAAGAGTATAATAACTATGTCCATCCTGTATCCTATACAGAATCACCTTGAATATCTCAGGAAGATTCTGTCAATGTATGGTGTCAAGTGTCCTAGGTTATATTGTACTTGTTAAACAAGCACGAGAATATAGAGGGTCTCGAATGTCCATCACTAAATGACATACACAACTCCGCGTACAGAGTTGGCACCCGACTGTAATCAGACACTAAGTATGTCATACGGTCCTAGGTAATAGCATGTACAAAATTCACAGAAAATAAAGCAAGAGAACCAAATAAACTAATAAACTGCAATTTATAGCAAGGTACACTTGCCTGGGGTTGAAATACCAGTAGCGGTTCTTGTAACAGTGGGTTCAGCAAATACTCCTCCAAAAGCTGAAATAAACATTACCAACAGTCTCAGAACATAGGAAATAGTTAGAAATGCCTGTCCTTAAGTCCAGTTTGGACACAAGGGCAAAAACGACATTTCTAGGCCAAAGCGGGTCCATATATGGGCCGCTTTGCACCGAAAACCGAGTCAGGGTCAAAGGTCTCCAAATCAGTCCAACTTAGTGTCAACAAATCAGGAATGTTGATACGAACCCAACGGAACCTCCAGAATTGGATTCCGATGAGCCGTTCTTAAAATCGCCCGTCAGGTGGAGCCTGTGGGGCCCACGACACGCGATTTTCCAACGTTCTCAGAATCGAGCCAAACTTGACCCACAGAACCAGCGTATCGATACGAGTCCGATGGCGCAAGTTTCGTCTCGATCCGATGTGTATACACTAAGTTACTGCAAATTACAGAAAAGTCGAATACGGGGTGCTGTCCGCGGATACGCACTGATTTCGGTGTGTACGCACATCCGAATCAGCTTCTGCGAAAGCCTGCATGTCCGTATCTACGACGCGCACGTATCGGTGAAGATCGCACGCGACCAAGTCGTCCCGTTTGGCGGGGCGTTCTCGATTCCGGGGTGAAACAGGGCTTAGTTTTTCCCGTTTTTGGATCGCGATGTGCGATCACCACAGGAGACGATGCCCCGAGCGGTTTATCCGAACACCGAGAGGGTCATACAGGCTACACGATACAATTTACGGAATTAAAATCAGAGCTACGAGTCCAAAGTTGTGAGTACCTGAACAGGGTTCAAAAAGTCCAATTTCACGTGTCAAACTCGAATCCCCGTGTCCTGGATCTGTGTCCAAGCCGTGTCCTGGTTCTGGAAAGCCGCTGTGCCTGGGTCAGCCGTGTCTGGGCTAGGTCAGAGGTACGTCGACGCTGTACGGCACTGGGCGGAGGTCGGCTAGGTTCTGGTGTGGTCAGCGACGGCTGGGCGGCCGGATCTCGGCCGGACGTCGGCTGAATGGGGGAAGAGTGGAGCTCGGGTTTCCTTGGTGAAGGTGAACGGCCGGATGTCGGGTTCTGGAAGACCGACGAGGTCGTGGGTGGCCTGTACTGGTGCTGGAGGTGCGGCGAACAGGTCCGGGATCTGGCGGCGAGGCCGGTCGTGGATGGCGGCGTTGGGCTCTGGGGATGGGTGGTTGTCGGGTTCTGAAGGGGATTTCCGGCCGACTGGAGGGGTATAAATAGGGGTTGAGGGAAGATGGTTCACCGGACGTTGCCGAAAGAGGAAGGGGAAGAGGTCGTCGGGTAGTAGGGAGGTGAACCGGGGGTCTCCGGCGGCTATGGCGGCGGAAACGGCCGCCGGAGGGGAAACGTCGGGCCGTTCAAAATTCAGGGGTTAGGGATTCAAGTGGTCGGGTCCTTAGCGGGTCGGGTTCTGACCCGGATCCGACCCGCTAAGCAAGCGGTTCGGTCTAGTCAGACCGGCCGGTCCGGTCCGGTTTAGGGTTTGTTTGTTTTATTAATATTTGATTTAATTAATCAGTTAAATTTTATAATAGTTTTTAATGCTTTAAAAATTCATCCGGGATCTAATAAATTCCCGGAAAAATACCCCATGCTCGGTTTATAATTTTACACTAGAAAATATAATTTTCATCACATTTTAATATTATTTTAATTTTATTTAAAAATTTATTTTAAATTAGACTGCTTTAATTTATAGGTTTAAAATTCACAGAAATGCTAATTAATTCCAGAAAATTTAAATTTAAAAATTCATAAAATTTCAGGTGATTACAATCTACCCCCTTAAGAAAATTACGTTCTCACAATTTAAAGATTAAACTACTAGTAGAACAGAACTACAGGAATTAAAAATTTACTTAAGATATACCTGCATCCTCGAATAAGTGGGGGTATTTCTGGCGTATGATATCTTCTCTCTCCCAAGTAGATTCACCAGGAGAGTGTTGCTTCCATGCCACACGAACCAGTTTAATTGTCTGCCCTCACAATGTCTTCTCACTGGTTCCGAGTATACCCACCGGTTGTTCTTCATATCTTAGGCTTGGGCCTACTGCGATCTCAGAATGATCAACTATGTGACTTGGGTCAGTCACATATCTTCTCAACTGTGAGACATGGAATACATCATGCACTCCCTCTAAAGATGGAGGTAATGCAAGACGATAGGCCACCTCACCAATGCGCTCCAGAATATCAAAGGGCCCAATATACCTTGGACTCAACTTGCCTCTGCTCCCAAAGCGAATGGTTCCTCGAGTAGGCGAAATCCTCAGGAATACATGTTCTCCTTCCTTGAATTCCAAGGGACGTCGGTGTGTATCAGCCCAATGCTTCTGTCTGTCCTGAGCTGCACGAAGATAATTCTGGATTTGTTTCACCTTCTCTACTGTTTGCATTACCAACTCCGGCCCCAATATCTGACGCTCTCCGACGTCACTCCAGCATATTGGCGATCTGCACTTCCTACCGTATAACGCCTCGAAAGATGCCATCTTGATGCTTGCCTGGTAACTTTTGTTGTAGGAGAACTCTACCAAATGTAAATGATCTTCCCAAGACCCTCCAAAGTCTAACATACAGGATCGCAGCATATCCTCCAAAATCTGGATTGTACGTTCTGATTGACCATCTGTCTGGGGATGATAGGCAGTGCTGAATTTTAGTCTGGTGCCAAGACTCTCTTGCATACTCCGCCAGAAATGAGAGGTAAATCTCGAATCTCGATCTGATACAATACTAACCGGCACTCCATACAATCTTACTATTTGTCTCATATATATGTCGGCTAGTATCTCTGTGGACTGTCCAACTCTAAATGGCAAGAAGTGTGCCGATTTAGTGAGTCGGTCCACAATAACCCATACCGCATCTTTTCCACTGGGGCTCCTTGGGAATCCTGTGACGAAGTCCATGGTGATATGTTCCCACTTCCATTTTGGTATGGGAAGCGGCTGCAACATTCCTGCAGTCCTCTGATGCTCGGCTTTCACTTGTTGGCAGACTAAGCATTTAGCTACAAATCTAGCAATCTCTCTCTTCATTTTATGCCACCAATAATACTGCCTTAGATCTCGATACATCTTTGTTCCTCCTGGATGAACAGAGTATATGGAGCTATGTGCTTCAGTCATTAACTCCTGTCTCAGTTCTCCATTTGGAATATATAGACGTTCTCCACACCTTAATGTTCCATCCTCATGTATGCGAAGTCCCGTCTGCATGCCTGCTTCTGTCTTCTCTTTGAGTCTTCGAAATCTTGCATCAGTAGGCAAAGCTTCTTTAATCCTTTCCACGAGCCATGACTTCACTTCCAGATTAGCCAGCAAGCCACTCCATATTGGTAGAATAACCTCTATCTGGAGCTCCTGTAGATCTCTCAATAGCTTAGGCTGTATTGTCAAGAAATAAGCTGTAGGCTTCCTGCTAAGTGCGTCTGCTACTACATTCGTCTTCCCTGGGTGGTATTGCAGATCTATATCAAAGTCCACCATCAACTCAAGCCAGTGCCTTTGCCTCATGTTAAGCTCCTCCTGAGTATATACATACTTCAGACTTTTGTGATCAGTGAAAATTTCCACCTTCTCACCATAAAGATAGTGCCTCCAAATCTTTAGTGCAAATATTACAGCAGCTAGCTCCAGATCATGTGTTGGGTAGTTCTTCTCATGGACCTTCAACTGTCTCAATGCATAAGCAATAACTTTGCCATGTTGCATCAAAACACATCCTAGGCCACTACCTGACGCATCACTATAAACAACAAAATCGTCTGACCCTGAAGGAAGAGTCAAAACTGGTGCTGTTGTTAGACGCCTCTTCAATTCTTCAAAGGCCATCTGACATTCTTCTGTCCATGCAAAGTCCTGATCTTTCCGTGTCAACTTCGTCATTGGCTCCGCAATCTTTGAGAAGTTTTCTACGAACCTTCTGTAATATCCAGCAAGTCCTAGAAAACTCCTCACTTCAGCAACTGATGTTGGTGTAGGCCAAGTCTCAATAGCAGCAATCTTCTCTGGATCAACTGACAGTCCTTCTCCTGAGATAATATGTCCTAAGAATAGCACCTTATCCATGCAAAACTCATATTTACTGAGCTTAGCATAAAGCTTCTCCTGCCTCAACGTCTCTAGCACGATTCTGAGATGCTCCTCGTGCTCTTCATGGTTTTTGGAATATACCAGAATGTCATCAATAAATACAACCACAAATTTATCCAAGTATTGATGGAAGACTCGGTTCATCAAGCTCATGAACACCGCAGGCGCGTTGGTTAATCCAAACGGCATTACTAAGAACTCATAGTGTCCATACTTGGTTCTAAAGGCTGTCTTCGGGATATCTTACTTCCTCACCCTAATCTGGTGATAACCGGATCTAAGGTCAATCTTCAAAAATACCCTAGCTCCACTCAATTGATCAAATAAGTCATCAATGCGGGGCAAGGGATACCGGTTCTTAATGGTCACAACGTTTAATGCTCTGTAATCAATGCACAGGCGAACTGTTCCATCCTTTTTTGGTACAAAAAGTATAGGTGCTACCCAAGGTGAAACACTGGGCCGAATGAAACCCTTCTCCAGAAGTTCATCAACTTGCTTCTTCAACTCTACTAACTCCTTAGGTGCTAGTCTATAAACCGTTGAAGTGATAGGCTCGGCTCCTGGAGTTAAGTCTATTGTGAATTCTATTTCCCGATCAGGTGGTAGACCTGGAAGATCATCGGAAAATACATTCACAAACTCTGATATAACTCTTGGGTAACTTGACTCCCCTTCTACAGTTAATGCCCTAAGAGTTGGCTGAACACCTTGTTCTACAGCTCCTCGAAGAAATTCAAACTCTGAGTGTCCAGGTGGTCTGAATATAACTTTTCCAAGCCGACAATCAAGAGTAGCATGATACTGACTTAACCAGTCCATACCAAGTACAACATCATAGTCAGGCATAGAAAAGATTAGAAATTGGGCTCGCATCTCTCTTCCACAGACTACTACTGAACATGATCGACAGATATCACTAACAGGTATAATTCCACCTCCCGTAAGAATTCTCTTAGTCTTCGGAAGGGGTGCAATAGCTACTCTATGGGTGGCTACGAAGCTAGCAGCTATAAATGAGTGTGTTGCCCCAGAATCAAATAAAGCTACAGCAGGTAATGAAGCTACTAAAATGGTACCTGCTATAACTTCTCCTGCAATAGCTTCTTCCTGAACAGCCAATGCAAAAGCCTGACCTCGTCCCTGAGCTGGACCCCTCTGCTGACGAGCCTGTTGGAATAATGCTGCTTGAGGTGGTAATGGTGGTCTCGGCTGATATCCTCCCGGAGCTGGTGGTCTGACTCCTCCAACTCCTGTCTGCTGTGCTCCCACTGCTGGATAATCTGGCCTTGGTGCAGGTAGAGCTAGTCGGGGTGCTCCCTCTCGGCGTTCTGTGCAGTCCCTGGATAGATGCTGGTTGGAGCCACAAACCAGGCATAGTCCCAATTTGCGTCTGCACTCCTTTTTAATGTGACCCAACTTGCCGCAGAAATGACAAGTAGGTAGGGTTCTTGGTGCTGCTCTCTGCGGTAGATTCCTCTGGAGTCGCTTTGCAGAATCCCCTTGTGCTGCCTTGGATGGTGCGGAGGTAAATGGCCGCTTCAGACTTGACTCTCTCCTGGTGACGCGCTCCATGCGTCGTGCTGCAGCAAGGATGTCGTTGTACGATATAGGGGCAACATATCCAATCAACCTCTGAAGCTCGAACCTGAGTCCATCAAAGAATTTCTCCGCCTTCTCTTCTTCAGAAGGAATTAGAGAAGGGGCGAAACGACTCAGGCAAATGAATTCAGCATTATACTCCTCCACCGTCATGTTGCCCTGGATGAGGCGATTGAATTTATCTCGGAGTTCTGATCTAGCAACGGCTGGGATATACATCTCTTGGAAGAGTCTGGAGAACTCCTTCCAAGTGACTCGGTCATGTCCGAGCCTCCTCTCTTCAGCTAGCCACCAGTGGTGCGCGTTGTCCGTCAGTTGCATTCGGACAGCAGTCATCCATCTCTCCCGCGGAAGTTCAGTTGCTTCCAACTGATGTTGTGTATTTGTGAGCCACTCATGCACTTTAGTTGGTCCTTCCTTGCCCGAAAAGGTACGGGGCTTGAGTTGACGAAAATCAGTGATAGTTCCCGTCGCTGGTCGCCTAGCATGCGGGTTTGCCTGCTCCAATGCATTTACTAGGCTGTTTCTCAGGTTCTCTGCCTCTTGATGATGCGCTTCCTGTTGAACTTGTTGTTGAGCTTGCATCATGGCATAAAATATCTGAAATATTTGTTGCCCGTCCATTGCTTGCCCTGGTGGGAAGGCAGGCATCTGTGGAGTGAACTGCGACGGTGGTAGAATATCATCACGCCTGAACCTTGAGTCATGCTGCTCATCTTGTCCACTTTGAGAGGATTGGCCTTTGTTCTCTGGTGTAACTCCATCACCATAGGTAACCACAGCGTCTTGTGGTGTAAAAGGAATTTCATCTCCACTTCTTGGATCCATTTTTCTGCATCCAAAATAAACTTTATGAGGATGTTTAGTAGAGTCAAGCAGGATGCAAATTCAAGTACTTAATTCGAATACGATATAGAGTTTCAAAAATGTTCAATAAATGGATGAGATCCTATAGCCTATCCTATCCTTTTACAGGTTTGTTTGGCCCCTAAGTTGAGACCAAACATTTTGTCGAAGACCTGCATGGGCCACCACAAAAACTATGTCACGCCCCAGTCCCAAAATATCGAGGGACTAGACACGTGGCAATGGCCAGCAGTACACAACGATGGACATCCCAATTTAATGGATCCATCGGCATACTTAAGCTGTAATACAGGTCTACAACAATAAGTCAAAAACTAATCTCATCCACACACACAGAATAATAAGAACATCAGCAAATAAAGAAAATACATCAAAGTCCAGTCTCAGCAGAGTATGTCGGGGAACAACCCGATAAGAGTCTAAAATACTGGTTCATCAGACCAGAACAAAAGAGTCCAAAATAAAGTATCTGAAGAGTACAAATATCATAAGCTCAAGTAAAGTCTTCAGCCATCACCTCTGCTTCTATGTTAGGTTCTCCTTCAGCAACAGCTCCTGGTACAGCTTCAGCTCCTGTCCCGTAAACCTCGGGATAATGTTCTCCTGTTAAACCTGGGGACATCATCCATTCCAGGTCTTCAGGAGACATAGCAAGGTATAAATAATACAATCCAAAAATAGATGCAGTAAAATAGAAAATAAAATAAACAGGGTAACTATATAACCATCTATGTAAAAATGCAACTGAGAGCAACACTAGTACTCAGGCTGAGACTGCTACAAGCTCTGTGTCGGGGAGCCGGTAGCAGCAATATCTAGTAATGGTCAAGCTCTGCTCGAGAGTCTACAACCTCACAATAGTAGTATATATATGGAACAGCCTGTAGCCTGTGTGTCTCTCCCCACCCAATGTAACCACACGTCTCATGTCCATGTCACGTGAGATCAGAGCTAATGCAACAGTCATAATCTAAGAGTATAATAACTATGTCCATCCTGTATCCTATACAGAATCACCTTGAATATCTCAGGAAGATTCTGTCAATGTATGGTGTCAAGTGTCCTAGGTTATATTGTACTTGTTAAACAAGCACGAGAATATAGAGGGTCTCGAATGTCCATCACTAAATGACATACACAACTCCGCGTACAGAGTTGGCACCCGACTGTAATCGGACACTAAGTATGGCATACGGTCCTAGGTTATAGCATGTACAAAAGTCGTAGAAAATAAAGCAAGAGAACCAAATAAACTAATAAACTGCAATTTATGGCAAGGTACACTTGCCTGGGGTTGAAATACCAGTAGCGGTTCCTGTAACAGTGGGTTCAGCAAATACTCCTCCAAAAGCTGAAATGAACATTACCAACAGTCTCAGAACATAGAAAATTGTTAAAAACGCCTGTCCTTAAGTCCAGTTTGGACACAAGGGCAAAAATGACATTTCTAGGCCAAAGCGGGTCCATATGTGGGCCGCTTTGTACCGAAAACTGAGTCAGGGTCAAAGGTCTCCAAATCAGTCAACTTAGTGTCAACAAATCAGAAATGTTGATACGAACCCAACGGAACTTCCAGAATTGGATTCCGATGAGCCATTCTCAAAATCGCCCGTCAGGTGGAGCCTGTGGGGCCCACGACACGCGATTTTCCAACGTTCTCAGAATCGAGCCAAACTTGACCCGCAGGACCAGCGTATCGATACGAGTCCGATGGCACAAGTTTTGTCTTGATCCGATGTGTATACACTAAGTTACAGCGAATTACAGAAAAGTCGGATACGGGGTGCTGTCCGCGGATACGCACTGATTCCGGTGTGTACGCACATCCGAATCAGCTTCTGTGAAAGCCCGCACGTCCGTATCTACGACGCGCACGTATCGGTGAAGACCACACGCGACCAAGTCGTCCCGTTTGGCGGGGCGTTCTCGATTCCGGGATGAAACAGGGCTTAGTTTTTCTCGTTTTTGGATCGCGATGTGCGATCACCACAGGACGCGATGCCCCGAGCGGTTTGTCCGGGCACCGAGAGAGTCATACAGGCTACACGATACAATTTACGGAATTAAAATCAGAGCTACGAGTCCAAAGTTGTGAGTACCTGAACAGGGTTCAAAAAGTCCAATTTTACGTGTCCTGGATCCGTGTCCAAGCCGTGTCCTGATTCTGGAAAGCCGCTGTGCCTGGTTCAGCCGTGTCTGGGCTAGGTCAGAGGTACGTCGACACTGCACGGCACTGGGCGGAGGTCGGCTAGGTTCTGGTGTGGTCAGCGACGGCTGGGCGGCCGGATCTCGGCTGGACGTCGGCTGAATGGGGGAAGAGTGGAGCTCGGGTTTCCTTGGTGAAGGTGAACGGCCGGATGTCGGGTTCTGGAAGACCGACGAGGTAGTGGGTGGCCTGTACTGGTGCTGGAGGTGCGGCGGATAGGTCCGGGATCTGGCGGCGAGGCCGGTCGTGGATGGCGGCGTTGGGCTCTGGGGATGGGCGATTGTCGGGTTCTGAAGGAGATTTCCGGCCGGCTGGAGGGGTATAAATAGGGGTTGAGGGAAGATGGTTCACCGGACGTTGTCGGAAGAGGAAGGGGAAGAGGTCGTCGGGTAGTAGGGAGGTGAACCGGGGGTCTCCGGCGGCCATGGCGGCGGAAACGGCCGCCGGAGGGGAAACGTCGGGCCGTTCAAAATTCAGGGGTTAGGGATTCAAGTGGTCGGGGCGGGTCCTTAGCGGGTCGGGTTCTGACCCGGATCCGACCCGCTAAGCAAGCGGTTCGGTCTAGTCAGACCGGCCGGTCCGGTCCGGTTCAGGGTTTGGTTTGTGTTTATTAATATTTGATTTAATTAATCAGTTAAATTTTATAATAGTTTTTAATGCTTTAAAAATTCATCCGGGATCCAATAAATTCTCGAAAAAATATCCCATGCTCGGTTTATAATTTTACACTAGAAAATATAATTTTTATCACATTTTAATATTATTTTAATTTCATTTAAAAATTCATTTTAAATTAGACTGCTTTAATTTATAGGTTTAAAATTCATAGAAATGCTAATTAATTCCAGAAAATTTAAATTTAAAAATTCATAAAATTTCAGGTGATTACACCCCACGACGCCCCGACAACCCCGGCGACCCCTCTCCCGCTCCGGCCTTCCTTTTCCTATATAAACCCCCACAGCCGCTGTCAACAAACCACTCGCCACCCCTCACCACTACCTGACTCCGGCGATGCCAACCAAGCAGCAACCCAAACCCCCGAGCATGCCACCGCCTCCGTCATGACTCTACCCGACCACGACCCTCCACCCTAGCTCCCCTCCGCCGTGACCTTGACGTCACCTCCACCACGATCTCCAGCTGACGCCTCCCATCCACCACCGGACTCCGACGACTCCGGCTAACACTCTACCGTGACCTGACGAGCAGCATGCCGATAACCTTCGCCGTTGCCAGCACCGAGCACAGCGGCCACAGCAGCACTGCCACCTGTTGTCGATCGGTCGTTGTGCTACCTTGTATACGCGAATTACAGTCGTCTCCGACGCCCTATTCAGGTAAGAATTTCTCTCTCCTCGCTATCTTATTTTTTGTTCTGTCGTATCCTACATGAAGATCGCGTGACCCTCTCGAAAACAGTACAAATAGTTTGGGGTATCGCGTCCTGTGTCGGTCGCAAACCGTGACGCAAAAACAGAAAAATTAACCCTATTTCTGAAAATTCAAAAATCGTCCCGAACTTGAAAGTTCACGACCGTTTTGCGTACAACCTGTTAACTATTTTTAAAATTCACTTGAACATTAATTTAGACCTTATAACCGAGTTTTAAATCCTATTTTTAGTTTAATTTATTGAGCTGTAGATTATATTTAATTCGCGGGTAAAAATAACCAAAATATTGGTTATTTAAAATCCTATTTTTCTCGGAACTGGGTGCTCCTCGCTAAACGAGACAACTTGGTCATGTGCGAACTTCACCGAAAGGTGCGTGCCGTCAATACGGATGTGTGAGATTTCGTAAAAGTTGATTTGGATGTGCGTGCATACCGAAATCAACGCGTATCCGTCGACAACGTCCCGTATCGGCCCTGTTCTGAAACTCGTTGTAACTTCGTGTACGCTCATCGTTCCGAAACAAAATATGCTCCATCAGACTTATAGCAATACGGTGGTCCTATGACCCAAGTTTGGTTTGATTCTGAGAACGTTGACAAAATCACGTATCGTGGGCCCCACGGCTCCACTTGACGGGTAATTTTGTGATTGGCTCATCGGAATCCAATTTTGGACATTCCTTTGGGTTCGTATCGTCGTTCTGGACTTGTAGATACTAAGTTTGATAAATTTGGAGAACGTTGTCTCTGGCACATTTTTCTGTGAGAAGTGGGCCACATGTGGACCCCGCTTTGACCGAAAACTGTCAATTTTGTCCCTGTGTCCAAATTAGACTCATGGACAGGCAATTCTAGCTATTTTATATCTTCTGAGCATGATGGTAATATTTATTTTAGCAACCGGAGGAGTACCTGCAGATCCCGCTGATACCAGAGCAGCAGTTGGAAACCAAACCCCAGGCAAGTGTACCTTGCCAAACTTGCAGTAGATATCTGATATTGTTTCTTGAGTTATTCATATATATATACTGCTGTGATGTACATAGTCAACCCAGGACAGTGAGACGTTGCTTAATGTCCGAATAATATTCGGGTGTCGACACCATACGCGGAGTCGTGTAACGTCACTAGAGATTGATATCGCGACCCTATATATCTGCGTGCTTGCATTATCAAGTACGTCATACCATAGGACACCTGATACTTTCATGTAATAGAATCTTCCTGAGTTATTCATGGTGATTCTGTATAGGTTACAGGATTCGTGACATAGACTTTATACATATACTTGGCTATCATTATGACTCGTTGCATCAGTTAGAGGTCATGATCTTGTGTGTCATGGACATGAGACGTGTGATTACATTCGGCGGGGAGAAACACAGAGGCTACAGGCTGATTATATATATATATATAACCCTTATTAATGCGGTGCTCAAGACTCTACACCCGAGCTTGGCCCATTACGTGATATCACTGCTACCGGCTCCCCGACACAGAGCTTGTAGCGGTTTCAGCCTGAGTTCTAGTGATGCTCTCATTTCCATAACACCTAGCTGGTTACATAGTTTACCCTATTGTTTTATTTATTATTGCACTTCATTTATTTTGGCTTGAGTTATTCTTGTACCTTGCTTGTCCCCTAAGGACCTGGAATCCGGATTATGTCCCCAGGTATAGTTGAGGAGATCTATCCCGAGATATACGGGACAGGAGCAGAAGCAGAAGCAGAAGCAGAAGCATGAACAGTACCGATACCAGAGGATGAGGTGATCGCCAAGGATTTCTCCTGAGTATTTGCTTTATTATACTCAGTTATTTCTATTGTTGACTCTTATTTCCTGTTTATTTGAAATGCTGTAACAAACTCATTATCGGGTTGTTCCCCGAGACTTTTTATGGAGATTTGTTGGATATATTTGATCTTGATTATTCTGACATTATTTTGTAATTATCTGCTGCGAATGAGATTAGATTTATTTATGTGACCTGTATCGTAGGCCTTTATTGTTGTTTTACAGCTTAAGTACACCCTAATGGGTCCATTAAATTGGGTTTGTCCATTGGTGTGTGCTGCTGGTCATTTCCACGTGTCTAGTCCCTCGGTATTTTGGGACTGGGACGTGACAGAGTGAGCTACCATCTCACCTATCGCATTTTATCTCTCTCTCTCTCTCTCTCTCTCTCTCTCCTATATATATAATAGTTAATTAGGGACTGTGTAATGTAGTGCACTTGTACCATGTATTACTTTCCAAAATATATTTTGATACATAGTTTTTATATAGTTTTTTATTCCCCACAAGTAAGGAGTTCCAAACTATTTTATTTGGATGACAACATGAATGTTAGAATTAGAAAAGTAGAGAACATATCTACTTGCAGTGGAGTTCCACTTTATATTTTTCTGCAACTGAGAAGTGAAAAAATGAGGGGAACAGTTGCATTGAAATGTCATATCAAAGATACTTGCAATGTAGTTGCAATGTCAACTCAAACACGAAAACTATATCCACATAGAGGCAGTTGCAATGAAAGTACAAATTTTAATGCACTTTCAATACATTTTTACCAACCCAAATAGGTCCTTACAGAAACTTTTATGTTGTACGGATAAATATAACACCACAAGGTGAAAACGGTAATGTGACACTTATTTTGGTGTTTCTTGGTGTACTTAGGGTTGTTCGTTATGTGTCTCATATATATTTGCGCATGGTCCAAATTTTGAGAGTGTCCATATTCATACATTGAACTCAATTTAGAAATAACTTTGGTTTTTCCAAAAATAATTTACAGCTGCAAAATAGTCATTTTTTCACAAGTTTATATATTATGTTTTCACCAATTTTCTTTTTAAAGTTATATGCTCATCTTACAAGTTTTTTTTCCTTTTCTTTTTTTCCTTCAAAGAAGTGAATTACTAATTTGCCTGGTACTTAATTTACTCCTTCCTAAGGGGTATTTGTTTTTTCCTTTAAATGAGATGTGAATCACTAATTTGGAGTAATTAAAGGAAGGCCCATAAAAAATATTGTTTGTTTTCTTTATCTAATTAGATGTAATCAGAGAGCTTTATGACTAATTAGATGCATCACTCGACTATCAATTTCTCTGCAACACAAATTAACCTTTTTTTCCTTATATTCTTTTAATAATGATTATATAATATCTGAAAAGAGAGAAATATAAAGAAAAAAAGAAAAAAAACAAGAACGAATGAAAGGGAGGAAGAACAAACAAGAAAAATTACACACCAAAAATTGAGTGTAATGTAATTTTATTATTTTTGATATTGTAGTTGCTGAAAGTGGTAAGAGACTTGTTTATGATATGTTCGGTAATTGTTTTGAGTCGTATGATATCAATTAGGGCTGTAATATTTCACTTAATTTATAATAAAGTTATTTGGATATAAATTTAGTTTAAATTTATCATTGATTTTTTTTTTCGACGTAACATTAGCGAAATACTTTATTTTGTAGTAATTTATCCCAAGTGTAGAAAGGTAAATTAATCTCTAATTAAACATTAAAAATAAACATATAAGCAATAATTAGTGAAAAATTAAGCTTTTATAAATTATTGATTAGAGGCTTTAATTAGTAAGTGGGACCTGACCTCTAATTCATGCTACACCTCTAATTAGTGAGAAGAAATTACACCCCTTCTATATGATACCACGAGAGAAAATATATTAGTTAATAAAATTTTAGATCTAATTAAATATCTAGTATATTTTTTATTATCAAGAATGTGCATATTTGTTATTTCAATTAGATTTGAATAAATTTTCTTCTTCTATAGATTAGGTATATGTGTAATGTGGGTCGTGCCGACCTGGGCCTAAAGTTGTATGATTTTGACCGAGTCTGGGTCGGACGGGTCCAACCCGGTTAGGAGAAGAGGGCTGGTCTGGAAGGAACTTTTAGTCGGAACCACAAACCCAACCCAACATAGAACCCCATTTGAGTCAGGTCGGGTTAGACCGGACTGGGTAGGATTCGAGTACGGGTCGATCCGGTCTGGACTAATTGACTAAATTTTAAAAAATATGTATTTAAAAATATTTTTTTCATTACAATTTGATCTACTATTTTAAGAAAAAAGAATAATGTCACTTTTGGTCACAAAATGTTTCAAAAATTGAAGTTTTAGTCACTCCCTATGTATATTTTTGGCCTTGAGTGACTAAAACTTCAACTTTTGAGATATTGGGTGTCCAAAAGTGATATTATCCCATTTAAAAATATACCTGATTTGGGGCCACAATCGAAAAAAAAAGACGAAGCTCATTATTTAAAAGAAAACTAGTAGGAAAAATAAATAAATTTTATTCAGTTGAGAAATTATATATATATATATATATATATATATATATATATATATATATATATATATATATATAATACGGCTTAGAACCAACTCCAATTTAAGTCGTATAATCTGTATGTATATCTCAACCAATTAATTTAAAACTTAAAAAAAAAATATTAAGTATCCTAATCGTAGTTTTTTTTTCTCACATAGAAAAATAATAATTAAAAAGCTCCAATTCTCCGAAGGTAGAACCTGAACATGTCTAAATCATAAAATATTTTAAAATTTAAATTATATTCAAACTAACTAAATGATATTATCTAACTAAACACATATCCAAAATTTAAAAACATATTTATAATAAATTATAACTAAAATATATTTAAGTTATTTTAAAATATTCCAACATAATTTAAATTTCTATATTTCAATAATATCGTAGATTTTTTTTCTTTTTTTCTTACGTGCAACACACGTGAAAGTATATATATATATATATATATATATATATATATATATATATATATATATATATATATATATATATAACTCATTAAAAATATGTTTATTGATATATATTTTTAGTTTGGTATTTCATCCTTTTTTCAAGCTTTCTTTGTGGCATCACAAAGGAAGCTTGGAGAGAGGTTGAAAATCCAAAGTTAAAACATAAGTAATATTAACAAACATAAAATATCTATTTAACAATAATAACATATATTAGAAAATGATAAATTAAACATTAAGTACATAATAGTTATTGCAGCTAATTTTTTCAAATAATAAATAATAATTATGACTATGTAAATTTCTAGTATTAATAGTTAAATAAATTAAAATAGACATTTTTTTTAAAATATAAAATACTATGTACAACTGTTTAGATGCCTAGGTGGTGTTCCGATGCTATGTTTTGTTACTCATTTGATTCATTTTCCATAATTCATGTATTGAACATGAGTTTCATCCGGAGAGTCTTCTTCAGCCTGTAACTTATTATAAACTCCGTTTAGTTAAGTGTTCCAAAAAATTTGGAAAAAATCTGATGTTGAGGCCTTCCTCCTCCGTTGCCTTGTACCCCTTGAGGTTGTGTGTTAAGATTACGTACATTGTGGTTGTTGTAGTGGTTGTTCATTTTCTATGGCAAAGAAGAAGAAACTAATTTATTGAATAAAACATGATTGATAGTATTAGAAGAGAGAAAAAAATTATTGTGGTACATTTGAATAAATTAAATCTATTTATAAGATTTAAAAAAAATTAAATATTTTGGTAACAATATTCTCCAAAGATCATAATATCCTTAATTATTTTTATTGAGGTTTTTTCTAACAAAATACTCACTAATGTTTTAATAACGGTTATTAATATTAAAGATAAAATGCTAAAAAAATATTATTTTTTTGTTAGGGCCCACATGCACATAGGCAGTTTGGGGTTGGTGATTAGGGGGAGATGGACCCCACCCGACCCTGGATTACTTGCGAGCTGGGTCTGACTTGACTACTGATCATGCTTGGGTTAACCTAGTCCTGGGTTTGATCGGACCAGTCCCAAATCAGACTTCTAGGTGCCCCGCCTATATCACACTTAGATATATTAGGATATGCTTTAAATTTCAAAATTAAAATTGGGGGTATAAATGTCACGTATAATCTTATCTTTTTGAAAACTTTCAGACTTCACTATAAAATTTTTATATTCCAAAAATGTCATTCTCTAACTTTATATGTATTAAAATATGTTTAAATTAACTACCGGTAAAATATATAAATTGTACACTTTTTAACTAACATAATTACTAACCACTAATAATTATACACTTTCAACTACAATAAATATTCATCATCACAAAAAAAAAAATTTACTTCAAAATATTTTATATTATTTCAAAATTTGTCATTCAAGTATATACATTTAAAAACAAGATAAAAAAGCATAGACAAAAGATACGTGTAATGCACATACACAATTTCTATTCTTATATATAATACGAAAATTTACAGACTTCACCATGGAACTTTCATATTCCAAAAGTATCATTCTCCAATCTTATATATATTAAAATATGATTAAATTAATTAGAAATAAAATATATAAATTACACATATTAAAAAAAATACTAATTATAGTATCACACACTTTCAACTTTAATAAATGTTCGTCATCTTAAAACTAAATCTACTTCAAAATATTTTATACTATTTCGAAATAAATTAATTTAAAAAAATGAGAAAGATAAAACACATTGTGGGACTTGCGGTATTTAGAGCATCCCCAACCTATTGTCTTGTAATGTGATGTGATTCATATGTGGTATAAGGCAAAAGATAATGTCTTTCTTAAGTGGCAAAATTATATTCACACAAGATAATAAAGTAAAAAAAATTCTTCAATACAAAAAATATTGAGAAGACAATAAAATATAATTTTTTTTCAACTTCCAAGAAACCTTCATCGCTCCTTCATTTCTTTCTAAATTTTTTTATTCATAATTGATGATGTGGAGGTAAAATTATTGTCAAATGCATTGTATAGAACTAGCCAACCAATTTTACAATATTTTTGCTATGTCATGCCATGTTAACTTCATAACTTATTTGACATTTGTATTGGAGAAGGACCTTCTAAGGAAAAGTTGTTATTCCTAAGAGTATCATTAGTAATTGGGACTCTCCAATGCAACTTGGAGCCCAAATTTTTAAAAAAAAAGGTAAATGTAGAATGTGTTAGGTTTGTAAGAGAATAGTAGAAAATGATAAAGTGAGCTCCGGTCCCAAAGATTGGGTAGTCAAAAAATTGATGTGGAAAAATAATAATAGAAAATCTAGAATCTAAAAAGTTTGGCTCCAAATTGGGACTTACTATTCTACAAATAAGTTCCTACAATCTAGAATCTATAAATTGAGAGATCAAACCCTTAGCACCTATGGATTGGATATGATTAAAAATTTAGAAATTAAAACTAGGAGTGGGACTTAGTATTTATACAAAATGAACTCATATATTTTAAATCTAGAATCTATAATGTGGGATATGCCTTGTCACGACCCGCACATAGAAAATCGAGCATGAGTCGTGGGTACGTCCAGCCTACGCCGCAGAATCGGCAGTAAAATGCTGTCTAGGTCACAACTATCTATATCTCATAATAACCTCTCCCAAAAGGAGGACAACATCACAATATATATATATATAAACTCAATCACAATAACTAGGGGAAGAGTAAAAGCACGATAAGATATCAAAAAAGAAACAAAGAACCAAAGAAAGCGAATACAATATCCAAAATATACAGTCCAAGTCTAAGAGTCTACAATATCTCACAGTAGTAGCAAAATAAATAATGCAGTCATCCAAAACCAACTGGGAACAAACCCAGTAAAACCTACCTAGCTATACTAGGGCGCTAGCGGCATCTCCTCAGCTGGGACGGGCTCCTCATCTATCTCAGGGTCGCAACAATCATCGACAACTGGCCCGTAGTAAGTCGGGCAAAAGTCCTCAGGATCCTCTAAAAAATATATCCAGTCAGGACTGGAGCAAAGTACATAACTTTGAAAGCAACTCCAAATACATGGTAAGTGTATATGACTAGCAATAGAAAAGAATACAAGATGCACAGGAAAGTAAATACATGGTAGAACTGATAAAGTAACTATAATATAAAACTGGAGAATAATACAAGTAGTAGAGAAGTAACTGCATATGAGAAAATAGGAATACTAGCCAAGTGCCTTGAGCACAAGTTCGTTATGTGATCGGCTTGGGTTGCACATAATTTATTCTACGATAACTCCATTATGCGTGAGTTGCATAACCGACATACACATGAATACTATTTGGATTTGATCACATAACCAACTTCTAGTCTCCTCCCCCACTAATACTCTTGGATCCAACCACGACACGCTACGTACATGATAAATAACTCGCGCACATGAAGGCGAGATCACCCGAAGCATATGAAGCACATGAGAATCAATACCCGAAGCACATGATAAAATACACGTGATAGAGTACCCGCTGAACACGATAAGGGGGATAACATCTCATGACGGGATCCAACTAGTACCAGCTCATGAAATAATATGCCAGAACCAAGTATTAATAGTTCTAGAACAGGTAATATATACGTTATCATGAAATAGAAACAATCAGAGGTAGGTACTCGCCTGACGTCCTGAGCAGCTGGTGAGGATCCAGACACGGACTGACGTCGCAAAGACCTATTATGAAAAGCAAGGTTAAACAAGGTTCTAAAGAGTTAAACAGATATAAAATAACTAAAAATAAGCTTCCAGGATTGTTCTAGGTCAAACGGGTCAAACCGATAAAATCTGGGTCAAAAGTTAACCCGGGGTCCAAAAAGTCAACTCTAGGCCAAAACTAGGTCAAATGTTGACTTTGTCGGTCAACCGGGACAATTACTGTCAACTCTATGTCAAACTAGGGTGTCTTTAAAATTTTAGGTCAAAACTAGCTCATTAAGTTAGTAAACCCTCAAACTCGCCTCCTTGAGATACCGGAATACTCTCGGTATCCGATATCTCAACCTATGCTATATACCCCATCTAAACCCACTAATATATATCCTAACACGTATATATATATATATATATATATATATATATATATATATATATATATATATATATATATATATATATAAGCATCATTTATCCCATACATGGGCAAAAATCTAATACCTCGTCCCGATACCCAATACCTTGAGTATCTCAAGGTATTGAGATACTCTAGCATTACCCTTCTCATCTCACTAACTATGCATATATATATATATATATATATATATATATATATATATATATAATCTCTCTCTCTCTCTCTCTCTCTCTCTCATCTCATAGCTAGCAGCTAAAAAGGGGGTGTTTACTGCTGTTACTGCTACTACCAACTGCTGATGTTGTTGCTGCTGTCACAACCCGCACCAAAATTTGGGCACGAGTACGTGGGTAAGTCCAGCCTACGCCGCAGCATCGACGGTAGAACGCTATCTAGGTCACAATACTATCTAGTCAATCTCACACGAATATCCAACTCCATAAGGAGACACGATATCACAAAATAATATGGAATACTCAATCACATAAACTAGAGCACGATGAGATATTGAAGAAAACAAATAAAATATAAGACAAGTCTAAACAACAAAATGATCTAACCTGTAATCCATAACATCCAAATCTCCAAGTATGCTGGAAACAAGTCCTCTATGTCACAGTCTGGAAAAAATATCCAGTCATGATTAGAACGAAGTACAAGCACTAACAGCAGTTCCATGTATATTGACAAAAACTATAACACAGTTTAAAAAATACAAGTTGGATATAAATAATGGCAATAAACAATACTGGAATAATGAGATACTAGAAATAAAAATACTGGAGCATATGTCATCATCAATGGTACACTAGCAATGAACAAGGATACAAGTGCATGCTAGAATAATGAACTAGAATATAAGTGAATGCTAGAGTAATAACTAGAACATAGAGAAATGCTAGATTAATAAACTAGAGATACATGTATAGACTATCTAGCTAAGTGTGTAAAATATCAGCATATCATGTGATCGGCTTGGGACTGATCAGGCTTGTTACATATGATTAGCTATTGTTTGATAATAAACGAAAGAAATTAAAACTAGGTTTATACGAAACCCTTTCTTTGGTTTACAAACAAGAAAAAGAAGTACAATTAATCCTATATGAGAATGTTAAGTACAAAAATTTGATTCTAGGAAAATATTGCTATAGGAGTCTGATCTGCGGTCGATCACTTTGTCCTTTGGAGCACACGATGACGAAGAAGTACTGTAGAAGACAAAAAAGAAGCTTCAAAGACTGCAGGAGGGAATGAACTCTCGTTGCCAAAGCTCTCTATATGTGCTCTCTTGACCTTGACCTCTGTATTTGACCCTTGCTTTTTTTGACCTTGGACCTCCATGGCTGGAGGTCTTTATTTATAGGGTTTGGTCACAGTCGGCGTAGAAATCGAACAGCGAAGAGAGCTGTAACTTTTACGCAATGGTTACAATAACTGCTACCCACGTATGAATGATCTCCTGAATCGGCGTGTGATGCGTGTCCCATTATGAGGTAATGCGTATAATCGCTCATCAAAGATCATGGCATGTAAGCCACGTAGGTAACTGCCCCTCGCGTAGAGAAGGTTGGCATAAAAGCCAAATAACTGTCTCATTGGCGTAAAAGCCAAATAGCTGTTCTGATGGCGTAAAAGCCAAGTAGGCGTAGAAGTCGAATAGTTGTCAAGTTGGCGTAGAAGCCAAATAGCTGTCATGTTGGCATAGAAGCCAAGTAGCTGTCATATTGGCGTAGAAGCCAAGTAGCTGTCATGTTGGCACAGAAGCCAAGTAGCTATTTTGTTGGTGTAAAAATCAAGTAGCTGTCTTGTTGGCGTATAAGCCAAGTTCTGCGTAAAGCTTGATGTTGCATGGATAGGTAACCAGCGTAAAGATAGCCGATTATCCTTCCTTGACTGAGATCTTGAGCGTATTTTGGGCCAACAACCTTATCACGCACCTTTGTAAATATAGCCTGAGTTGGCGTATTTCGAGGAGATGGCATACGGCGTACTCCTATCATTGAAAATAGCCAGGTCGACATATTTCGAGGAGATAGCATACGGCATACTCCTATAGCTAAAAATAGTCTGGTTGGCGGAATGTGCAAGGATGGTGATGTGGACGTATTAGCCCTAATTATAGCTCACCCAGTCATTAAAAGTAGAACCAAATCTCGTGCATTAAATGCAGAGATCTGCCCCCATCTCGTGCATTAACTGCAGAGACGTGCCTCGAGTTTTGTACGAAGAGCAACTTTTGACGTGACGGTTAATTTTGTCTCATTCTAAGCGTAAAAGCTCACCTCTGCCTGTGTAGAATAGGCAGCGTATTCCTTAAATGCGTAAACGACGTCTTATATCAAGGATTTGTCACTAAACGACAGTCTGGGGCTCTGTGCAGAATCATCATTACAGTCATCCTCTCGATCGTCGTGCAGTACTCTTTGTCAGGACTCAGGTTTACTGCTTCATCTGACAGGTTTATTTGAGGAATACGAAGAGTTCCTCGTACAACTTCCCGCTGCATTAAAAGCAGATAAGTTTTACTTCGAAGTGGCGATGTAGCAACCTTTTTATGCCAAAATAGTCTGGAAATACTGTATTATGCGGGTTGTTCTGGAGCTATGTTTGACGCTGAATAGCATTGAAGCTCTGTTGTACGCCAATGGCTCTGAAGTCATATTTTACAGCACCCAATGCTGGAGCTCTATTTTATGCGGGCTTCCTGCATGTTGAAGGTTTTATGTATATAATTCCCCAGTATATTTTTTATGCTTCTACAAGACCCCTTCAAAGTTTTTAAATTCTTCGTAATTTGAAATACTTTGAATGAAGCATGAAACGGTCAAGTTTGACTTGTTCCGCGAGGCTGATTTCTTGGCAAATTTTTAGGAATTTGTTGGGATTTGGTGTATTCTCCTCTGCCTATATAAAGACGAATGAGTTAACCTATATTTTTTCATACTTCCTTCACCATAAAGAGATGGTTGTCGAGCTTCGTCGGGTTGACTTGAGAAAGAAGAAGATCATATTCTTCCAACATGTAAGGAGCCGTAAAAAGATGCATCTTCGAGCAAATATCCTCTGCAACGATGGATTATGGAAGGATATCATAGCTTCCTTTGCTCGGGATGATCAATAATTTCATATGGAGATTCGTCCAGGAGAGAGGAAGGATCGTATTAGACCACACAGCTTGTAAGCAATATTCTCTCCCATCATGGTGTTGGACGAGGGTAGGCAGTTTGGCCCTGTCTTCCAATATTGTGTTGGGTCTGAACCCCTAACACAATCTCTAGGGCATGCTTGCCATGGCGTATGGAGGGTGGGCTTGCGAAATTGATATATGCCCAGTTCTGTATCCTCCCACCATTAATCATTTTTTTGTTAATCGGCCGCGGAAGCCAATTAATTGCTGTAGAAGACGAAAAAGATCTACACCAATATGAGAACCTGGCACAACAGATTCTTGGTGTGATCTTAAATGAGAATGAGAAACCCTTTGTAGAAAAAAGATTTCCATTATATGTAATCATGAAGATGAAAAACCCTTTGTAGATTGGATTTTCATTATATATAATCATGATTAATAGAATTGTCTTCCTTTCGGCGGAGGAAAGGAGGCGACGTCTCGCTAAGGTACAGTGGATTACATTCACTCAGATCTTTTTGGTCCTTCTCCTGTTGTGTCAAAGAGTGGTGCACAGTATCTGTTTGTTGACTTTCATCCACGGGGCGGTGAACGCCACCCACTCCGCGGTAAAGCAGATCTTCTTTAAGAAGAAGCTCTTGCCACTGTCGGCCACCTATGTTGAAGGAAGAAAGAGTGTTCTCTTTTCCAAGGCAAGGAATAGCCTAGTAAATAAATCCTTCTTTGATAATACTTACTTTCTATAGCAGCTAGAGTGGAAGATTGGGAACTACCCGGGAAGGACCAAAGAAGATAGAGCCTTGCTGACAGATCAGAAGAAAGAAGAGTCTGAGACCCTTGTCCCAATTGAATTGCAAGGGATGACCTCATTTCGTAACGTATTTTTTCATAAAGAAAGAGATTTCATCACCTTGGACGAATTGTATTACTTTCTTCTATAATCTAACCAATGTAGGTCTTGCGCTAGTATGACAGGCCCATGTCTTGACTAGACTCGAAATCGACCGACAGATACTCGCGCATGGTACTATCTATAGTGTGTTATCGTGTTGTGATGAGCTCTCCCCTCGACCGGGAAGGGAGAAGAAAAGTCGATCGGCTATGCCTGGTATTGACTGATTGCGTCTTGTCCGGGATAGAAAGATTCAAGTTCTCCTTCTGATTCTAGTTTTCGGGCCAATAGGCGCTTACGAGACAGCTACTGACAAAGCTAACTCACAACAGCCAAAGAGCGGATTGGCACAGCCTGTGGTGCCTTCCTAACGGGACTTGCATCGATGTTAGGTTGCGATGTCACTTTTCATTGAAACTCCTACTACTACAGTTATCTCCTATAACAAATCTTAATCTGCAAGTTTTTATGGATTCCTTCTTTGTTACCGGGGTCGACCCCAAAGCCATAATGTCTCAAAACGAAGAGGATCATAACGATCGGAATGTTTTTTGTTTTTGTGAATACCCTTGAGTACTTCGAATTGATTCATTGACTTTCTTATTATTATTCGGGTAATGGCATATATATAACTACTTAGGTATTATTAGCTGCTTGCTCGGAGCTCGCTACACTCAGGCAAGAAAGACACCTGTCACGACCCGCACCCGAAAATCGGGCATGAGCCGTGGGTACGTCCAGCCTACGCCGCAGAATCGGCGGTAGAACGCTGTAAAGGTCCATTCTAGGTCAACCAACTATCTATATATCTCACAGAAAAATCTGCCATGACCTCTCCAAAAGGAGGGCAACCACACAATATATATATATGAATAATCCTCTCCAAAAGGAGGACAACCACGCAATATATATATGAATACTGAATCACAAAATCTAGGGGAAGAAATAAAGCACGATATAATATAAAAAAGAAACCAAACCAAAGAGAGCAAGACAATATCCAAAAATATACAGTCAAAGGCCATAATAGCTACAACATCTCACAGCATCAAAAGAATAACTACAATCATCCAGAAAAACCACTGGAAACAACCCAGGAAACCCACCTAGCTAACTAGGGCGCTAAAGGCGTCTCCTCGGCGCACTCCTCCTCAGTCTCGGGGTTACAACCCTCGTCAACACCCGGCCCGTAGAACATCGGGCAATAGTCCTCAGGATCCTCTGGAAAAAATATGCCCAGTCAGGACTGGAGCGAAGTACATAACTCTGAAAGCAACTCCAAATACATGGTAAGGTGTATATGACGAGCAATAGAAAAGTATACAAGATGCACAGGAAATAAATATATGCTGGAGCACAATAAGTAGCTGCAATATAAACAGGAGAACAATACAAGTACTGGAAAAGTAACTGCAGGTGAGGAAACATGAATACTAGCTAAGTGCCTTGAGCACAAGTTCGTTATATGATCGGCTTAGATTGCACATGAAAAATACTACGATAACTCCGTTATGCATGAGTTGCATAACCGACATACACATGAATACTGTTTGACTTTGATCACATAACCAACTCCTACTCCCCTCCCCCACTAATACCATTGGATCCAACCATAATACGCTACATACATGATAATAGCTCGCGCACATGAAGGCGAGAGCACAAGAAGCATATGATAGCATATGAGAATCAATACCCGAAGCACATGATGAAATACACGTGATAGAGTACCCGCTGAACACGGTAAGGGGGATAATATCTCATGACGGGATCCACTAGTACCAGCTCATCTAACAATGTGTCAGAATCAAGTATTACAGTTCTAGAATATGTGATATAAACGCTATCATGAAATAAAAACTATCAGAGGTAGGTACTCGCCTGATGTCCTGAGCAACTGATGAGGATCGAGATCCGGACAGGTGTCGCAAGAACCTATTACGAAAAGCAGAATTAAACAAGGTTATAAGGATTTAAACTGATATAAAATAATTAAAAATAGGCTTCTAGGGCTATTCTAGGTCGAACGGGTCAAACCGGTGAAATTCGGGTCAAAAAGTCAACCAAGGGTCCAAAAAGTCAACTCTAGGTCAAAACTAGGTCAAACGTTGACTTTTACGGTCAACGAGGATAATTATGGTCAAAGCTAGGTCATACTAGGGTGCCCCTGAAATTCTAGGTCAAACCGAGCTCATTAAGCTACTAAACTCTCAAACTCGCCTAATCGGGATACCGGGATACCCTCGGTATCCGATACCTCGCCCTAGGCCACGCACCCCGCCTAAACCCGCTAAAACCTATGCTAGCATGTGTAATAATATATACATAAATATATAAAAATTACTCCAATATATTTCCTAGGCTATTGCTCAAATACCCCGCTCGAAACTCAATACCTTGGATATCTCAAGGTATTGAGATACCGCTCTCAAACCCCTCTAACTAGCTATTAGGCTTATAAATATTTACCTAGTTATTAATCTAGGCTAGAAAATATATATATCTATCATATATTTACATATCTAAGTACCTATGTACATATATATATATAGATATCCACACACACATACATATACCCATTACCTTACCCAACACATAAATATATATATATATTACTAACTATAATATATATCTAGCTCTAGGTATATATATATATATATCTATGCATATAGGTATAGGTGTCTACTATCCACCTACCTATCTATCTATCCATAGATATATCTATCTATCTATGCATCTAATTTATTTACCTATTTATCTAACTAGCTATCTACCTATCTAATTATCTATCTAACTAATACTCTAACTATTATTCATCTAGATAACTATCTAACTATATCAATATATAGATCTAATCTCTCACACTAAGCTACACCAATGCCCCGAACATCTGCTGCCCTGCATATGCTTGCTGCTGCTAGGCCTGCTGATGCTGCTGCTGCCTGTGCTTCACATTGCTGCTGTTGCTGCTGCCGCTCCTTGTTGCTGCTGCTGCTGTGCTGCTGCCACTGCTGGCTGTTCTGCCCCCCCCCCCCCCTCCTACTCACAAACACACATACACACACACACTCCTATATATATATATATATATATATATATATATATATATATATATATATATATATATATCACTCTATATATATACTAACATACATATATCTATATATATATATATATATATATATACAACTAAATACATATATATATATATACACACTTATATATAATCTAACACACTCACTAACACACTCACAAACACTAATACACACACACACTTAAACACATACACATAATTGTATACATAGCTATATATATATATATATATCAACACCTATATATATATATATATATATATATATATATATATATATATATATATATATATATATATATATACACACACACTCTCAAATATATATATACACACAGACATATACATACACAAGCACATAGATATAAATACACACATATATATATAAATATATATACATAAACACACACACACACACACACACACACACACACACACACACACACACACACACACACACACACATATATATATATATATATATATATATATATATATATATATATAGAGAGAGAGAGAGAGAGAGAGAGAGAGAGAGACTCATAAATATATAAATAAAGACACAAACACCACTCGACCACAACGCACAACCAACACGCCCCACTCACGCCCAACGACCCCGACACTCACAAATACCCTAAAATATATAAAATATAACTTGAGAACTCTAGCACACACTCCTCGATACTAACCCAACGCACGCACAAGCCCGAAACAAGAAAACCAAGTCGAAATGGCCGTTCGGTCATTTCGACAAACACGCGGTGTGCGGTTCGGAAAACCTCCTGAAACGCACACTAAACGAACTCAGAATCGGTCCAAAATTTACCCACGGGTTCTAAACGATGCCTAAATCCTAGAAAAAGTGCTACCGCGTCGATTCTAGGCCCGTGGCGAAAACGCGCACGTACTTAGAATCGACGACGACGAAAACTCCAAATTCGCCCGAAATGCCCGTTTCTCTGCGACACGACTTCCCGTGTCCGAACGGAGATACGCACTCACCTTCAAGACACCCGACAACATCTACCTAGGTCCGTCTAACCTAGGGCATCACCCAAAATTGGGCCAATTTTGGATTCCACCCGAAATCGACACAAAACCTAATGTCAAAGTCTCTAAACTCAACCAAACTAGTTCCAACTTCCTCCCACGTGTAGGCTTAGGGTCTAGGAAGGTTCTACAATACTAATTACACTATATAAAAGTAATTAACAAGGGGAAAGTTAGGGTTTACCTCTTGGGAGTTGAAATCCCAAGGCCAAAGTCTCTGATCTACTTGGAATCACCTCCCTCAAGCTCCAAGCCACCAAATCTAGCCTCCACACTAAATCTAGGCTCCATATACCTAGGTTGGGGAAAATGCAAGGTGAGGGTTAGCATAAAGAAGAAGGAATGGAAGAAAGAAGGAAAAAAATGGAAGGAGAACTTACTTTGGAAGAGGAAGGAAGAAGAAAGAAGAAGTGGAGAAGAAGAAGAAGTGAAGAAGAAGTAGAATGTGAAGAGAGGGGGGGCTGCTGCTGTGTTCTCACGGAATGGGGGGGTAGGTAGGGGCCGGCCACTAGAAATAAAGGGGGTTTACAAGTACAAAGGTCCAAAATGCCCTCCCGTAACTCGGTTTTGGGTTTCGGGTTCCAAAAGCACTCAAACTAACTCCAAATCTCTCCCACTAACCCACTAAAAATATAATAAATAATTCTAAGCCCCAAAATAATCCTCACAAGGGTGTTGGTCGGGTTGGACATGGGTCCACTAGGGTCTGACATGGGTCCAGGCTAGCCAAAACCCTAAAACAATCATTAAAAAAAATAATACAATCACTAAATAAATATAAATATAATTAATTAAATACAATACACAATTTACCAAATAAAAAAAAAATCCTATTTTCTAGAATCGGGTAGTGACAAGCCTATCCTCCTTAAAATAATTTTGTCCTCGAAATTAAAAAGACGAAACTATGACAGGAATGCAAGGAAAGAACCATACCTCAAGGCTCGAAAAGATAGGGGTATCGCTCGCGCATTTCATCCTCCCTCTACCAGGTCGACTCACCTGGAGAGTGATGCCTCCATGCGACGCGAACCAAGAAAATAGTTTGGTTCCTCAACACCTTCTCCTGCCGATCCAGAATCTCCACCGGCTGCTCTGGATAGCTAAGAGTAGGGCCCACCACGATCTCCGAGTGATCCAATACGTGACTGGGATCCGCCACGTACTGTCTCAACTGCGACACGTGGAACACATCATGAACTCCCTCCAGCGTAGGCGGCAACTCAAGCCTATACGCCACGGCGCCGACCCTCTCAAGGATACGGAAGGGTCCGACGAAACGTGGGCTAAACTTTCCGCCTCCACCGAAGCGAATAGTGCCCCGCGTCGGAGAAATCCTCAGGAACACCAGATCTCCAACCTAGCACAAACAAGGTCTCTGCACTTAGGCTAAAACAAGCAATCACAAGCAAACACAAGAACAAAATCTAGATTCTAAGCTATACCTCGAACTCCAAAGGTCTCCGGTGGCTATCGGCCCAATGCCGCTGCCTGTCCTGCGCCACCCGAAGTCTATCTCTAATGAGCTTGACCTTCTCCGCTGCATCAACCACCATCTCCGGGCCAAGCAAAGCTCTCTCGCCTACATCATCCCATGATAACGGAGTGCGATACCTCCGTCCATACAACACCTCGAATGGTGACATCTCGATACTGGCTTGGTAGCTGTTGTTGTAAGCAAACTCTACCAAGTGCAAGTGATCCTCCCAAGAGCCTCTGAAATCTAGAACACAAGTCCGAAGCATGTCCTCAAGTGTCTGAATGGTCCTCTCTGACTGACCATCTGTCTGTGGGTGATATGTAGTACTAAACTTGAGCTGGGTGCCCAAGCTAGCCTGCAGACTCCTCCAAAAATGTGAAGTAAAGCGACTGTCCCGATCTGATACTATGCTTACTGGAACTCCATGCAGTCTGACTATCTGGCGAACATACATCTCTGCTAGTCTCTCTGTAGACGTACCCACTTTGAATGGTAGGAAGTGGGCCGATTTGGTCAACCTGTCCACGATGACCCAAATCGCATCATTCCCGCCTGGAGAACGGAAAAGTCCAGAAACAAAATCCATGGTCACATGCTCCCATTTCCACTCTGGAATGGGTAATGGCTGGAGCAAACCTCCTGGCCTCTGCCTCTCCGCCTTCACCTGCTGGCACACTAAGCATCGAGATACGAAGCGCGCTACCTCCCGCTTCATCCCGTACCACCATACATGCTATCTCAGATCTCTATACATCTTGTTGGCACCTGGATGCATAGAGTACTGTGATCGATGTGCCTCCTGGAGAACCTCCTCGCGCAACGACCCACTCGGCACACACAATCTGGTACCATGCCGCAAAGAACCATCATCAGCAATGGTGAAGTCATCTGATAAATCCATCTGAACCTGCGTCCTGATGCTCCTCAGGGACTCATCCTCAAACTGTGTAGCCCTGATCCGGTCTACCAACTCTGACTGAATCTGTAGTCCCCACATCTGCATCTCAACTCCAGGCACTATCACCTCAATGCCCAAGCTCTCTAGATCTGCCAGAAGATAACGATCTGTAGTCAGGCACATAGCTACCGGATACCTGCTCAACGCATCCGCAACTACGTTCGCCTTCCCTGGATGGTACTGCAACGATATGTCAAAGTCTTTCATCAACTCCAACCATCTCCTCTGCCTCATGTTCAGCTCTTTTTGGGTAAACATATACTTCAAGCTCTTGTGGTCTGTAAAGATCTCCATACGCTCTCCGTATAAATAGTGTTTCCATAACTTCAATGCAAAGATGATCGTTGCCAACTCCAAATCGTGGGTAGGGTAGTTCTTCTCATGAGGATGTAATTGCCTAGAAGCATAGACAATCACCCTCCCATTCTGCTGCAACACACAACCCAATCCCTTCCCCGATGTATCACTATAGATAGTGAATCCTCCAGAACCTGATGGCAATGTCAATACTGGAGCTGTCGTCAACCTTCTCTTCAGCTCATCAAAGGCGATCTGGCACTCCTCTGACCAAACAAACTCCACGTCCTTCTGAGTCAGCCTGGACAACGGCTCTGTAATCCGAGAAAAATCCTGAACAAATCTTCTGTAGTAGCCTGCCAGCCCCAGGAAACTCTTGACCTCGGCTACTGAACTCGGAGCACTCCATGCCTAAACTGCCATGATCTTTCTCGGATCCACCGAGATACCCTCTCCAGTCACCACATGACCAAGGAATTTAACCTTGTCAAGGAAGAACTCGCACTTCGAAAGCTTTTCATAAAGCTTCTCCTTCCTGAGAGTCTCCAGCACTATCCTCAGATGCTCCTCGTGCTCCTCTAGGGTCTTCGAATACACCAAGATATCATCTATAAACACCACCACAAACCTGTCCAGATGCTGATAGAACACCTTGTTCATCAGATTCATGAACATTATCGGGACATTAGTCAACCCAAACGACATCACCAAGAACTCATATTGTCCATATCTGGTCCGAAAAGCTGTCTTTGGAATATCCTCCTTCTTGACCTTCACCTGGTGGTAGCCTGTCCTCATATCAATCTTGGAAAACACCCTCGCTCCGCTCAACTGGTCAAAAAGATCATCAATACGCGACAGCGGATACTTGTTCTTGATTGTGAGGTTTTTCAGAGCCCTGTAGTCGATACACATCCGTATCGACCCATCCTTCTTCGGCACAAAAAGTACCGGAGTACCCCATGGAGAAGAACTAGATCTGATAAATCTCTTGTCCTGAAGCTCATCCACCTGCTTCTTCAACTCTATCAGCTCACTGTTGCTGACTCTATAGACGTGCTGGGATATCGGCTCCGCGCCTGGCACCAAGTCTATAGAGAACTCCACATCTCTGTCCGGAGGTAACCCTGGCAACTCCTCCGGAAAGACATCCATGTACTCCTCTATCAGTGGATGTAGCAACCTTGGCTCTACCACCAGGGCTCCGCAGAAGACTCCCTCGGTCTGCTCCGCTGCTCCTCTGGCAAACTGAAACTCTGGCTCACCCGACGGACTAAACAACACTCTGCCTCCACGACAATCTATACTAGCACAATGCATACTCAACCAATCCATCCCGAGTACAATATCGTAGCTCGGAAGTGGCATTATGAGTAGGCACACACTCAACTCCCGGCCTCCCAAGGTAACTCTCCGATCTCTGCAGACATCACTGACTAGGATGATACCACCCCCGGTCATGATCTTGCAGAGTCTAGCTAAAGGTTCAGCAACAAGATGGTGTCTAACAGTAAAAGATACAGACACAAAGCTATGGGAAGCACCGGAATCAAATAAAGCAAGTGCTGAAATAGAATCAAGAAGAACAGAACCTGAGATCACATCACCAACGGTGCAAGATACGATATCATCAAGGAAGGACAGTAATATTATAAGAGAAAACAATTTCAGGAAAATTAAGATAGCAAAGGAAAGCAGGAAGGGTCCTAGTTATGATTGAGCACACTCTCTCTCAGCCTATCTCCTATATCCTATTGCAGGTAAACCTAAAAACTAGACCTGCATGGGCCGCCACCAAAAATGTGTCACGACCCGCACCAAAAAATCGGGCATGAGCCATGGTTACGTCCAGCCTACGCCGCAGAATCGGCGGGAGAACGCTGTAAAGGTCCGTTCTAGGTCAACCAACTATCTATATATCTCACAGAAAAATCTGCCATGACCTCTCCAAAAGGAGGGCAACCACACAATATATATATGAATAATCCTCTCCAAAAGGAGGGCAACCACGCAATATATATATATGAATACTCAATCACAAAATCTATGGGAAGAAATAAAGCACGATATGATATCAAAAAGAAACCAAACCAAAGAGAGCAAGACAATATCCAAAAATATACAGTCAAAGGCCATAATAGCTACAACATCTCACAGCATCAAAAGAATAAGTACAATCATCCAGAAAAACCACTGGGAACAACCCAGGAAACCCACCTAGCTAACTAGAGCGCTAAAGACGTCTCCTCGGCGCACTCCTCCTCAGTCTCGGGGTCACAACCCTCGTCAACACCTGGCCCGTAGAACGCCGGGCAATAGTCCTCAGGATCCTCTAGAAAAAATATGCCCAGTCAGGACTGGGGCGAAGTACATAACTCTGAAAGCAACTCCAAATACATGGTAAGGTGTATATGACGAGCAATAGAAAAGTATACAAGATGCACAGGAAATAAATATATGCTGGAGCACAATAAGTAGCTGCAATATAAACAGGAGAACAATACAAGTACTGAAAAAGTAACTGCAGGTGAGGAAACATGAATACTAGCTAATTGCCTTGAGCACAAGTTCGTTATGTGATCGGCTTAGGTTGCACATGAAAAACACTACGATAACTCTGTTATGCGTGAGTTGCATAACCGACATACACATAAATACTGTTTGGCTTTGATCACATAACCAACTCCTACTCCCCTCCCCCACTAATACCATTGGATCCAACCACAACACGCTACATATATGATAATAGCTCGCGCACATGAAGGCGAGAGCACAAGAAGCACATGATAGCACATGAGAATCAATACCCGAAGCACATGATGAAATACACGTGATAGAGTACCCGCTGAACACGGTAAGGGGATAGCATCTCATGACACGATCCACTAGTACCAGCTCATGTAACAATGTGTCAGAATCAAGTATTACAGTTCTAGAACAGGTGATATAAACGCTATCATAAAATAAAAACTATCAGAGGTAGGTACTCGCCTGATGGCCTGAGCAACTGATGAGGATGGAGATCCGGACCGGTGTCACAAGAACCTATTACGAAAAGGAGAATTAAAATGGGTTCTAAGGATTTAAACTGATATAAAATAATTAAAAATA